>CM042438.1:32431310-32481310 GCA_023631565.1 Gymnocephalus cernua | reverse complement strand
CATCAGCATTTTATTACATTTGCTCCAAGGATCGCCACAACCCAGCTCCCATCAATTAACATGCATCAAGTGATGCAACCCTCCGCAACGCAGCCAAATTGTGTAGCACTTTGGACTTGTTAACTTTTATCAGATATGATCTGATCTAAATCAAGCAACTTTTCGAACATGGTATGGTATATTTTATTTAGGCACTGTTCATTATGTCTGATGATTGCATATTACTTTAAAACTTAAAAGGTATACTTCACTGATTTAGCATTCAGCTTTGTATCAGTAGAAACCCGGTAGTATTTCTGAATGACCGTGCTTCCCTCCCTCATGTCCCCCTGAGAGGGGAGATCTCTGCGTTGGGGGTCTGGAAATCATTCCTCCAATGACGCAAAATTACGATTTTTACGTCATTGGAGGAATGGAAGGCCAGAGGCAAAGAACTACCAACAGTAGCAGGAGCTACTTCCGCATGTTTTCAACAAGCCCATCACCCGAAGCGAGCCGATCTCAGCCGGAAAAAAACGAAATGTCAGCCATCTTGGATCCTCACTAACAGGGCTCTCTCTTCTCAGCAGCAACATTTTACAAAAGTATGTGCTTTCAAACTACCGCACACGTATACCACCGGGATACATCGCTACAGATCAGAGAATATGCAAGGAACGTTATTACAGACGGAATAATCGGCACACTAGGAGAGCTTCGCCTGCACGGAGACCAGCACGGAGACCAGCACGGAGACCAGCACGGAGACCAGCGGTCTCGCTCGATTCCCCGTGCCGGGTAGGGGACGTCCTCATCGGCTAGGTGGGAAGCTAACGCTAACCAGGGAAAAGGCACATCCAGAGCGAGCTAACGCTAGCCGGCAACCTGTCCCATCAATCCTGATTGAAAGTGTCCGTTCATTAAACTACAAACTGGACGACATCCAACTTCAACGAAACTCCCAACGCGAGTTCAGAGACTGTGTTTTTTGTTATCGTGGAAACATAGCTGAAGAACAGCGTACCAGACTGTCCAGCTACCAGGACTGCTAGCCCTCCGACGATCCGAGCTAGAGATGCTCTGTATGAAGGTGGGCTGTGTTAACACGGACTGGTGCAGAAATGTGGTGCTTTGTATCCAACTAACTGCTAACCGCTGGAGTTTGTGACTGTTACATGGCGACCATTCTACATTCCACGCTAATTCACGGCTGTGTTTATACTCGGTGTTTACAGCCCACCAAGCCTAATGCTGGTATGCTTAGCTGAACTTTACGGAGCCTATAATGTGTGTGTGCACTAAAGGTAGCCTGTTTCGTATGTCGTTTTTATATAATGTCGTTTTTATATATTTTAAATGTGTAACACCACTTGAGCCACGATGAAACGTTGTTTCGTGTATATGATTGAAATAACAATAAAACACATTGAGTTGAGTTGAATGCCTCGCTGTCTGTCTGTCAAGCGGTAGGCGTGGCTTGGGAGTGGACTCAAAGCAGCGAATTGCATTCTGGGATTTGGTGTCTTTCATCCATATGAGCCAAAAACACATTTTCTGGCTTTTCTCGGCCTAGAAGGCACCAATTTTTTTCACATTTCTGCTACATAAGTGACCCAATTTAAAGATATATTCAGCTTTCCAGCGGTGAAATATCCCTTTAAGAAATTAGTTAAACCAAGTTTAGATTTCCCCAAACTGCAGTAAAACATTATGTATTGGAACCGATATTGAAGCCTGTATCTAAAAATTCCAAAGCAATGGCAGAGACTACAGATCTGACATAGGTAGGCTTGGGTGTCGTTGAAATGTTCACCACTCGTCAGAGGCGCAAAGATTAGACAATTAATCCATTAGTCGACGGTAGGGCTGGGTATCACTACTCAATACCTTGAAGGTATTGACTGAAATAACCCAGCACCAAGTACTATCAAAACGTCTCCAGCCGAAGGATACTTGCATTTGATTATTTTGTACCCACATCTAGGAACAAATGACTATCTGTATGGTAATGCTTGCAGCCAATTACTGCAAACGTTCTTTGATTTAATGACGTGTGATTGGCCCACTACCCCAGCAGCTACAACCCATAAAATCTGTGGTGTGATGAAGTTACGCCCATATGAACACTTTCAAAATGTATTTTTTGGATGGGGAGGAGCGGTGGTGGCATTCTCTGAATGCTTCCATTCACATGATGGGTATCCAATGAAGTAGAACAAATTGTGAAATGAAGTACTCTATTGGTATCAGTGTCACTTTAAGGGAACTGGTATTGGTACTGGTATCGTATTTTTTAAATGACACCATGGACTCTGGGAAATTGCGATGGGCATTTGTCATAGTTTTATAGACCAAACAAGTTTCATTATTTGAAATAAATAATCACATATTGATTGATAATGAAAATAATCATTAGTTTCAGCCCTACTACTAGGGCCGATATGATACCTAACTTTGACCAATGTAAAAATGTCTAAACAAAAGCCGCCATACAAGAACTTTGAAATGAAAAAACGGGAAACATCTGATCAATGAAGAAGTAAAAAAAGACTACAAATCTGACCAGACATTTAATGCCAACTTTCTCAAAGACAAAGTGCAACATATTTCAGTCGATAACAAAAACTATTCGAGGTTTGATATACAGCCCAAGACAGAAGTAGGAGAGACCAGCTTTGTCTTGACCTAATACTTCCTATGTGGACATTTTCACACATTTCAAGTAGGAATGGGGCCGATCCGATCCAGTATCGGTATCGGGACCGATACCAGCGAAATTCAGGTATCGGATTTTCCCGATCCAACCTGCGGAGATTTCCGATACCACGAGCCATGTCTGCACTTTAACGTTGTCTGCTGAAATGGCTCCAAAAGTGATTCCTGCCGGTGCCGGCTGGTCTGCAAACTGTGGAGTACATTTCCTGAACGGAGGCGCGGCTCAATGAGACAGAGTTATGTGACACGCCCCGCTCAGGAAGTCCATTCCGCAGTTTGCAGCCAGCTAGCAGGATTGTAGCATGAGCAGCATTGTGGCTAGCTCGATGCTATCCTGTGTGTCCGCTGTTTGGAAATACTTCACAGTGGAAACACCGCAGAGCAAGACAGCAACATGCAAAAACAAAACAGGACTTTCACAATCGTCTGTCCCGGGGTTGTCGCTGGCTTGTGGCGTTTCATTTCCCCCTTGTTGCGTCCCCCAGAGACCGCGGATCGTGTCCCGACGGCCGCTGTTTCAGAGCACCCGCTGCGCAGCCGTGAAAACAGAGGTGTGTGTCTGTGTGTGTGTGTGTGTGTAACTAAGTGTGTGTGTAAGATGTTTACAGTTATTGCACTTTTCTTGTATTTCAGATATTTGACATTTTAAAACGTTGATTTGTTGATGCTACAAGAGCCAGTGTGCTTGATTTGCGCTGTTCACACACTGTTTTATTGATTGTGTGTGTGTGTGTGTGTGTGTGTGTGTGTGTGTGTGTGTGTGTGTGTGTGTGTGTGTGTGTGTGTGTGTGTGTGTGTGTGTGTGTGTGTGTGAGTGAGAGAGAGAGATTTTTACACTTGCACTTTTCTTATATTTCAAGACTCAAGTATTTGACATTTTGGGAATGTAATAAATATTGACATGACAATCAATTTGAAACCCTTACAGTTGCATATCTGTTTTCAGAATGAGATTTTTCCTGTTTTTCTGACTTCCTTTTCTGACCTTATACTTACCTCAAGTGGCCTTTTGGGACATACATGCATACATACGTACATATCATACTTGCCCGTTGAGAGGAGTTTATTTCAGCATCATATAAAATCAACAATAATGATAATAATAATATTAAAGCAAACACAGCTCTGGTATCGGAATAGTATCGGTATCGGCCGATATCCAAATTCAGGTATCGGGATCGGATCGGAAGTGAAAAAATGTGGATCGGTGCATCCCTAATTTCAAGTGTCCATTCTTGACAACCAAATTCATTTCCAATGTACGCCAGCTGGCGAAGAGACAGGCTTCTCTGTTGATCGTTGTAATCTCAGAAGCCAGTTGGGTTGCTACACTAAATCTTGCCTACAGAACCAACTTGATCCTGGAGAGCAGGGAGTGGCTCAGTGCACGTCTGTTCAGCAGCAACTGCTTTAGGTGGCCATGTAACTGACACCGGAGTATTTATATCGTAGCTGCGACGCTCACACGAGAGTTGCAAAGCATTCTTGAGATTAACCAACTGTCACTTTTACTTGAGACAACTTGACAGGGAGTGACCAGAGGCATTTGTTCTACCGTATTCCACAACATTCATCAAAAGTCAAAGGTTCGGAGGCCTCAGAAATCTGCAACCATTCAAATGTTAAACTCGCCACAGGCAAACTGAAGAGCATTTGAACTCCATAGGCTCTGTGGATTTCAGGTATTATGGCTTTAAATCTCAGTTTTCCTCACTGAGAAAAAATAAAACTACTTTTATCAGTTTGACTGACACACAGAGAATATTTGGATTTGCCAGTGCCAGTGTTTTTATTATTTGGGGCACAAAACTGACATTACTTATTCATCTCTCCACTGTATTGCTTTGTAGCAACATAAAAACACACACTCCTCCTGATTTGTTCCTCCCAAACGCCTCTGATGGCTGATTTTCCACAGACTGAACCAGTCAACCAAATCATCCTCTGCACCAGCGACATAATTATGCAACATGTTCGATCAATACTATTAACATGCAGGAAAGTTAGCAGCCCATTTAATATGAACATCATCAGCAATAAATAAAACCCAGTGAGGACTTCATCACTGGCATGGGATTTACATTTTCTGGCATGACACATTGGAGTAGAGAATGCTGTTGCCACATACTGAAGCCTGAACAATGACACATGACTGTCATGATGCTGAATGCACTGGACAGAGATAGAGGGACAGAGAAAAGAGAGTGGAGGGTTCAGGATTCAAATAATGAATCCACTTAACTCGAATTTAATCTTGTGTGGAAATGTTCTTAGAAAACACAGTAGCCTAATCAGAAATACTACTGAGCCGTGTAATGAAATGAAATGATGCTGTGAATTTACTCACGAGGTTGCAGGCAATTCCACGTCATGCCCCCGTGAAATATTAACGTGTCAATGCATATAGGCTACAAAAGGAGAAAGTTCACACCCATGAAAGCAGCCAGGGTGCCTGAACGCTCACTTTGAGACAACTTTTCAAGTTGCAGAGCAAAATGCAATATTGGCTCGAGATTTATGTCTAGACTGTGCGGGGGTGAAAGAGCCACTTTAAACCTCTGACGACCAACTTTAAAAACAGCGAGAGGATTTACAGGTGCGCATTGAAATGTGTCCTTGTTTTTTTTTACCTGTTGGTCCTTCCATGCTGTCTGCGTAGATCCTGACGGCCAGCATCAGTAGCAGTGCTGCTGAATACATGTTGGCAGAAGAAGTAAAGTCCAGCTCGTTTTGTCACAAGAAGAAAATCCTAAAGGAAACTCCAGCAGCGGAGGCAGCGGGACTGGAGAGAAGTTGTGCGCGCGGCTCCGTTCATTGCTGAATCCCCCTGCAGAAGCTCTGCGTGCCTGCTCCCCTCTCAGCCCGCACAGGGAGCATCTGATCTCGAGCTAAAGCGTTCAAAAAGAGCCCCCCTTTCCCTTTTTTCCTGTAACGGCTCCGCTACTTTTTTTGTAGGCTACTGTCAAAGTAAGCAAGTGGCACGCGGGAGCGCGGGGCTGCGGCGCCTCCACGTGGCGAGGCCGTGGATCTCATTCTCACACTAACACAAGCCTCGCATAGCCTGTCTGCAGTGTCTACGGACCAGCCGATGACTAGACATGGGCCTACAGTACACATGGTCACCACGCTGTCACATTTGAGGGGACATTTTTCCTCAATGTTGCATTTTAGTGCATTTCTGGCTTTCAAACAGACTCGTGTGCTCGCCTGCTGCTGGCACGCTAAAGCCACCACATTATAAATTGTGACTCACTTGTGCTGGGGGTACGAGGGAGCAGAGGTGAAGCTGTGGGGGGGGGGATGTTTTCTCAAAAGCCCTGAATCTGTGGCCGGGTTGGCTCGGTTGGTAGAGCAGGCGCACGTAGAGGTTTACTCCTCGACCTGCGGCCCTATGCTGCATGTCATTCCCCCTTTTCTCTCCTCTGTGGAAATAAAGGCCTACAAAGCCCTGAATCTTTCCTGAATCTGCCCCAGCTGCTACTACTAGTACATTAATATGAAGATGTATTGGAATTCTGATTTTTTCTTCTTCTAATGCTACATTGAAGGTGTAACGTATGCAGAGCGGAATGTATCTTTTTGTACACTGGTGTGTATGTAATATGTGCTCTAGGCCCATGTTAACCCCAGACATCTTCTTTTCTTTCTTTCTCAATATCGGGATTTAGGTGCAACCTCAGGCCTAAACATAAGGATGTAATGTAAATGCAATACAAAACAATCTTTTAAACATTTCATTTCAATCCATGGAATTTTAAACAAATAAAATAAGATCATTAGAGTGACAATGTATTTGTCTCTTCAAGCAAAGGGTTGATGAGTCTAACAGAAGGGTGTATACATCTTAGGCTGGAAGCCCCAGTGGAGGTCTGTGCTCTGTAAGAATGGATGGATGTTAACACAGCGATTGTGCGACGGTTGTCTCCTATTCAGTAATGAGATATGGACAATAAGATAAATGGATGTAACTCCAGTTCTATCAGCCCACTGTCGCTCTGTATCTCAAAGTAAATGAAAGAAAGTAAACACTGTTGTGGAATATGAACAAAGCACGATACAGCGTGATCATGAACAGTACATGCATGGTGCTAATCCAAAGCTCTATAACAGGGATCTTCAACAGGTGGTCCAGGACCCCTAGGGGGTCCTCAGAGTCAATGCAGTGGGGCCCCCAAATTATTGTTAATTTTTTTAAGTTTTTTTCAAAAAAAGGTAAAAGGTAAAGGTACTACTTTATTGTCACATACACATACATGTAGCGAAATTCATCTTCTGCATTTAACCCATCCCTCAAGGGAGCAGTGGGCAGCCGATGACAGCACCCGGGGACCAACTCCAGGTCTGAGCCAGTGCCTTACAGTCCTAACATGAATCCAACATGTTATTAGCAAATATAAATCCCCACTGATGATAGGCTTTCTGGCCTGTCACTAAGGCCATACTTCCTGAGAATTAACTGTGCCACATGTATGTTTAACAATAAAACATGATTTACAAAATCATGCCAGCAATTATTTTAATAGCTTAGTATGCTATTCATAAAAGGTATGTAAAAAGGATTCAGGCCATCCAGCACGTTACGGTAGGCCCAGTTTAATTTGCAACTTAATTTTGTACAATATATGTAGAAGGGGGTCCCTGCTCCATCTCTCTCTCAGTTAAGGGGTCCTTGGCCTAAAAACGTTGAAGACCCCTGCTCTATAAAGCCAGTTTAGCCTTACCCTACCTCCTTAGGGACTTGGCTTGGGAACCGGAGGGTTGCCAGTATAAGTCCCCATACGGACCAGGTACGGGTGTGGACTGGTAGCTGGGGTAGGTGTCAATTCACCTCCTGGGCACTTCTGAGGTGCCCCTGAGCAAGTCACCGAACCCCCTCGCAGCCACCTCGCTCTGACATCTCTCCACTTAGTGCATGTATAAGGTCCTGGTTGTACATGTTTGCCTGTGTGTATGTCTCTTGGGGATCATTTAAAAGTATGTCGTCTTCTTCTACATAAATGGTGACTTGCTGCCTCACCGCAAGTAGGCACTGCCAAGTACGTGGGTCGATCTCTGGTCCAGGCAGGGCCTTTCCATGTGGAGTCTGCATCTTCTCCCAGCGTTTACGGCTACTCCGGTTTCCTCCCACCATAAAAGACATGCATAGGAACTCCTGCCATTGCCATTGACGTAGGTACTGGCATTACAACTGGACGCTCATTTACTGCTCCTAATTAGTTAGAATGGGTTAAATGCAGAGGATAATTCCATGTATGTGTAAAAATAGCTGTTTCATTAGTTTTTCCACATGCCCTCCTTCACTTCCCCTCAGCCCCTGGTATGACGTGATAGCACACGTCACACAAAGGCCACTTGGAGAGCAGAGGGAAAGTGGGTGGGGCAGGAGCAGTGGATTGAAATGAAACACACCTGCCCTCATTCACTTTCAGCCCAAACTATACAGATCAACCGCCAGTTGTAGGCTTAGCGCTTTAAGTGTGTTTTATAATCCATCTCATTTTCTATTAATTATCGCATTCTGTCCCCGTTTTTATGTTCATTCTATGTCTGCTTATGTCATGCAATTTCCTTATTGTACAGTGGGCCTATTTTTTGTATAAAAGGCGCAATTCAAATCCTTATAAAAAGTATTATTACTGCGTTTTACACATAAATACCTGCAGACTCATTTCAATGAGGCTTGGTAATCAGCTGCATGAGTTTCAGGTTTAGAAACTTGTGATCTGTGTAATGATTAATCAAATGAATGCTTACATCTTGCAAAATAGAATTTCTTCCATGCATTTACAGATCATGTTGGAAATAAAGAAATCACACATACAACTATCTAGTAAATAAAACGTATAATATAAATATGAATTGACATTAGTTATATTACATGTTTCAGTAAAATATCAAGCTAACAATGAGGAAACTAAAAAGTTGAAATGTATTTATTCATCTTCTCCTTCTTTGGTGGTCAGCAACAGGAGTTTTAGCGGTTGTACATGACTGCCACCTAACCGTGGATGTATTTCCGTGTACCAAATGCATTGTGGGTGATATCCACATCTGGAGTGACCATTGTTGTTCACTGGCTCCCTCAGCCCTCTGAGGGTCAATCTTACCATGTTCACTTCAGTTTTTCAGACAACTGGAACGACAGTTAAGATGGCGGTGGGGATTCCACCAGGGCAAATGCTTAGGGGAAGTGAACAAGGGCATGTTGAACCACTAATGTACTTAAGGGATATATTATAATAAAACTAAAACTAACATTGTAATACAACTGGAATAACCAGGTATGAAAACTACTAGATTTATTTGGTGAATAATTTGGTCTTATGTTTGTAAGAACACATTTTTGCCAGTTTACAACATACAACATCTTGATTTTTGGTCTCAACCATCTTTGGATGTGAAACTTGAACTCGTGGTGTTGGTATTGATCCGGTCTCCAGTAAACTAGTCCTGAGCCTTGGCAGTTAGAATGGCTGAGCGCTTATGTAATGACCCAGCCGGTGCAGGATACTTTTATCCCCTGGCCTTCGCTTGTCCTCCGAGTCATTCCGAAGTGACAGGGCCACAGTTTGGTAGTCGGTGGACAAATAGCTCCACATACAGCCTGTGATGGCTGGAAAGGCTTTTATTTCCAAAGTTATCAACACACTGCAGGGTGAAGGGCAGCCAACTCTTTCCTATACCTATTAAATGTGTGCAGTGGCCCAAATCCACTTGGCTGTGGCTTCAGATGGCATCGAGTCATCCTGCTGCTCCCTACTGGACTACTGACTGCTTCAAAGGCAGGAAGAGCTGGATCAAGACTCTTTATCACCTCCTGCCTATGAAGTATTGATTCGGTAGCCTCAGGGCTTTTAACTTGTGTCTGGGAGATATTTATTTCTTGGAGGATGGGGGCCATATTGTGAGCTTGCTTCATTTGCCAGGCTGTAATAATTCAACGTGAATTTTTTAAACTACTGGGAGAGGTTGATATATTGGTGTCAGTGATATAGTGGTCCACATGCCCTTCAAATCTAATAATTTCCTCTGTGCTTACGTTAACAGCTGACTCATAAAGTGCTTATATTACATGTTATATAACCAGTTAATTTGCCCATATTAATTCTGCTGTATTTCATGTCAGCCGTGTCTCCAGTAATATGAAACTGTAAAGGTGTAAAGCTCAGAGCTCCAGCTGGCAAACACCCGCCAGAAGAAACAGAAATCAATTACATCTGCAGGGAAGGGTCAGTTCATTATTTTCCACGCTTCAAAGACACTATTTTTTAGGGGTTATATCAATTTGATTCTACTTACTAGCCTGTAACTATCTCATATCCTGAGTAAAGTTGATTTGGCAATTCATGTCAAACTATCATGATCCCGCAGCTATTTTTGCATCATTTTCCCATTTTTCAAAAGAGGATGAATCTGTTTTTGGACATATTTGTGGAAAGGACTTCGAGACTATTCAAATATACTTGCTTTTAACCCAGCGTCTGTGTGGGTGTGATGGCTGCCTCGTGTATCCTCATCCATTTGAAGCGATAGTTGTGCACATCCTCAGAAATTAACGCTACGTGTCCGCACGATGCAATGCGCACATGAACGGTAGGGGCATGGAAGGGGCAGTTTATTGATGTGACAGGGTCACAGGGTGTTTGAAGAGCACCAAGTCTTCCTGGTGCAGCATAATAGCTTGATAGAGTATCAGGTAAATTGGAATAGTTTTTTGTAGTATTTGAAATTGTCTGTTTGGTTTATTTTATTGGATTGTAAAATGTGTCTATGGTAAAGACTGGGGGGTAGGACTTGACAAGTCTAGGTTTCTTCCTATCCCTTTTCGAACAGGTCTAGTGTTATGTTGAAAAAAAATTGTTATTCATTTTTCATCTTTTTGTTCTTTTTCTATTTTAAATCGTTAGCAATAAAGATTTAATTAATTTATTCATGCCCTAGGTTCTGGCTCCGCCCCTGCTTTATACATCTTTTCGTATAAAACCGAGTGCAACATGTCTTCCATTGAACATTGTCCAATAGCATGTGCCAATATCCCCATATTTTAAACATTATTGAGGCTTGCCCCTCTCAGTGACGGCAGACATGCAAAATACTTTTATTCGACTTGAATATTAGCCTAGTCTATTAATAAAAAGGCGCATCAGTGAGACCACCCTGCACAATGTCACAGATTGGTGCCCTGCAGAGAGTACTGTGCTCTGGTTTGGGTGCTGTTTTCTCCCTTGAATGCACACAGCTGAGGTCGAGGTCAACCTAACAGAAGTCCACTGCTGCAGTTGTTTTGGTGTCTGCGTTACATTTGGAGTGATTTAATCTGAGCTGAAAGGTAAATGAAGGGTTGCAGAGGAAGTTTTTGAGATGGCTAGCTGCTGCAGTGGCACTTTTTACCATGCAGTGCTTAAGTCAGGACTTTAGCAGTGGTTTTATTATCCACAATATGTTCTGTATACAAGCAGCTCAGTGGATATAAGTTGCAGGTCAACTGAAGGTCTCGGCTATTTTACAATTCATCAGGGCAGCAGCGCAGCTAGCCTCTGTGTGTCCCTCATCCATGATGAATAGTCTGGTTTAGAAAGGATCTGCTGGTATTTTAGTATAAAAACTGACTGTTTTTCATGTTAATGTGGCTTCACTTTAATACACTGTGTGGCAAAAAAATTAAAATAAATAATCACACTAGATTGTGCTTTCCTCTCCACCCTAGGGATTTTTATATAGAAGAGTCTGCAAAGAGTATCTCTCGACAAATCTGAACTGGCACCGAGAACTCCACTGTAGCTTGTGCGTTTAAATGTGTCGGTTGCTCATTTTACACAGCTATTATAATGCACAGCAAGAAAGGATGGCCTCAATTATGCAAGCAAGAATTGGGTTTTCAGAGCAGTTGTGCATGCACCTGTTTTCAGGGAATAATGTGTGGGTGGGATGAAGTCATGCAAATGCCTGGGGTTGTAGGAATGCAGGAAAGTAAAGTTTGGTGAGTTAACTGCGGTCACTACACCGGCGGTGCTTGTACTGTCAGTCTTTTTATATTGTAGATACAAATATCTCTTCCCTGGTACTACCCATTCTTCTTCCACTAGGACAATTGGCACTGTGTGCAACTTTAACTGACTGCCAGTGATTGGAAACATATAGTATTGAATGATTCAATTCTTTGCATTTTCAGCCATTGTTTTCTTCTTCAAAAAAAACTTGTCACAAAAACTGAATCCAATTATAATTTAAAAATATATATTTAGTGTCTCCAGGCCAGGTGGGCATTAAAGGGGAACGTGAGCACTTTATTTCACTTCCTTAAAGATGGGTACATAAAATCTGTGGAGTGTCCATTTAAGTATAAAAAAAAAACCTAATTTCGTGCTACATGGACAGTAGCCTGGTTGACACCAGACCCTTCTCAGTTGTAACTGTGAGTGGGTCTGGGCAAGCTTCATAAACAGCCCATTTCCAAAGGGGCGTCACCAACTTAAAAATAAGTGTGGAGTTTGTAAGTCATTATGTTAGCCGCCTGTCTTCAGAAAGGTACCAAAAGAACGCGTGTGCCAGAGCCAGACACGTCAACAGAGGTCCAAGTCCAACCAGAAACATCTGGAGGTAGCTAGTACGATTCATGAGCTTCAAGCTAACGTTCAAGCTAACGTTAGTGCTGATGTGAGCGGAACAGCTGGCGTTAATGAGGAGTCTGCCACTACCAACCTCAACGTTACCTTACTCAATGACACCGAGGTCAACAATAACGTGAGTAACAAAACACACGGATGGCCTGACTGTTGGTCAAAGGACCAAATGATGTATTTTTGCTCCACGAACAGCTGGCTCGTTTTTAAAGATAACAAACTGGGCTGCAAAACATGATGTAGCAGCATCCAGACAGAGAGGGGACTGAAGCTGTCTGGCATAAACCTTGTTCCCCCTGTCTCTGTCACACACACACACACACACACACACACACTGAGAGTGAGTGTTTGTTTTGCATCTGTTTGAGCACCAAATTATTGTTAAAATGAATAGTTGTTTTGATAATTTAAATCTCTTAACATGAATCCAACATATTAGCAAATATAAATCAGCCTATATGTAAATTAGTCACTTAGGCCATCCATAGATAGTTAATAAGCATTCACTGTGCCATGTATGTTATGCACTAAAGTTATGTAAACTTGTTTAAATAAATCCATACATTTATATTGTTAATAAATGACAATAAATTATTGTACCAGCAATATCTCCAAGTTTTGTTTTTCACTATAGAAATCTCAAATGTCATGATGATCTGCCAATGCAAGAGAGTACCGGCACCTTTTTTCCCACTTCAAGCACTGCTGGAAACTAGCTACTCCATGCACCTGAGGGGAACTAACAGTCGGATGATAACTCTCTCTCTACGAGCGACCCCGCTAGGTTACATGGAGTCAACTCATTCATTTCTAATATAAAATATCAATTGTTACAGCTTTAAAGTTACCTACCTATGTGATCCAGACCTTTATGGCCTTACCTTGCACGGCAGCTGGATTTTTGTGATATCACAAGATCATGCGAGACTCCATCTTGCCAGGCCTAAACAATGTATTGGTGCCTGAACCACCGTGGCTTGGACCAATCGGCGTTGTTTGGGGAACTACTGCAGCTATAGCGTGGTTTGAGGTGTGTGATGACACGCAAGGAGACTGTTCATTCAAACCAACAATGTGCGATTAAGAGGTTAACCTGGATTCTGCAATAGCATCAATTCTATCAGAACTGCGGGGTATTTCTTCATTGAAATAGGAGCAGCAACGGCACTGAAGGCCTTTCTCCATGGATAAGAAGTTTACGCTCTTCTCTTTACAACAACAAAAAACAGGACAGTAGATTTACAAACTGGCTCCACTGGTATATGAAAAACTACATTATATTGTTAGTTGATCTGATTTGTTAAGTTAGCCCGTTATAGACGATGATAGTAAGATGCTCCATCCAATTACCTGCCAAGTATTCTTTGATAGTGCCTGCATTTTTCCAAACAGTTTCCAATGAAGGCTCTTCAGATGGTTTTGTGTAACAAACCGTCTGGTGCGTCAGGTTATCAACAGCCAATGAGAGCTAAGGCTAAGTCCACACAGGAGTTTTAGCTCGAGTAGCAGAAATATTTTCTGTCCATATAAACACGTCTGACAAGGGCATAGCACATGACCATTCGCACACACTGGGCATGCATGTGCCGTTTTAAACAGGAAGCAGATTGCCCAACGTTATTCTCCAGTTGAAAATCATGGATGTAGAAGTTGAAAATACAGAAAACACTTTGGAGAAAGAACAACAATGGCGAAAAGTAAGTGCAGGGATTGATTACCTTGGAGCGACGACAAGGTGGAACTGTTACTGAAAGGTCTGTAAGCTACCAAACCGATAAGTCTGACTGACATGCGTCATCGTTTCCAAAGGTCTCCGCTTGAAGCCGTCCAGACAACAAAGCAGCACCGAAGTTTTCAAACCAAAACGGGGACAGCAGTGTTTCCAAATGTTTCCGTATTAGGCTCGGAAACGCCAGAGTAGCGTAGACGCGAGATGAAATGTGGCAAAAGATATTCGTCTTTAAAGCAAAACGTAGCAGTGTAGATGTAGCAGACCCATTGCGATTACACAATTTACATAGTGGTTAAATTAATTCAATTGATTCATAATAAACAGTAATAAACAATGCATTACTCATCACTTTTCATGCAGTGCTTACCAATCACAAACACAGACAGGCAATGCAGTCTTGAAAATGTACAAACCACTCTCAGTTTCCATGGTCACAGCCTCACCTACATCTTGATTTCCTTTCTTTTTTCCCTTAGCACAAGACTTCAGATCAGAGGTTGGTCAGGGGTGTGGGGTTGATTCTTTGTCACACTGTGTAGTGTGGCCTTCATGGCCTTCATGACAAGATTGATTAAAAAAAAAATGTGTTGGGTGTCCAATCATTTCAAAGTGTTCAGAGTTCTTGAATGTCTGAGTTGTCCTTGAAACATCATGGAGCCTGTGGATGAGGTTAGCAGCGTGAATGTCCATTATGCAGTCTGACACTGCCTTTTTGTTAGCGGTTTTCTGTGGGACCCCAGTTTTAATTTAGAAAACCGCGTTGTAAATTAATAGCTGCCAATGCACTGTTCACAACCGCCCACACAGCCCGACCCAAAATGTTAGATTATCACTGAAACACAGGGTCAGAGGGACAAACAGACTGATGAATACAATGTTTTTGTGGATAAAAGTTCCAATTACAACTTACAATACCTTTCCACATGGCCACTTGTGTCCACATGTCCAGGTAAGTCAAAAGTCAATGTGTAGGAGTTAGCAATTAAGTTTTACACCTGACATATGATCCAGTGCTATATGTTCAGAAATATTCCATCAAAAATAGGAATCGACCTAGCTTTTTATGGCTGATGAACTTTGATTAATATGGTGAGCGTGTGTCCAAGTCTTACCTGGAGATAAAGAAAAGAAATACAATTGTGAAACTACATTGAAGTGGGTGTTTTCAATAGTTGCAAGTAATAAAAGTTTGGGGGAAAAATGCCATATTCAATAGAAGTAGAATGTATTGATTTAACAAAATGATGTATTGTTTGATAGTTTTGCTCAACGCCTTGACTTGTTAGTCCAATGCAAATTAGTACACAATCTGTACAATCTGATACAGCTGTCAAACAGAATGAAATATGTTGAACATTTCCACTGACAGCAGACAAAAATCATATGAGGCATCTAGACATTTTATTCAATTCATTAAGGTTTTCTCAAGAGAAGCACAAAAAGCTCCAAACATGAACTGACATTTCTGAGCTGACCTTTCACACACACACACAGTCTCTTGTTAAGATCGCGACCAATTAAAATGTAAATTCAAAAAAACATGTCTTAAAGTTTCCAGCATGTGCAGTGTGACACAATCTAAAGCTCCCAGGCTTTCATAGCTCTGTTTGTGTGGCAAAAAGCTCACTCAGTAGTCTGTTGTATTGAACCATCACTGTAATTATGGAGCGTTTTGTGGACATTGTTTTCATTCCCACATATTAATTTTCCAATAAAGCTGAGTTTGGTTTGCGGGGAAATTTGATCAGTGTCACAATTAGGGAATAAGTGTGTTAACACGTATGGGTGCTAAGGTGCTGTGACATACTTAATAAAACCAGTGAATAAACAAATTAATGCATGCAGATAGAACTTTTTTTCTACACACTACAGTTAAAAAAATGACCTAGTTTTTGGATGTGGTTTGAGTGCACCAACCCAGACATTAGCAAACCATAATTATATGGTAACGACATGTAGTTACTTTAATAATTTCAAGTATAAAACATCAGCTGAAATGGCTGCGTGTATTGTCAGACCGATGAGACGTGGATAATGCAAGAGTTCCCTTAAATGTATCATAAACTAAAGAAATGATCATTTCACCTGAAAACACAGGGACAGTCTGCCAACAATTATTCATTGCAATGGCATAAGTGTTAAAATCATCCAGACCTAAGAATATCTGGTGTTTGATGACAGATTAAGATTTTATGAAAACCAAATTGCTAATCAAAACATGCCTACATTATCCACAATGCAACTCGATCGCCGATAGTTTGGTCAAAGATTTGGGTCATGCTAAGAGCGTAGCCTCTAAGGTATAGATTTTTTTTCTTTTTCTAAGTTAACAGTGGAAATTCAGGTGTTTAATTAGGCAAAACTGCTGCCGTGGGCAGGCTCGCGTGTTCATGTAGGATCGTGATTGATCATTGCTCTAGTGTGGAGTTAGAAGGAAGTGAGATTACCAGACCTCTTCTCTTCATCTCTGAGGCCACATTTATTTATATATATATTGCCGTATTAAATAGGGACTGTATAACATTTCTTCTAATTAATGAGAGGTGGGAGTCTCGAGACTGTTCTGTGCAAATGCTGTCAGTAACATGATTTTCCAACAGCAGCAAAAAATCAATGAGGCACTGGTTAAATGTTGATATTTAAATTATGCATAACAGTAGATTATTGATTACAGTACGAAGCATTCCTGCTCAAAAAGTAAAAAACACTGGTCTGGTTCCACCCAATCTGGTTCGGGCAGAGAATCAAAGCTCTAATTGGCACATCCAGATTGTTTTCATTTTCAAACTTG
Source organism: Gymnocephalus cernua (assembly GCA_023631565.1). Classification (NCBI taxonomy): domain Eukaryota; kingdom Metazoa; phylum Chordata; class Actinopteri; order Perciformes; family Percidae; genus Gymnocephalus; species Gymnocephalus cernua. The sequence goes on along the minus strand of CM042438.1, from coordinate 32,464,470 downwards.
TATCTTTAGACCCAACCGACACTGACCCAAGTGACATCATTTGAGGACAGTTACCAGACTTCACACAGCACTGGGTCCCCTAAAGGCTTTATACAACAGACTATGATGTGCAAATTCTGTGGTGATCCCCACTAAAAAAGTTGATTTTAAAGTGCCCATATTATAAAAAAAAATCACTTTTTCTGGGATTTGGGGTGTTATTTTGTGTCTCTTCCACAAGCATACAAACTTGGAAAAAAATCTATCCATGTTGTTTTGAATGAGATACGGTTTCTGAATGTGTCCTGCCTTCAGTCTCCGGGTGAGCTGTTCAAAATCTGCAGAGCTTTTTACGTCACTAGCCGAAACGACGGACTAACCACAAGCATTAGCATGCTAGCGCTAGCATTAGCATGCTAGCTCGTTCTCAATGGCAAAGCACTGCTACAGCACACACAAGTTCACCATAATCTACAAAAGAACTACTTCCACGTGCGCCCTCATTTAGAAGAAGTCTCCTGGCTAATCCTGCCTTGTAACTGACCAAAGTTGGAGAAACAACCTTTCTTTTACTGTCTATGGAGCTACTGACATGATCTACCATCTGAGCTACTGAGCATGTGCGAGTGGAATCGAAGAGTACAGAAGAAAAGATGATTAGCTCTGTCAGCGAAAACCATAGACCTATATAGAAAATGGACCGAGTGACTCCGTTGCTCTGGACGGAGACCAGTGAAGTCTATTAGAAACACTTTCCCGGTGATGGCTGAGCGTTACTGCGCAGCTGCAAACTGAGCTTGACGACGTAGATGTGACGTGAGCAACGTGTCTGAACGTTGTAAGTCTTCTGGTAGCTGTGCCAAGAGAAATCTCAATCATTCCCAATCTATCAGAGACGGAGAGCGTAGGTATATGTAAGGAGATAACATAGGCACAGGCTAATTACTGCTAACTAAAATGCTAGTTAACATCAGTAATTAAACTAACTTCTCCTGTACTATACGGTAATTCCTCTACTATGCGACAGTAAGTCACGTGGTTATGACACAATCGTTAGCCTATTTTTATAAAAACGTCTGCTACGGAGCCATAACGTGAGGTACAAGGTAATGGAGCCTTTTATACATTGTCGTGTTTCTTTAGAAATAAACAACGGTCAAATGAAGTCTTTAAACACTTCAGATGTAAAGTTATTGGCTGTCAAAGTGACGCCAAAATGAATGGCAGTTAATGGAATGCTAACGGGGGGTGAGTGCTTGGTAGCATCAAAATGGCGCTACAGGAGGCTTCACTCTGTGGAGAGAAGCTTGCCCCCTTGGGGAAAACAGAGACCTGAACACAAGGTGAAAAGAGGAGCTGCAGCAGTGAGAGAGAGATGTGCTGTAAAACAAAAATATGATGCTTTTTGAAAATTTAACCATGTAAACCTATTCTGGTACAACCTTAAAATACAATTATGAACCTGAAAATGAGCAGAATATGGCATCTTTAAGTACGTTAATATGCACACTAGTATTCCACTATTATTGCGAATGTGACAACATTATGAATTTAATATAGGTCATGTAAACAGCATATTACTTTTGAACATTCTGAATAAGGACTTTTTCTGAATTTAGCATTTTTCTATTAAGATGTGGGATATGCAGGTATTACTCAGGTTTTAGAAGCATTCTTAGGACATGTATACAGCGCATTCGCGCTATATAGCATTCACGCGCTATAATTGGCCAGGCGTCTCGCCGGACGTAACAGAACCCCATGTGTTCAGGTCTTATCCCCTGACCATTCGGCTATCCTAACCTTAACTACTCCAGGTCAGTGCCTAACCTCAACCAATCGGGTTGCTTCGTAGGGCGGGTCTTGCCTAGAACTGCAGTTGGATCCATAACAACTCAATCATGGTTTTTACAGCAGTTTACAAACGTTTGCGGCCAGTTTACAGCCTCTGACCTGTTAATGGCTTACAGTCAGCTCTGTTCGTTGCTACGGTTGTTGTACACAAACCCACCAGCCAACAGTTTGCAGGGCTGCAGTAGAGATGCATGGCCAAAAGAAAAGAAGGAGAAACACACCTGTTTAAAACATGCAAGACTTGAATATCAACAGGTTTTTGGATATGTCATGTCATGTATGTTTGGATACATCACAACGCCGACCTTTTCAAGAAGGTGGTTGAGGAGAAACTGTTTGCACAGTTGAACAAGCCTGCCACCGGTGGAAAACTTTGAAAAATCCTATTTTTGCATGGCTGCATGTAAAGGGTAATGTTAGTGGAATATTCTCTTTCATTCGCCATTTAAACAGCCTAGACAGGATATTGTCTCATTCGGGGCAAACACCGAAATAATATGTGTATGTAGATACACACAGAATTGCTGCTGCTGCTCACTGTGCTTGCACATTATATTGCACTTATTGTTTATGTTGCAAGTGATTATATGTCTTTAATTGTTGTAATTGTCCTTAACTGTCTAATGTTTTCATGTTTTTATGCCTCGGGGAACTGCCACCCAAATTTTGTTATATACAGCTACTTTGACTTGACTTAAACTTAGTCAATGTTGTGCTCACAACTTGTAACTGCTGCCTCTAAATGGCAAAAAAAATAAGTTATTGCAGGTTTAAGGTTTTATTATGAATAGATAATTTTTTATTTAATGTCTCAGCGGGCTCCAGAGCTACACCAATGTCCTCCTGCAGTATTTATTAGTTTGTGTGTTATGGCCTTTACCCACTACTAGTACCAGCTCTGCTCGGCCGCGGTGCCCCGTCCTCCATTTTTCATTGCGGATTTAGTACCGCCTCATGCGTGAGTTGAGCATGGCTGGTCATCATAGCGACGCCGCAGGAAACTGCTGTGACCTAACGCGACACACACGCAGAACGTCAAAGGTGTGTTGTTTTAGGGCATTGTTTTGGGCATTTTGGGCATGTGGCTGTTGCCACAAGCGACAGGCAGCAAAAAAAACACTGCTTTCTAAACTATTTAAAAATGGCGGGTTTGTTCAGGACACCCCCGCCTGTCACTAGCCATGATGATGCAGTGACGATTCTCTCTGACCAATCAGTAGTCTGCAGGTTTTTTGATATCACTCAACTTGGTTGGAACCTCAACAGAGGTGATACTAAAAAAAGTACCTGTTAGCTAATACCTGGGACTTTTTTTCATAATGGAAAACCAAAAAAGGCGAGTCAAGCAGGTACCATGTAGTGATAAAAACGCCATTAGTGTTACTGCTGTTATTGTGGCTGTATGTCTTTCTCAACGTTGCCTGTCTGACTTGTGTATCTTCTTTTGTTTGTTGGTGAAAAAACTAGTCCCTTCGTGGAGTTTAAAAAGTTATCTAATCTATTGTACTGTTTTGTTTTCTGACTAATCACTATGTAGCACACCTGCACACATGGCAGGCAGTGATCAGGAACATGCCACAGTATCCTGCACACTAGCCAGTTTTCTCAACACCAGGATTACAACACCTTTGTTAATTAAAGTGCTCATATTATGCTTTTTGGCTTTTCCCTTTCCATTATTGTGTTTTATTTTTGCACTTTTTGTGCATGTTATAGGTTTAGTAGCCCAAAGTCCCCCCCCCAAAAGGACTTACCATCTCCAACAGAAAACACTGTTCACAAACTGCTCCAAACAAACCCTCATACTCTGCTTCTGACTGGCTAGTAGTCCTTACCTAGGTACTGTCAGGGCACGCCCTCATACTCTGCTTCTGACTGGCTAGTAGTCCTTACCTAGGTACTGTCAGGACACGCTCTCATACTCTGCTTCTGACTGGCTAGTAGTCCTTACCTAGCTACTGTCAGGACACGCCCTCATACTCTGCTTCTGACTGGCTAGTAGTCCTTACCTAGCTACTGTCAGGACACGCCCTCATACTCTGCTTCTGACTGGCTAGTAGTCCTTACCTAGGTACTGTCAGGACACGCCCTCATACTCTGCTTCTGACTGGCTAGTAGTCCTTACCTAGCTACTGTCAGGACACGCCCTCATACTCTGCTTCTGACTGGCTAGTAGTCCTTACCTAGATACTGTCAGGACACGCCCTCATACTCTGCTTCTGACTGGCTAGTAGTCCTTACCTAGGTACTGTCAGGACACGCCCTCATACTCTGCTTCTGACTGGCTAGTAGTCCTTACCTAGGTACTGTCAGGACACGCCCTCATACTCTGCTTCTGACTGGCTAGTAGTCTTTACCTAGGTACTTTCAGGACACGCCGTCATACTCTGCTTCTGACTGGCTAGTAGTCCTTACCTAGCTACTGTCAGGACACGCCCTCATACTCTGCTTCTGACTGGCTAGTAGTCCTTACCTAGGTACTGTCAGGACACGCCCTCATACTCTGCTCCTTACTGGCTAGTAGTCCTTACCTAGGTACTGTCAGGACACGCCCTCATACTCTGCTTCTGACTGGCTAGTAGTCCTTACCTAGGTACTGAGCATGTGCGACTCCCAACAAAGATGGTACAGAAGTGAGATGTCTCACTCTGTAGCTAAAACAGAGAGCTCAACACACAGGGTGAAAAGAGGAGCTGCAGCAATGTACAGTACAACAAAAATATGGTGTTTTTTGAAAATTAAACTATGTAAACCTATTCTGGTACAACCTCTAAATACAATTATGAACTTGAAAATGAGCATAATATGAGCACTTTAAACTAGTTATCGTCACACAATTAGGCCTAAAGCTACTCAGTGGGATAAACACTTAACAACAAATCTCAATTACAAAAGAATCAAGGAGAAGCTGCCCACTGACGACACAAATTGATCCAGGATAATGTTTACTTGACCAAACACTCAAAAATAAGAAACTAGCATGCATGTCAACATACCGTACGATGATATGGGTCGTTTGTTCCATTCTGATATGACCCACAGGAGTGTTTCATAAAACTAGCGCCCCTAGCGTTGACAACCTCACATCTGAGCCAGTGAATGTCAGTTGCAGTTTTGAACGTTATGGTTGCGATTTTAAACAAGTATTCAATGTTGTGAAATGGTCATAGTTAGTCTATGTTTAGGCACAAAAACTACTTGGTTATGTTTAGAAAAAGATTCTGTGCGGGTTCAGAAATCAGACGTCACTTCACTTCCGGTTACGTATGTGGCACTGAATGTGAAGTTTGTAAAGTTAAAAAACAAAGAAAGGTGCAACGGTTGCAGTTTGGTTATGTTTAGGCACCAAAACGACTAAGTTTAGAAAAAGATCGTGGTTTGGGTTAAAATCAAACGTCACTTTACTTCCTGAAGGTTACGCAGGTGGCCCTTAACAAGGTCACATGAGACACAGCCATCTTCTAACTCAACTTCAAACTGGAACTATATTCTCAGAAGGTGAAGTACTGCTACTTCTGCTACTTGGGCGGAGTGATTTGCTCGCAGCACCTGAGAAGCCCCGTGGTGAGGAGCAGAGAACGGTGCGTTTCAGGTGTTGCGCTAATCACTCCGCCCAAGTAGCAAAAGTAGCCGTGCTTCTCCTTCTGAGAATATAGTTCCCAGTATGTATAGCCTACTGTTAGAAGATGGCTGTGTCTCATGTGACCTCATTATTTGTACACGCTGTGACTATACTAATCACAACATGTAAATAGGAACATGTTGGCGTTATTTTGTCACTTATCGGGAACACTAGGCTAGATGGAGCTGGTTACCTCCAGGATCTGGGCCAAGCTAGGCTAACAGTGGAGCCGTCAGACACACACGGAGATGAGAAGGGTATGTATGGATTTATCTAACTCTGGGGGATACGGTGAATAAGCTAAAGTCCTAATAAGTCAACGTGTTCCTGTAACGTGATGTTCATCAACTTAAACAAAAAAACTTGCCCTTTACTTTTATTTTTAAACAAGCATGAACTCCACTCTCCCAGGTGAAAGTCCTGCATTTGCTTACACTGAAATTAGGCGCTTACTTCCTGCTTTACTCCCATCATAACTAATTTGGCCACTAGATGGCGCCATCGCTAGAAATGTAAATATAGGTCATAATTGCTGCTTGTACCTTCGGGATGACAGTCTCGAATGGCAGCATATACTAAAAAAAAAAAAAAAAGTTTAACATTAACATATTCTAATGCAGATAGAGTCAATGGTTCTTGTCCTCTCTGCTCAGCCAGAACTAAAATGTAGTGCAGAAGCACCACCTGTTCTGTCCAGTCTTGTTTTTTTTAGTTTTCAGGTAGTACACAGTGTTGTACATATCAAATACACCCTGTTGTTCTGGCTGCATCTTTCCAACTGTGTGCTCTCTGCTGCATGCATATCTACATCAAGTACAAGCCAGCTCTTATGATGAATGTCCATGCACAACGCCCTCAAAGAACACTTCCCTTAAAAATATTGGCCACGTCAAGGGCCTATTTTAGCCGGTGTGTGTGTGTATGTAATGGATACACAGACACAGGCTACTGCCGCCTTATATCAAGCAGAACAGCACAGGGATTGCAGTTTGTCCTAACATAGCAGTATTACACAGCTACTTATCATTTTTAATGGAGTTTAATGGCATTAGGCCTGGTCAGCAGAGTACACTGTTCTGTTGGCAGTAAAGCGAAGCAGACTGGGATGCAACATCTGGCTGGGGACATAAAGTAAATTCCTTACAAAATACATTTAGTTTTAACAGGCCTGTAACTAAAGTTATGGCATTCTCTAGCATTAAAACTAAGCATTACCATTTCTTATGGCAGAAGAGCAAGTAAGCCAGACATGAGATGACAAAATGCATGACATTTCTCCATGAAATAAGATTAGAAAAGTGAAGTTGACACTTGTGACCAGGCACGCTGAGTTTTTACTGATTTAAGGCAGACATCATTTTTAAAGCAAATAAGTGATATGAGAGAAATTAAAGGAAAAGAAACTGAGGTACCTGCTGGGAAATAGCAAACAGATTTGTAATTAACGAATAAATGAAGTGGAGATTTAATTTAGGATGGTAAACTCATTCTTTCCTACAAGATGAATACAAATTCCCAAGTGTTAAAATGGTTTAAATGACTGTTGAAATGTTTGAATAAATGTTTTAAAGCCGCCTTTAAAGCTACATTGTGTAAGAATTACTCCCATCTAGCGTTGAGATCATGTATCGCAATCAACTATCTCTCGCCACGCAGTTGACAGTACGTATTACAGCTACAGTAGCCATCACGCTTCAAAAAGCAAAAGTGTACAAAAGGCCGTCCACTCTTAATACATCCATGGTTGGAGTGCATGTTGGACAGTGGCGCTGTTCACACCACGAGCGGGCACGTCCGCCACCCGACGGAAAAGAGAGAGAGAAAAAAAAAAGAGACTGCAGCGGTGGCTGCAGTATAGGTCATAGATCCCGCCCCCTCCCTGTTAGCAGATGGGACATGTTCCAAACAGTGGAATTACAACTTCTGTGTTCGTCACGTGATGCAGTAGGACCCAAAAACACTTTTCCCTACAGACTTGCATAGCAAAATAGACGTCTGTAAATGGTGGAGACCCCTGCTAAATGATTCGTCTCACTATCAGAATTTGATCCATTCAGTCTGATAACATTTGGAAAGTCTAGAAGACCCGCACAATTAAATAATTGTATCCCCATTTAAGGTTTTGGAGCACTAAACCGGAAGTAGCCGACTCGGCCGGCCGGTGGAGATCTCTAGTGGGCCACGTTGTCAAAGTTACTTTATATGTATGTGGAAGTTGAACTTTTTGGGCTTCATGCGCCACTGAGCAACTCTCATAGGAATGAATGGGGCTCCGCTTCCAATGCTGTATCTAGGTTTTTATTTTTTATTTATATATCGATGCTTTTTATACATACTATGGTTGAATCCCCAAATAGAAAAGGCTGTTGAATGAGGATTCATGCAGCAGGGACACCTTACAATTCCTGTTGGATGCTCCATGTGTTACTGAGCCTGAAGCTCTGAGTGGAACCACCATTCTGCATAATGCACAATGCGCATTTTATGATGCTGACATAAAACCTTCAATACAGGTCTTTTACTTGTAGCACATATTTCTGTACTATTGTATTGCTACTTAGTACTTCTTCCACCACTAGCAAAAACCAAGTGAGGTTCAAGCGGCAGGAGCAGGACAACAAAAATGTACTGCTTCTGCACTAACACAGCACAATAGAAATCACCCAACACCTATTCTAAGTTTATATCTTTAACAAGCTTAAAAATGTGGTGAGACTAATAATACCTGTCACTCCCCTCCTCTCCTGGTAGAAGACAAATGTAGAGACAGGTCACATGAAACTTTCATAATGCATACGGAGTAAACTTGTTATGACACTTATTTTTCCTACAGTAAAAGACGTGTACAATGGGAACAAAATTCAGGTCATCTATATAATATCAGTCAGCCAGAGGGAGAGTGGAGCTTGCTCACTGTACCTGCTGTGTTGTATAGATTTGAACTGTTATGGCCAACCTCCTGTATGTGTGACAAATATTGCTGGTAATTTAAAATCTTAGTTTTAAATAGTTTGAGATAGCAAAATAATTTTTTTGGGCAGCTGGTAGAAAACACTAACACTTGTGTATGTGCTTGACTTGCTTGTACAATATATTAATGGAATTAGTGGACGGGCAGTGAGTGGTATCATCATTGGTATGTCATTGCCCATCCACTAAAAAACTCTGTAAATCCACCCCAGAGCACACAGCTAAAGGTATGGTCACATACCATTTCCATATTTGCTCCATTGCCCATTCAGCTCTATTAAAGCATGTATGAGAAAGAAATTCAAGCGTGTGTTTTTTTGTTTAAGTGTGATCTCCAGCCAGCCAAGTTTGCCTGTTTTCCTTCATTGCCCAATAGAACCACTGATGCACTGTGTCCGTAAATGGTGATGTCATTACTCTAGGGTATGTCATCACCTTGTTTCGTTAAAGTGCTCATATTCTGCTCATTTTCAGGTTCATAAATGTATTTAGAGGTTATATCTGAATAGGTTTACATGGTTTAATTTTATATATATATTTTTATTTTATTTATATTTTTGTTGTACTGCACATTGCTGCAGCTCCTCTTTTCACCCTGTGTGTTGAGCTCTCTGTTTTAGCTACAGAGTGAGACATCTCACTTCTGTTGCATCTTTGTTGGGAGTCGCACATGCTCAGTAGCTAGGTAAGGACTACTAGCCAGTCAGAAGCAGAGTATGAGGGCGTGTCCTGACAGTACCTAGGTAAGGACTACTAGCCAGTCAGAAGCAGAGTATGAGGGCGTGTCCTGACAGTAGCTAGGTAAGGACTACTAGCCAGTCAGAAGCAGAGTATGAGGGCGTGTCCTGACAGTACCTAGGTAAGGACTACTAGCCAGTCAGAAGCAGAGTATGAGGGCGTGTCCTGACAGTAGCTAGGTAAGGACTACTAGCCAGTCAGAAGCAGAGTATGAGGGCGTGTCCTGACAGTAGCTAGGTAAGGACTACTAGCCAGTCAGAAGCAGAGTATGAGGGCATGTCCTGACAGTACCTAGGTAAGGACTACTAGCCAGTCAGAAGCAGAGTATGAGGGCGTGCCCTGACAGTACCTAGGTAAGGACTACTAGCCAGTCAGAAGCAGAGTATGAGGGCGTGCCCTGACAGTACCTAGGTAAGGACTACTAGCCAGTCAGAAGCAGAGTATGAGGGCGTGTCCTGACAGTATCTAGGTAAGGACTACTAGCCAGTCAGAAGCAGAGTATGAGGGCGTGTCCTGACAGTAGCTAGGTAAGGACTACTAGCCAGTCAGAAGCAGAGTATGAGGGCGTGTCCTGACAGTACCTAGGTAAGGACTACTAGCCAGTCAGAAGCAGAGTATGAGGCGTGCCATGCTAGCAGCTAGGCGAGCATTATAACGTGTGTTCCAAAGTGACCACGTGTGTCTCTGAAGTAAAGGCTGGACTACAACAGAGCTGTTTGGAGCAGTTGGTGAACAGTGTTTTCTGGTGGAGATGGTAAGTCCCTTTGGGGGGGACTTTGGGCTTTTTACCTTTGTAAACCTATAAATGGCTCTTGCAGATTTGGTCCAAGGTGTAATTATCGACATGAATGGCCAGTTTTACCGCCATCCCAAATATGTAGGTACTTTCAGAAAGGTGAATGCTGGTATGGTGATCACTGTAGGTATCATCATTGGTATGTCATTGCCCATCCACTAAAAAACTCTGTAAATCCACCCCAGAGCACACAGCTAAAGGTATGGTCACATACCATTTCCATATTTGCTCCATTGCCCATTTGGGCTTTTTCACTATGTAAACCTATAACATGCACAAAAATATATATAACACAATAAAGGAAAGGGAAAAGCCAAAAAGCATAATATGAGCACTTTAAGTATCACACTACAAGACAAACTGCAGCATCACTCTTACTGTTTACAGCTCATGATTGATCTGCTCAGTATTTACTGATTTCAGCCCTGTCTCCTAAAAATTATGTTCCTATACAACTAAACTGCATTCTTAATTACGTTTTGCGGGAAACAGATTTTGTCCCGGATTACGTTTCATTTTGATGTATCACATACGTTTGTAATCAAAGTCTGCAAATCTCTGCATAGGGAGGTGGTCAGGGTGGATGGAGGGGTCAAACAAACAGACTTTTCCTCAGGAAACCGATGTTCATGTCTTCTATGAAAGCAAAAGTCAACATTGACATGTTTACGTAACATACTTGACCCTTGACCTATGTCACATATGTATTGTACTTAAGTAGGCAATTTAAATTACATAAAAATACTTATTTTAACCCAAACCATCATCTTTTTCTAAACCTAACCCCATAGTTTTGTTTCAATTCACAATGTTAACCATGCGTTTCAAAGAGCAACCGTACCAACCAAAACATCATTGAGAATGCAGTTTTGTTGTATGGGAATGTCATTTTCTAGGAAACAGGGTTGGACATTCCCACATTGCAATTGTGACATCACATAATTTTTTGCAGACCAGTTTTGTTCTTAACTCACTGACATGGCAACATTACACTTCCTGTTTACATCACTCAAAGCATGATGGAGGCATGATTCACCGTGGTGAAAAAAAAAACAACAAAACAAAAAAAAAACAATCATATTCATCCCAAACGGAAATATACCAAGAAAATGAACAAGAGTGACAAAAGTGCTCATCACATTTGTTTGTTACACAAAGTGTAGCTATCATATTTCTGAGAACTAAGGCTCAGAATGTCCAGTCAACATCATTAATACAGATATTTTTACCTGTGAAGATACAGGCAAAAAAATAAACTTGAGTTTCACAATGGAAATTTCACTTAAATCAGATGATTTGTCACATCAAGCTGACTTCCTGTTGCCAGTAGGTGGCGCTATGACTATGAGAAATTGAGTACATTTGAGTTACAACACGTCCTGTAACATGGCGAATGCACAAAATGGCCGCCACGACGTTCAACCCCACACACAAAATGTATCTTGTTTTACAGCTGAGAATGTGTTGTTCACTAGCCTGGGAAAACCCTGACGAACTTTAGGCAAATTTGAGATTTGTTCTGCAAGTCCGTCTGACCAAGAGCCCATTTCCAATTTCTCCAAATCGAGGCACCAATCACAACCGTTGAGGCGGCTTTACATGATGACGATAGCGCAGCGACGGCAAGCAGCTTTTTCCTTACATTCAACATGATGGCCACCGAAACGTGCCATTACATAATTTGTACCGAGGAGCATTCCGTTTCTGAACAGATCAGACTCTCTCCTGATCAGATTGATTATTTATTTAATTATTATTGATTCATCTTAGCTATTGGACTAATAATTGCATGTCACCAACATTGCTGCATTGTTGTTGTTGTTGATGTTCTGTTTTCTGTATCCTCTACGTCTTCAATGCTGTTGGATGTTTGGTGTGGTTTTTACTGTTATTGTTATTTACTATTGTCTGTGCTTAATGTTCAATGTGGCTGCCTTGGGTGCAAAACAATAAAGGTTTCATTCATTCATTCATTCATTCATTCATTCATGCTAACACACTAAACTGGTACACATGGTAAACATTATACATGCTCAACACTAGGATGTTAGCATTGTCACTGTAAGCATGTCAGCATACTAATGCTAGCCTTACAGAGCTGCTAGCATGGCTGTAAACTGATTATTAATCACTGGCTAGAAACTGACAGGAAATGCAGCAGAATTGGTGTTGGCGGCTTATGAATTAGGTATTGTTTGCAGGAAATCCAATATAAGCATGGGTCAAGTTATTACATTTACAGGGCACATGGACAAAGGCAGCTGGCAGAGGGCCAACTCAAATAAGCTAAGAGTCACACAGAGACATTCACACACACGCAAAGACGAGCTCAAAGCAAAAGTTGTGGATGTCAGACTCAGAAGAAAAGTGCAATGACAAACAAAGACAGGCTGAGGTTTTGCAGCATCAGGGCGGCATCAGCACTCGTCACAGTGGAATACTGATAGGGGACATGTTGCTTTGGCTGTGAGCCTCTGCTGCCCCGGCCAGCTCTGCCTCAACCGTCATCCACCTCTCTCCAGCAGCAACCGAGGGGCCACAGAGACTAGATGGGGGGGGGGGTCGAGGCGAAAGGTTTCGTAATGCATCTAAATGCAAACCGGGCGCGTCGGCCTGTCAGCCTGGAGAGCCGCCTCTCTTCCCCGGCTGACACCAGAGCAGCCCAGCCAGTTCAGCACTCGTCAGCATTTATTTTCATAAGCGGAAAGCAGCGAGCTGTCATAGTCTGGGCGAGAGCACCACTCACATTTCCCTTCTGTGTGTACAACTCACACACACAGAACCTAGGAAGTTGCTCTGAAAGTATACCACCTTTATTGTCTTGGCAAAGTGTGACACACACACACACACACACACACATACACACACACACACACACAGCTGTAAGCTTTGGAAAACCTTACCGTAAAAGGCTTCAAATATCAGATGTTCACCTCAATCATCTACAGACAGAGGATTAACAGCTTCAAAGCTCTTTATTCCCAAGGAGATGGTTGACTTTAGTCCTCCATGAGCCCCGACTAGGCTCAGCAGGAGGAGGTGAGGCCGTAGTCTTTCACCTGCCACGCCACACCACGTAGTTTCTAGTTTCTTTTCACTGTTTTTTTCCTGCACTTCCATGGGTGCAATTTCGATATGAGATGGTACTTTGAGCTGGGGCTGTTCTCATCAGCACTGAGCAATTACATATGCCTCTAGGGGTGCTGATAAAAACACACACTGAGAATGAACTCTGCGGTGCCAGGTGATGGGGGGGAGGCTACAGCAGGCCCATATTAAACAGAAGCAGGCCACAGCACGGTAGAGGTGAATACAGATCACTCCCATACAGGCCCACGCAGCCCAGACAAACCCCGGCAATCAGACAGCTCCCCAGTTCCAGACCAGGACACTGGGCTTTGTCAGTCCGCTGACCTGTGAAAGGAACCAGCCTCCATCTCCCTCGACTCATTATAGTGGCCAGTCAGGTTGATCGAATAGCATTACTAAAAATATCAGTCCCTAGTGGTAGTGTGTGTGTGTGTATGTTGAGGGTATTTTTATGTAACGCTAATGTATTCACCAGTGGCAGTTTTTGGCATTTTTTCATGTCACATGGGGGGCGGCACGAGAACTTAAAAAAAAAAAAAGAATCCTCTGCGCCGTGAAGCAGTTTTCTGTTATCGATCATTTCACTGTGTGGGGAGTTGGCAGATCAGCGCCCCCAGCAGCTGCAGGCGCCCTGCTTGCTGACAGAGGTCAACACCCCCTACTTTCACAATGAAATGGACTAGTCTGTAACAGTGCGCCGCGGCGCGAAAGATAAACACTCAGTGACAGGAGAACTGGGAAGTACACAGAGACGGAGCAAGACAAGTCAAAATCTTTCTTTTATGTCAATGGTCTAAACGCAAAAATGAAACAAAGTCAAAGTCGGCTCAAATAAAAGAAAAAAGACAAAAGACATGTTTTCGGGAGCTGATGATGGTGTCGCAGCAGTGGCACAGTGAGGAGGAGATTCTTAAATGTGTTTTCAAATGGATTTGTGCATTTGAGAAAGGGGGTCTCGCCCGGAGCAAGCTCCCCAGAGCTAGGTTAGTAACAAGCATTTCTGGGACAGAGAAGCAGGTGGGTCTGGCTCCCATTCTACTTTTAGAGACTCTAGGAACCACAAGTAACTCGGCATTCTGGGAGCTCAGTGCTCTAGTGGGACAGTAAGGTACTATGAGCTCTTCAAGATATGATGGTGCTTGACCATCTAGAGCTTTGTAGGTCAGGAGGAGGATTTTAAATTCAATCCTGAATTTTACAGGGAGCCAATGCAGAGAAGCTAATACAGGACTGATATGATCTCTTTTCTTAGTTCTTGTCAGAACACAAGCTGCAGCGTTCTGGATCAGCTGGAGAGTCTTAAGGGACTTATTTGAGCATCCTGATACTCGTACCAGATCGTTGTACTCCCAATTAGTTTTTGAAGTCACACACACATAAACAACAATGGCGACCCCTGTTGATGCTGTTCAGATGACGGTGATTAACGGAGAGAAATAGAAATAAATATACATAAATAGTAGTGCTGTCAAACGATTAAAATATTTAATCGTGATAAGTCACATTAATGTCATAGTTAACTCACGATTAATCGCACATTTCTATCTATTCTAAATGTCCCTTGATTTCTTTTTGTCCCATTATATTTTCTCATTTTAATGCTCTTATCAACATGGAAAAGTGGATCAGCTGCTTTGTGCAAATGCTTTTTTTTATTGAAAACAACATTGGCATATACATAGTGTTCAATTTCACACTAACATTCACACTTGGAGCTAATAATCTGTTACACAATGTAACACTGTTACCTCCATTTTCCATTGCAGATAGTACTGCCTCATGCCTGAGGCGAGCGTGGCTGGTCGTCATAGCGACTATGGTTTCCTCCGACTCATTTCCTGGTTGTCCTTCTCCATAAACAACGTAAAATCAAGGAGAGGGTTAACTTTTCCTGCTCCAGGTTTCCCACCGTGGTCAGAAAGAACAGAGGAGACACTTTGTTTCTCTCACTATGACTCTAGAGTCACTACTCGCTCCGAAGCTAATCGCCGTGACGAGCCTACAGTAGCTACACGGCTCGCAAGCCCAAACAAGTGTGTGCGCTTGGCCACGCCAAGACCCGCCCTTCAATCACTACTATTGGCCAGTCGTCCAAGGTAACGTAATCCCATTTGTTCAGGTCCTATCCCCTGACCAATCCGCTATCCTAACCTTAACCACTCGAGGTGAAATTCCTAACCCCAATCAATCAAGCTGCTTAGTAGGGTGGGACATGGCGTGGCCATAGTGGGATTCATAATTTTGCCGGCCGTGTCGGTTTTGTTTCCGGTATAGCTAGATCTGAAAGAACGTTAATCGTGCGATAAAAAAATTGTCGCCGTTAAAATGGGTTTGCGTTAAACTGACAGCACTAATAAATAGGCAATTGTGTTGTCTTACTATGTTGACTATGCAACTCTTCAAAATTTAAAATTAACACTTTTGATGGTGCACTGCTTCCCTTTCTGAGAATATAGTTCCCAGTTTGTATACATTTAGAAGATGGCTGTGTCTCAAGTGACGTTGTCATTTGTACACGCTGTGACTATACAAATCACAACATGTAAATAGGAACATGTTGCCGTTATTTTGTCACTTACTCGGAGCAGTAGGCTAGTTGGAGCCGGTTACCTCCAGGATCTGTGCTAAGCTAAGCTAACAATGGAGCCGTCAGACAGAGTTACGACACGCACGGAGATGAGAAGGGTATGTATCGACTTGTCTAACTCTCTGGGTTACGGTGAATAAGCTAATGTCCCAATAAGTCAGCATGTTCCTTTAATACATAGAAATAAATAATGCCTTGCTTCAATGACAGTTTAGTATTAGTTTTAGCAGCTAGCACCTAGCCTTGTCCAATATTTGTGACTTTTTCTCTCCCCCTGACCCGCCTTCAGACCCCTTTCTGTGTTCCAGGACCTCCTGATTTACAAATGAAGCTCTGACATTTATCAAACTTCACACAGTCATATAAAAACCATTCCCCAGTCTGGGATTTGTTATTTAATTTGTTTTCTCCCCAACCATCTGGCGATCCCGAGCCCCAGGTTGAGAACCACTGCTGTAACTGGCCACAACACCACGACTTCAACAGCAACTCTTCTTCTCCCCTGCTATCTATCTGCTGTTTCCGTCTTATCTGTCTGACACTGCGGCACGCACAAATTTGTCTTATTTAATTTTACATCCCACTCTGTGGTTGATAACTCGTCGTGCACTTCAACTAGAGAATAAGAGACAGACACGCCTTGGCTCTTTTTGAGATCCTCATCCTCCCTCCTCATCAATTTGTTTCTCCAGGCTTTCTACAATAGCAGTCATCAAGGTATAAAAATGTTCAGCTCCTGGGACTCCTCTCGCTGCTGCTCTCGCCCCCTCAGTCCTTAAAAGTATATCCAGAGTAACTGTCCATCACAACAGCACATCCAAACCACCTCTTCATTTCCTCCAGCTTTTTAAACTCTACTTGCATAGCGTGCATGTGCCTCCTTCCTGCTTTATTTGGATTCACTGTAACCTGCCTGTTGTTTTTTGGAGTCTGATGTTCTCCCACCAAGTGCTCACATTAAAGCTAACAAAGAACTGCACGTGTTCATTTAAAAACAAAAGCCATATTTCATACCAGGGTGTTCAGTGCCCTTTCAAACTTCAGCTCTCAAGATCAACTCTGCTGATGTGAGAATTTGCTCTGTGCAAGGTCACTACATTAAAACAGTCTCAACACTTCAATCGCCTCAATTTAATAGCAAAAATGACATTTACAGCATGAAATAGGCTGCATGTTTCATAAAAAAGGACACAAATGCTTATGATTTGCTATGATAAGTTTTCATCTCACAAAGCAGTAGCCTACTTAATGGAAATGTATACACTTCAGTGGCTCGCAGGCGTTTTAGGGCACAGGGTCATTGTTAAGCAGTACTGAAGAGTTTAGAAAGTGCGTCTGAGAAGAAGATATTTAAGGGGACGGCAGTGTTGGAAAACTATTCAGATCCTTTAGTAAAAGTACTAATACCACACTGTAAAAATACTCTGTTGCAAGTAAAAGTCCTGCATTGAAAATGTTCCTTGAGTAAAGGTATGTAAGTATCATCAGGAGAATTTACTGAAAGTAAAGGCTGTGACACACCAACCCGACGGCCGACCTTTAGCAGAAAAGGCAGTCGGACTGATCAGTCTCCCTGAGTTGGTCAAAAAAAGTTCCTCAGAACACACCAAAGCGACGCCAACTTGAGCGTACGTTCTGTGCGTGTGCAAGATGTAATACGTCTCCATAACAGCAGGTGGCGCTAATCTGTATTGTCGTCCAAATGAAAACCAGCAGCTGATTGGACGAACGCGTCATGTGGGTCTGGCTTCTCCCAAATTTCCCGCCATAATGGCGGCTTGTTTGGAATACGATCTCATATTTTACGAAAATAGTTCACCAAAAACATTTTAAGCGAGAAACAGGCCATACAGTTGCTGAATCTGTCTTCATTTCAGATCGACAAAGGCCAGTTTAAAAGATTTTCGTCAGATTTTGAGAGGCTGTTCGTCGCGCTCATCCCGCTCGTCATTTCCGGGTTAGTCCACCAATCAGATTGGTTATTGAGCCCGACTGCCCGCCTTCTGATTCAACATGTCAAATCGGCCCAAATGAAGACTGGAGGCTCCTCCGACTGACGACGGCGCAGAACACACCGAACAGACTCAAGTCACCGACCTCGCCAGACGGCGACGGCTGATAATCGGGGTTTGTGTGTCAGGGCCTTAAAAGTACTTGATGCAGAAAAATCCTCACATTTTAGAAACTGAAACCGATCAATCATTTCAGTTGTACTTGTAGGCCAATACATTGTTGGGCAGTTTAATTTATAATAAATGTTATTGTTATTATGTTATGTGTGCAAAACTCTTAATTTGTAAATTAAGTAACCAGTAGTCAGATTAATGTAGTGGAGTAAAAAGTACAGTATGTCTCTCTGAAATGAAGCAAAGTAGAAGTAGAACGTGCCATGAAAAGACTCAAGTAAAGTACAATTACCTTAAATTTGTATTTAAGTACAGTACTGGGGGAAAGAAAATGAGTATATATCTGGAGGAGTGTAGGGAAAATATAACATGAAAAGCAACAATGGTATGGCTGAGGGAAATGATTTATGATGATGTGGCGCTGCAGCAGGTCTCTAAGAGAGAGTAGCTGGCAGTCTCGCGGCAAGATAAGGAGGCGGCATATAGGATGTTTCCCTGACAGACAAGGTGACAGTCCGGCCTCAGTGTGTGTAAACAAGAACGCCACTATCTCTCCCTGCCCGACGATGGGGTGAACACCTCTGTCAATCTGCCGGGCTCTCGTCATCGCTCGCAGGGTCCTCCCCCTCCCTCGTCTGCTTGTCAAGGTCCCGGGAGAAGGGAAGTCGCGCCTTCTGCCGCCTGCGTGCGCCAACATGGCTGGCAGAGGGAGGAGATGGGGTGGCACATGGAGGCACAGGCTGCCAGAGTTGTATTAGTTCCCTTCACAGCCTCAGCTGCCCAAAACAGTCAGACAAGGTCGACAATCCTCTTTGTCTGGGCTGTAAACACAGCGGTCCTCCGAGCCAGAAATCCCTTCAAGCAAGACTGAGTGGAGTGTTTGGGTTGGATTAACAGCCCACCAACAGCTCCGCTTCTTGTGACAGTATAGTTTTCCTGTCAGACCGTTTGACTTTGGTCTTCTATGTTTCAGATTCGTTAGTTATCATGCCCATATCACCTTAATATTAATCTAAAAAGTAGCCTATTACCGAAGACAGTAGGCTACTGCGTTGGGGCATGTTGTTTCATCATGCTGTATCCTCTAGCAGTGGTTCTCAAACGGGGGTACATGTACCTTAGGGGTACTTTAGAGTACTAAAGGGTGCCAAGGGCTCATGAGATTTCTTTTTTTTTTTAAATGTTAATTTAAAAAATGTCAGGCATAATTACTGGAATAGTTATACTATATTAATACATTCATTTAATGATGGATTCTAAACATTTAATAAATACCATGAAAGTGTTTTTCTGTTATGGTTTCATTAAATCAGACACTGAGGGTGCAGTGCTGTAATGTACCTCTTTATATAGGATTGTTCTATGCCAAAAAATGTTTGAATTGAAAAAAGTTTGAGAAATGTATGAAATGTCAACCTAGCACAGTCATGATCGCCAGAGGATGAACCCTTTTCATTTTTTTGGACTTTGCATGACCTCATAGGACTTTCTTTTAATGCCACCTTTGGAACAAACTTCAATAATCTGCTTTAATGGGTCTTTTTTCATATTTTTTAATGAGTTGTAAGGACATCCTAGTCACTAAGGTAACTGCTGAAGTCGCATGGCTTCCCTCTGCAATGAGGGATTATTCATTTCAGCTTAATGTGGCTGATAAACTGTTGGCTTGTATAAAGGCTGGAAGTTTTTCCTGTCTCTGTCCCAGTGGATTTTAATAAAGCGATGTCAGCATGTTCTTGAAGCTCAGACACAGTCATTTTTTATGAGTACAATGTCCTCATAACAGATAGAAATAATGGTCAAATCTAGGAAGCCAACACCCAAGTTGTTATTAACAGGATTTGACCTTTAACACTTACATTTAGATCCACTACTGATAAGGCTCCAAGAATAGCTAAATCTTCGGTCTATTTCCTAACTGTAGGGTGTAAGGAACATTTCACCCTCTTAGGGACTCTAGCCTGGGCTTTAGACTTGACTTTACTCAACAGTGGCAAAGGTTTTTCATTTTTAAATTCCACTGCCACCGGCCTCACCCTGCCCTACAGCTGCACCTAGCAACCTTGGGACCTGGCAACCCCAAGAGGCAATGAAAAACCCCTGTCTACATTTTCACTCAGAACATTGTGTAATGTTACATCAGTAAACTGTATACTACAGGGAATAAAAGTAGAGGTGAAGATGGTCTATAAAATCTTTTGGCAGCAGCCCCAGCCATCACGGCTTAATTACCACTTCAGACTGACAAGAAAGATTTAAATTCTACTCAGTTAGGCTTTACAGAGCTACTCTTTCACTATCAAAAAGGCCTGGGTTACAATCCACAGCTCGTTTCCTACATTTTAAATTAGGGCTGCAACTTATAATTATTATCGTTCTCCATTTATTAGAAAAAAGAAAAAAAAAAAAAATATATATATATATATATATATATATATATATAGAGAGAGAGAGAGAGAGAGAGAGAGAGAGAGAGAGAGAGAGAGAGAGAGAGAGAGAGTATATACAGTATATGCTTTTGTTTCAAGCATTTACTTAGCTTCAAATTTACAGGAAACATATTTCTTGCTTCAAAGTATATTTTGTAGTGCACATTTAGTTTATTTCTTATAACCTAAATTTCTTTGCACTCACCAGTGATGGAGGCTCCACCTTCTGGGATAGTGCCATGTGGTCTGCTGGGTATAATGGTGGCACCTGGCGCCAGAGCTGCTTTATAGGGGAGGTGGCCTAATTGGACCCTACCACTGCTGTCAAGTCATGGGGGAGCTGCATTCTTTCTTTAGATGTCTTACTTACTTAATTTATATTATATTAAGTATTTCTGTTTTGATTAATGTTAGGTAAGTTACATTTTTTTGGAATAAAAATGGTTTGTTTTGCTTTGATTGTTATTTGTAGTTTAATTAGTAATGTTTTATAGTTAGTTTCCCTGGTGTGTCTAAACCTGGGGCATGCTCAGTCCCGACAAAACGTAGCAACACGTTTAATTAAACTGAAACAGGGGTGCGCTGAACACCCTGTTGTATGTGCAAGCACTCTGCCTTTTTATTACCACAAGTTTACATACTAGTCTCTGCTGATTGGGTATCACCTGTGACACACCAAAGCCCGTCTATGGAAAGCCGTTCCACTCCCCATTCAGCCCCATTGTACCTACTTTGGTTGCAGTTCCACCAGAGTTCCACTGGGGGTGATCACGGTCCAGTGCAAAATGAATGGGACCCTATGGAGCTAGACGGCTAAATGTGTCTCTTTCGCCTGATTGTCGTTGAGAAATCTCAGATTTGATTGTAGTTTTTGCAAGTTCAACATGGATTATAGGTCAAAAGAGTACTTATGCCCTTTCGATTTGTTACAGATTGAGTCGTTGTTGCCCGTACCACGCTAGCATTCTGCTAATGAATGCTGATTGGTCAGTGAAGGACTGATTACGATCGGAGATCCCGATCGACGGCATCCGAAGCAGAACCAGAATGTCAGAGTGAATATTTCGGCGTGGTCGTTAAAACATTAGCAAACCTCTTTCTAGCATGTGTATTGACAGGGAGAGTCTAACCTGTCAGCTGTGTTGTCGATGCCTCGAGAGAAAAAAGGAAGTGACTCACCCAGAAAATTGCAACTCAAATGCTTTACAAACAAAAATGAAGATAAAGTTCTGGGCTTATAAAATAGGAAAACTGAACAGAAATGGTGTGTGCCATTTTGCTAAGGTTTCTGGGTTGAATGCCGTGTTTCCTTGGAAAGTTGTCAAGTGGTGTGCAACAGGCTTTGAGACACTGTTTACACGTACATGGTTATTTTGAAAAGACATTTCCCTTCATTTGTGCCCTTCGTTTACACGCAACCGGAGAATTCTCCTCTGAAAACATGACTTTCTAAAAACTCCGGCCAGAGTGGAGATCTGTGAAATCTTCGTTTGCACATTTGCATGTAAACTGAGACAAACGGAGGTTTATAAATGGACCGAGTAACTGTTTTTGACGGAAACGAGTGTAGTAGCACTTTTCGGGTGATGGTTGAGCGTTACTGAGCGTTACTGAGCAGCTGCTAACTGAGCTTGATGACGTAGATGTGACGTGAGCAACGTGTCTGAACGTTGTAAGTCTTCTGGTAGCTGTGCCAAGAGAAATCTCAATCATTCCCAATCTATCAGAGACGGAGAGCGTAGGTATATGTAAGGAGATAACATAGGCACAGGCTAATTATTGCTAACTAAAATGCTAGTTAATATTAGTAATTAAACTAAACAGCTAATGTAAGTCCAAACTGCCTGCGAGCTTCTCCTGTACTGTACGGTAATTCCTCTACTATGTGACAGTAAGTCTCGTGGTTATGACCCAACCGTTAGCCTATTTTTATAAAAACGTCTGCTACGGAGCCATAACGTGAGGTACAAGGTAACGGAGCCTTTTATACATTGTCGTGTTTCTTTAGAAATAAACAATGGACAAATCAAGTCTTCAAACACTTCAGATGTAAAGTTATTGACTGTCAAAATGAATGGCAGTCAATGGAATGCTAACAGGGGGTGATGGCTTCGTAGCATTAAAATGGCGCCATAGCGGCTTCGCTCTGTGGAGAGAAGCTAGCCCCCTTGGGAAAAACACAGACGTAGATGGTGTGTTCAATGAAATTGGTAACCTACAGCCTCGTGGTGCATTCAAAGTTATTGTAAAATCTGGTGGATGCTTTTGTTGTTCAATAGCAATTTACTAGTGAAATAACTCTATTCCTGAAGCACTTTTGAATTTATTTCCTCAGCATATCAGGTCATATTGTTGATTGTTATGGTCATTATTTGAACAGTGAAAATAATAATAAAAAGAGTTTTTTAACTTTAATGTCACTCATGCTGATTATTCATTGATTCATTTGAATTGAAAAATTTAAAATACTTTCACAGCAAAAATTATGCATGCAATTAATTTAGATTAATTAATCACAGAGTATGTAATTAATTCGATTACATTTTTTAATCAATTGACAGCCCTGGTTTTAATGTAAAAGGTATCAGTCATGACGAACCCTCAGAGAATTATCCAACTCTGCAGTTCCCCTCAGCTCTTAGCTCAGTGTTGGTTTTCTACACACAAACTTCACTCTCTTCAGCCTCTTTTCCAGACGCAGCAGGCAGCTAGTTTCAAAGGAAAAGCTCTAATAGAACAAACATATGCTGCCTTCCAAGCGCCAAATGGCAGACTAGCTGGTGGACATAGTGGAGCATTTAGCAGCGAAAAAGAGACATGTTTTTTTCAGGAGTTGGTGGAGACGAAAACAGCTAAAATGAGAGTGAATTTTGGAGTTACATTTGGAAGCTGGTGAGAAATATCTACTTTGGTTGTGTAGAGAAGGCATTTTCAAAAGAATGGTTGTCTCTGTAAATCATGGATGTATTATTCAATACAACATCTTTCCTGATGTTCACTGGGCGCATGCACCTTAAAAGTCTCAGTGGGCTTTCCCACACAAAAGTAATTTAATTATACAATGTTCTAGATTTTGCAAATGTTTTTGGACCAAATGGATCAAATTATGAGTCATTTTGAGGGGTCTGTAATACTCAGAAAGATATATTCATAGTTTTACAGCCGCTCTTTTTCCAATGATTGAGTATGGGAAAAATGTTTTTATGGGTTGGCATCACACTGAACGCTGACGATGCCATATCCAGAGCGGCCACTATGCCAAAATCGCTTCACAGCCCACCTGTGGTTCTGGCACTGACCTATATAAAATGGACCCAGCTAATCCGCTGTTTTTGACGGAGACCAGTGAAGCCTATTACCAGCACTTTTCTGGTGATAGCCGAGCGTAACTGAGCAGCTGCAAACTGAGCTTCCCGCCGTAGATGTGACGTGAGCAACGTGTCTGAACGTTGTAAGTCTTCTGGTAGCTGTGCCAAGAGAAATCTCAATCATTCCCAATCTATCAGAGACGGAGAGCGTAGGTATATGTAAGGAGATAACATAGGCACAGGCTAATTATTGCTAACTAAAATGCTAGTTAACATTAGTAATTAAACTAAACAGCTAATGTAAGTCCAAACTGCCTGCGAGCTTCTCCTGTACTGTACGGTAATTCCTCTACTATGAGACAGTAAGTCTCGTGGTTATGACACAATCGTTAGCCTATTTTTATAAAAACGTCTGCTACGGAGCCATAACGTGAGGTACAAGGTAACGGAGCCTTTCATACATTGTCGTGTTTCTTTAGAAATAAACAACGGACAAATGAAGTCTTTAAACGCTTCAGATGTAAAGTTATTGGCTGTCAAAGTGACGCCAAAATGAATGGCAGTCAATGGGATGCTGACGGGGGGTGAGAGCTTATTAGCATCAAAATGGCGCTACAGGAGGCTTCACTCTGAGGAGAGAAGCCTGCCCCCTTGGGTTCTGGTGGATTGGTGTAAATAAACAACTGTTTGCTAACACATTAGCAAATTTATTTGTTGATAATACGTCATCATTTTCCAGCTGGATCTGCTGCGCTCATGTGGCCAAATAAATAAATAAATAAATGCAGCTTAAAATAAATAAACGACTAGATACAAATTGTTGGTGAAATAATGTTCTTTCTCTATTAGTCTATCAATTGACTAGTTTGAGTGGTAGTTTAAATGCGGTGTCAAAGACTTCCGTCCTTACAAGAATACAGTTCTGGAGTGAACTAAGTCTGGTTAGCATCAGCAAAGTTTAAAAGCTATTGGTATCATCAAGGTGATATAGGGCTGACACCTTTTATTACAAATTTGAACTTTTGTTTGAATGTGGGGGGAAAAATTTAATATAAACTGTATTGGCCTGTTCCAATTCAAAGTGTACAATAAGTGCAAAAGACCATTTGGACCTTTCAGTAAACTAAGCTATAAAAATAGATAAGCTAAAATAATAATAGTCATAGTCAAGTCATACTGATCACTACATAGATTGAAACTGCCGGCCACACATGCTCATGAGACAGTCAACACTCGCAGTATTTTCACTATGATTGACTTTTTGAAAGTGATTCAAATTAAAAAGTAGTCCTAGTTGGTAATGCCTTATGACGATGGCTTTAAAGCTTTAGTGTGTCATTTTTTGACATTAATAAACGTCCGTTACATTCAAGCCATTGCCAAATGAGTTGTTACAAAGTTAATTAAGACTATCGGCTCCACACAACTCTCTCTGTATTTCTCAGTCTGACTATGTTCAGAACATTGTGGCGTCCAGTGACTTTCCAGCGCAGAAACTCGAGTCAAGATAATGACCTCTTCTGAAGAGTCCATCATGTTTTTTTAATCCTCCGTGTCCTCCATAGCTGCTAGCAACTGCATCGAGAAGGGGTGGGGGTGGGGGGTGGGGGCGCGTGCATAAGCTTTAACAATCCCAGTTCATTAGCAGGCAAGCTTAGAGAGCATGTATAGAATAAATATGCAGAGTTATGTTAATGATTGAAATGAATGAATGAATGAAAAAAATGTAAAGAACATTATTTCAAACCAGCTGAAACCCTTACTCATAACTGCATGTGTTACTTCATTTTTATTTCAAGCGTATGTGTTGAAGCTGCTGGAGTATGATGACAGAGTTTGTTTATGAGCCTGTTTTCCTCCTGCGATGCTATAGATAGAGCTCCTAACTAACTCAACTGCTGTATCTGAGGCGATACTGACAAAATGTCAGCCCTGTTGGCCTCTCTTTTAACAGCCTTTCCAACCCTCGGGAGTCTTTGAGGCTTTTCCGACATGTAACAGATGCTTCTGCTGCTCCTGTTTTCTTTGTCTTGTGCACAACGTGAAGAAAACCCTTAATCCACAGCCTATGGAACACCTCTGTAATTTACTTGAACAGCATATCCTCTCCCCCTACACCACACAATGATCCCTGTGGTTTCGGTTTCTCAACCTCTTGGCCCTCACCTGGCCCCAGCACATTCAGCTGCTGATGACGGGATGTTTCCCTTTTGTACTCAGCACACCTACAATCAGTTCATCTAGAGCAGTGATTCCCAACCAGGGGTACGTGTACCCCAGGGGGTACTTCTGCAGTTGCTGCAAGTCAACTGTTAACACTACATGTTGCAGTTATGTAAGAGTATGTGAAAACTTCTAACACAGTACAGGTAACTAAAAGTAATGAATAAATGGTAGAAATAAAAAGCTAAAAGTAATGCCTAAGCAGTTCAAATGATTAACTAAAAATAATAGAGAAACGTTTAAAATAGGTAGCTAAAAGTAACATTAATGGATAAATGGTTGAAATAGTTAGCTAAAAGTAACGTTAAAGGTTCAATATGTAATATATTTACTGTAATAAATCCAAAAATGACCCCAATGCGTCATCAGATATTAAGGAAGCATGCTAAGAAAGAAATACTATCTTTTCATTACTATGCTAATGCCAGTATTTTCTCCTTTTGAAACTTCCGTTCCGTGACGGAATGTCTGTTTATGTTTTGGTCTGTGTGTTGTTATCAGCTGCCCAGTTTGACAGCCAGGCCGGGTGGCCAGATATATACCTGTAGACACGTAAACTCACTGTACTCACATTGAATTATATAGATAGAGTACCCAAGTTGATTACTCGCAAAAACAATTGAGACACAGCCAGTAAAGTGATCCCGACTGATCCTGGCTAACGCCGCCATGCTAACCAGGCACGGATTTAGAAAGCAGAGGCCCCTGGGCACAAAATCTTGGAGGCCCCCCCTCCCAGAACTCGTGGCCCAAACTCACACAGTATCTTAAATTTTAGAAACAGTGAATGGAAGCTGTGGGTTTTTCTTTAGTTTAAAACAAAACCACTTTCTCCAACTCCATTTCTTGTGATGTTAACTGTAACAGCAATGGAGATCTATAAATATCTATAAAACAAAAGACAAAATGGAAATTATCACAGAAAGATCTATGAAGATACAGCCTAATAACATAACTAACAATAACTACAGTCATGGGGATGCAACAGTATGACCTCACGGTTATAGTGACCAAAATGATCACAGTTTTTATTTACTATTGAAAACTGGCTACTAGAACACAGTTAGCAGGGTTAGCATTGCTAACCCTGCTAACTGCTAACGTTACCGGAGGACCAGGCAGGCGGGGCCACGGCTGTTTACACCGTGTAGCCTGTTCAGTGGCCATAGCCAACAACGGTGAGTTATTTTAAGCCAAGAGAGGGGGGCTTGCAGTGTGTTTAGTGATTGTTTCTGTAATTCTGGTGATGATGGCGCAGTGGATATGACACATGCCTTTGGTGTGGGAGACCGTGGTTTGATTCCCACTGCGATACATCAACCAATGTGTCCCTGAGCAAGACACTTAAACCCTAGTTGCTGCAGAGGGGTATAGCAATTTTAAGTCGCTTTGGATAAAAGCGTCAGCTAAATGACATGTAATGTAATTCTAAGCCAATAAATTGTGTTCAGTCGGGTGGAAACAACGGCAAGGTAGTGTTATTTTTAGTGGTTGCTACCGTAATTCTAAGCCGAAAAGCGTCTGTCAGTGGGGTACAGTCAGTTGGGTACAGATCTCCGCGTGAGCACGGGCTTTTATGACTGTCAGTATGTCCAGAATCT
Organism: Gymnocephalus cernua; assembly: GCA_023631565.1. NCBI lineage: Eukaryota > Metazoa > Chordata > Actinopteri > Perciformes > Percidae > Gymnocephalus > Gymnocephalus cernua. The sequence goes on along the minus strand of CM042438.1, from coordinate 32,437,147 downwards.
AACGTTAGCTACTCCGCTGTGGAGTATGTCTGGCTATGTGAGACAAGCGTCTAGCAACATTGTTGGATGCTGCGGTCTCAATCTGGCAACCAACGTGAACTTCGAGTCTGGGGAGGAGGGGGCGGTGGAGACGACTCTCTCCAGTATTTTGAATTTGTACTGCAGTAACTGTTTTAAACACTAGCTGTCAGTATTACATATTGCACCTTTAAAGGATAAATGGTTGATATAGTTAGCTAAAAGTAACGTTAATGGATAAATGGTTGAAACATTCAGCTTCGCTCCAGTAGTAGTAGCCTAGTAGTAGTATAATTGCTGGCCAACCTTAATATTGACTGTTCAATTATAACAATATCCACCTTTACATAATAAATAGTGTTATACATTTGGAACATACATTGGGAATTGATGAAGGGGGTACATGAGTTCATCTGACAGGGCTGTGGGGGGACCCCAGACCAAAAAGGTTTGGAACCACTGATCTAGGCATCTATTTCAGTCCTTTGATTTGTGCATGTGCCTGTTTTTATGCTTGTATAACCAAAATCCTCTTGCCTGTCCCCTCAGACACTACAGGCTGTCTGGGAATATTTGGGGGGAGGGAAACGTAATTACCAGCGAGCCCTGGTGCCCTGTCAGCACGGCTCAGCCTCCAGAGAGGCCTGCCCATCACGGACAGCACCCATGACGGTGCAGATTAAGCTGTATACTGCAATAAACCTGACACACGGAGGAGTCAGAGATTACAGCTGCAGACTATTTTCCACCGTGTATTAATGCAGCTCTAACACTCATCTCCAGTTTCAGCCCGTGGTGGAGTGAGCACACAGCGCTCTCTGGTGGGATAACACTGAAACAACCACTCACGTTTGTTTTGTTCTCTGTTTTAATCGGATATTAAAACACATTACAAAGTCAGTATGCAAATACCCTCATTTGTTAAATTAAATTATTGGAAATGCACAAGTCTTTGTTGATGTAAATTACAGCCGGGAGCATAAATTAATCCATGTTGCAACTTAAACAGAGAGACCCGACTCTTCAGTTCGGAAACTAATAAATGACACTAAAATACAGGCATACCGAGTTTGACATTTAGGTGTATATGTTTTTTATATATATATTGACTTAAACAATCAGCCCAGTAGCTTACACTATCTATCATACTGAGAAAAAAAACTTAGATAACACAGTAAAAAAAATGGAGTTTGTGAATGCAAACACTGAGAGAATAAGTGCATAAGCAATGCAAATCCAGTGAGGAGCAATTGAGCCTGTTTTCCATTTAACTATGCACATAAAAAACACTCAAATTCTAAAGAAATGTTTGGAGAGCAGGCATTGCTGCGAACATCTTCCTGTAGTCCTGTAAGGACACCACACAGTGCAAAAAACATTACAGCTTGGATGCGACACTATGACACACAACAGTGCAATTAATCCCAGCCTGAAGAGACAGCAACACTGTTAACTGGTAATACGTCTGACCAACAGTAGAGGGCCGGGACTTGCAGCCCGCTGCTACTGAGTCAGTATCCATCAGCACCATTAAGACTTTACAGTTGCAGTGCATTCCCTTGTCCTCAGGTTGTTCTTGGAGGCTTGAAGGATAATTCCAGATTATTACAACAGAGGAATTTTTTTGTTGTCATTTTGGCCATCGTTTCTGTTGGTTTTGATGACATTGTACTGACTGAGGTTATTGCTGAGATCTGGGGACATAGCGACATCTCTTCAACGAAGCCACATGGGGCAAGAAACCCAAGCAGGCAGACGATCAGACAGCTTGTAAACAGAGACAGCTCTACAGATCATTTGTATATTGACAAAGTAGTTGTGAACCACTTTCGTGACCAAAATAAAGGTTAGACACCAGGCTGAGGAAACTGTACAGCTCTTTTAAAATCTTTTTCTCCTAAATGTTAGCTAGTTTGTAGCTACAGTAATATGAGCACAGCATTTGCAGATCGAATGATTAGATCGAGCTAAGTCATGTTGATCGACATATTTAAGATCAAAATCAGTATCCATAGGTTCGCAAAAATAGCCTGACATGTTACCATTATTCAGCTCTTTTTGCCAAATCATTTGTTTCCTGCTCAGTAGCAAACCATGTTTAGGGAAAGTCTGATCCACCCCCCTTTTATTTGTAGGTAAAAGTGAAAGTTAGCACACCCAAAATGTTGGTAATAATCCATCATTGTAAAGGAAAACACTAGGTGTGGTTAACCTGATTGTCTGACTACTCAGGTGTCTGGCCCCGTTTGACTTATGTCAAGAAATATTGATACATTCTCATGTCTCAGTGTTTAACTTGGTGAGTACAAAGTTATAATTACAGCTAGAAATCATAGCCAAAATTACAAGTATTTGACCTAAGTTGTAATAAACCTAGAATCATACTTTACATACAAAACAGACAAACAGAAGCATACTGTAGATTCCTTGTGATGTCTTTTTGTTTCAATGAAAATTAACAAGTTGAGAGGAGCGCGCGCGCGCACACACACACACACACACACACACACACACACACACACACACACACACACACACACACACACACACACACACACACACACACACACACACACACACACACACACACACACACACACACCAAATAAAAGGGAAAATGGCTACCCCTAGAGCTTGGTCTTAGGCCAAGGCAATTTGTGGATTTGGAAATTCTGTGTATTTACAGTTTCACAAGTCTGTGATCGCTCCGTACGAGTCCATACCTGCTCTGCTGGCTAAAATAGGAGGTGTGTTTCATTTGACTGTGTTTTCTTCCTGAGTGTTTTCTTCTATCACCACTATCTGTACCCCTGACAACTGTCCGCTGGCGTCCAGCTGCAGCCCCTGAACCCCCCCAGTCTGTGCCTCCTGCATTTGGCACTGCGTCTCCTCCCCCGCTGCATCCATCGTCACCTCCATCGCGTTCTGGACCATCATGGCGGCCCCGTCTCTGCCCGACTCCTCGCTCAGCTGCAGCTCCATCACCCCCACCGCCTGCTCCATGGGAGCAGGGTTGATCTCGATGACCGTGTGCTCCTGGCCGGCCTCCGCCTCACTCTGCATCACCTCCTGCTGCACCAGCATGGTGCCGTCCATCACCTGGCCTTCTATGGGCACCATCTCGCCGCCGCCGGCCTGCTGGCTCAGTTGCAGCAGGTCTATGGGGCTTACCATGGTGCCCAGCTGGCTGGAGTCCTGCATGGTGGTGCCCACCAGTGTCAGGCCCGAGGACGGGTGCAAGGTGATGGTGTCCCCTTTGCCGTCTCCGCCGGTTACCATGTAGCGGGTGAAGAGCTGTGAGCCGGCGGGGAGCAGGGTGACCGTGTTGGAGGACTGGGCCAGGGAGGCGATGGGCAGGCCTGCCATGGTAAACGGCTGGCCCACCGAGGACAGCGAGATGGGGGAGAGCACGGTGAACTGCTGGGGTTGCAGGGCGGCCTGCTGGTTGATGGACGAGGTCACGAGGGTGGTGGTGGAGGCGGGCCTCTGGAGACGCGGTCGCTTGGTCTGGCGCTTGGTGGGAGTTTTGTTTTTGGCAGGCTGCGGGCAGGACAGCAGAGCTCGCACCTGCTGCTGCTTCCTCTGTTCTTCCAGCTGCACCTCCAGGTCTACACAAAGCACACAACACGGGACTCAGGTCAGTTTGTTCGACAAGACTGATATTTGACATCAACATTTATCTAAGATGGTGGGCATACTTAAGCCAGCAAATGTCAAGTCCGATCTCAAAACACACAACATTGACTAAATTAAAATGTCATCCATTCTTTTTAGTTGGTACTATCAGTATTTAAACACAGTGGTAACATGGGCTCCCAGATAGCTCAGTTGGTAGAGCGCGCGCCCATATATAGAGGTTTACTCCTCCTCGGCCCAGCGGGCCCGGGTTCGACTCCGACCTGCCCTTTGCTGCATGTCATTCGCCCCCTCTCTCTCCCCTTTCATGTCTTCAGCTGTCCTGTCGAATAAAGGCCTAAAAGTGGCCAAAAAATAATCAAATTTAAATGCTGTGGTAACATAAACTCACACAAACACAGCTACTGGTTTGGGCTTGTTTCCATTATTTGTATAGTAAAGTCCTTTCAGGTCGGTTTTAATCAACGAACCAGACGACAAACTACTAACCTTTTAAAACACCAAACGTCACACAATAACACAAACTAACTGATCGATGCAGCGGTAGACCAGCAACTCCTGTGTTCTGCGCGGTAAATGACTGAAGAGAGCATAGACGGATAGAACGGCTTCAGTTTCCTGTCGAAAAGGGCCGTCTGACAGTGAGGTAAAGCAGTGAAAACATCCTAAATATAGCGAACACTTAAACTGATATAGATAGGTCCTTTTTTCAGGTGGCTAAAATGAGTTTAGCTGCTGCTCGATGGTGTTTTAAGGCCCTAACGTCTCCTTCCAGGCAGCGCTGCGACCATTGACTTCAAGGCACCTAACCTTAACCCTAACCCTAGCCTAATCCTAGGGTCTTCCAGGCAGCGCAGCCTGGAAGGAGACGTTGGGGGCTTAAAACACCGATAAACTTAGCTGCTGCCCACACGCACAGCAGTACATTGATAGCTTCTGTGTCGGGACTCTCGCCTGGTTCTCCTAACTGGGGACGTGCCAATGGCCATCTACTGTAGCTAATACACTGACTAATGGATAAGTACCTCATACAACCCCACTTAATCCAATAATCCAAACTATCGCTTTTAAGAGGATCAGTGAGGCGGCTTCTGAAGTGACACCCTGCTTTGTTTCTGTACTCACTGGTGAGGGTGCTGAGGGTGTGCTCCTGGCTGGGATCCATCTGCTGCCTTGTCTTCTCCAGCGTCTTTTTGACCGAGTCGAGCAGGCCGAACACTTGGGCGAGGTTGCTGAGCACCGCCACCTCTACCAGACAGGAATCTGGGATCAGTGCGGCAATCAATCAAAGGGTCACTTGGTCAGTCAGAAAGGAGGAACAAATTCAGCTGTTGTAAACAAGGAATCATTACATTTTCAGTCTATATTGTTACACAAAACCAACAGTAGCCCTTCTAAAAAAAAAAGCTTTCTGGTGTTGGTTTTTTCCATCCATCGGCAGCTGAATTTGTTCTTTCTTTCCATTTGTTTCTGGTTCATGCACCTTGGATTGAGCCCTAACTTCCATATAATGGTCTATTTGGATTATGCTTTCGCAGCAGCAAGTGAACTTTAGTGTTGTTCCGTACCTGTGTCCTGTATGCCAGCTGGCTCCCTGCGCTGCTGCACGCCGTTCAGCAGCTCCAGCAGCTCTGTGCTGATGTTGGTCACCACTTCACCCAGCAAACCCACATCGGCAATACCCTTCCAGAAGTTCAGCGTGTCCTCTGTGGACAGAAAAGACAACACACGCAAGTCTCAGTCGCCGCTGTGCCCTGTGTGTTTATGTGTGTATGATCTCCAGCTAAAGCTATCACTGTGCTGAAATGAATCGTCTGCGATGGGATGTGTGCGCTCTGTTGACCTGAGATCTCATTTGACTCCTTTCTGTCCACAGCCTCCAGCGAGCTTGAAATCCAGTCCATCTTCGCACTCAGAACCTCTGCTCTGTCCTCGCCCGCTGTCCCGCCATTACCCAGGACCACCTGAGCTGCAATTTACACAAGAGAGCAGGCATTATGCTAGGAACACAGACCAACAAAATAACTGTCTTGTGTGCTGGTGTGTCCAATGTCTGAGATTTGAGGGGTCAGCAGACCAAAAGCACAGCAGGAGACTCTACGTCCAGATTGGCACAGAAGGCAGACAAGGTTGGCATATACAACCCATCCACTTTCAGTGGAGTTCAAGCCGCTCCCTTCTGG
>CM042438.1:32111310-32428810 GCA_023631565.1 Gymnocephalus cernua | reverse complement strand
ATTTGGTTGGAAGAAACCCAAATTTCTGATAGAAACTTGGGAAACGGGTCAAATTTGACCCGAGGACAACAGGAGGGTAAAACCCATTGTGGTTGTTTTGTCTGAAAATGTCTGTTGTAATGTGTCATGTTTTGTGTAGACCCCAGGAAGAGTAGCTGATGTTCCGCATCAGCTAATGGGCATCCTAATAAAACCAAATCAAATCATCGATACCCAATAAAAATCACAATAAATCACAAAGGCAAGGAACATAAAAATACAAGTAATACAATCAACAATGTGGCTAGTCAAACGTCAAGGCTGTGCAATTATTCAAATTTTTAATCGCGATTTCGATTTCAGCTCCTAATGGTCACAAAAAAAAATGTAATTGAGAAAAACAATTATTTTGCACAGTACTCTTATTTTGTCATGTGTTCAGAATGAAAGAAAAAAAAAGTCAAACGGAAATTTTTTAAGAGAAATGTCACAGTTCCAGGTATTTTCATTAGGGGTGTAACGATACACTCAGCTCACGATTTGATATGTATCACGATACTGGGTTCACGATACGATATGTATCACGATATTTTGAAAAAAATGTAAAAATTCAACTGAAAATCAAATTACAGATTTATTTAACATTAACAGTGTTCAATAACTGTCTTGTTATACATACAACTTAAAGAATGTACAATACTTCAATATAAATCAAGATTTAGTTTAACCTTCTGTATGTAAAATCAACAACTGACGAGGTGTCACTGACCAATAAAACTGAATTGTATCATGAAATTAGAATTAGGATAGCCCAAGAGATAACTTCTTTAAGCAGTAAAAGTGCAACAACAAAAAAACACCACACAAGTAGTGTCCTGTTCAAGTAATTTCAACACAAAGAGCTTTTTTTTTTTACCCTGACCAGTTCGCAAAATCCAACATTGTCGATGACGGAGAATGGCCTCATGTCTTTTGCGATAAAAACTCCGATGCACCTGGTTATTTCTTGAGCTTTTGCACTTGACTGAGACCACGTTGAAGCAAAACTACGTTCTATAGATATTTGGCCTTCTTTCACTCTCTTATAACAGTGTTTGCTTACAGTGTTTACATACAGTTCGTGTTTTGTCTGTTTTTTTACCATCCTCCTGTTGAGTAACTGGAAAACCAAAATGCTGCCAGACGTCGGACTTGTAAGTGGACGGGGCATCCTCTATTTCAATTTCAGTCCAAGTCGAACTCATTTTGCCCTGCTACTGCTCAAGCGATTCATTTGAGCGTTGATGCAGTGAATGCAAGCGTTACGCGGGTGCGGTAGCTCAACCAATAGGGTTAAACAGACGTTGATATATCCTTCTTCTTTTATCTTTTAAACTGACCTTTGTTGATCTGAAATGAAGACAGATTCAGCAACTGCACGGCCTATTTCTCGCTTAAAATGTTTTCAGAAACACGTTTCAGTGAACTATTTTAGTACAATATGAGATCGTATTCTGAACGAGCCGCACTGACAGTCTGGCTTTGAATTTCCAGAGAAAACAAACCCATGTGACGCATTCGTCCAATCAGCTGCCGGTTGTCATTTCTTGGACAACAATACAGATTAGCGACTCCTGCCGTTATAGAGATGTATTACGTCTCGTCTCCTCTCGTCTTTTTGATGTGTCCCGAGGCAGTTTTGGTTATTCATTCATGTTGGATGAGTCACATCTCTGCTTGCAGAACATATGTAAGAGTTTGCGTGCAGACTGTGATGAATTACAATTTGGTGTAAAGCAACCAGAACTCAGTTAACCCTCCTGTTGTCCTCAGGTCAAATTTGACCCATTTTCAAAAAGCTTCTATATCAGAAATTTGGGTTTTCTTTCAACCAAATTGTCAAAAATAAATAACTTGGATGGTTCCCTACAACGCTCTTTACAAGTAAAATAAATAATCAGTTCACTACTTTCATTTAAGTTGTTTTTTCAATTTTATAGCATTTGAAAAAAAATAAAATAAAAGAACGTTAAAAAAAGTGACAAAAAATTCGGAAAAGGATTCCAAAACGTGGGGGGGAAAGGTCAAAAAGCGCAGGGAAAAAAATAATAATAAATAAATAAATAAAAATCGACAAAAACTTCAGGACAAGCTTCAAAAACATAGGGAACTTTAAACATTTGAACAAAAGCAACAAAGTGTCGAAAAAGATGACCAAAACGTTGGAAAAAAAGGTTTGTATTTTAAATTTTGACCCAGAAAAACAGAACGTTTCCTAGTCGACAACACAAGGTTTAATTGAAATATGACCTTTGGGCTCACTAATCCAAATGTAAGTCCCCTCACCTTAGCATGACTCCACCCATCCGGATGGCTCTCTTCCAGTCTTTTAGAGTGGCTTTCCCAGACATGTGCACAAACTGCTTGGGGCTGATCAGCTGGTCTTCATACTAGTGGAGAGAGAGTCTTAGTTAGGAAACCACATTGAGTGCAACGGCCTGCGGGAAGCAGAGAATGCTGATACGTTTGAAAGCAAACTAAAAACCTACCTTTTTAATCAAGCTTTATCTATCTATCTATCTATCTATCTATGCATTTTGGCCTGTTTTACTTCTTGGTCCTGTCTCTGGTGTTTTCTTCCTGTAAAATGATGAGATTTAGCATTGCGTTTCCTCAGCTCCTGTTTTGAATTTGGGTAAATGCTGTTATTATTGAGTGTTTTATTCATTTCAAAGCCACTTATCGCTTTATGTGGTTCCTGTGAAGCACTTTGTGTTACATTTTATATGTATGAAAAGTCAGATTGATTGATTGAATGAATGTAAAGGCCACAGTAGAGATGATAAAACAGCATACATAGTGTACTTTATGTCTGATATTGCTTTGCTGATACTGGCCTAAAGTAACAGATATGCTTTTTGGATGTGCGAGAAACAACTCGCACATCCAAAAATTCTTCTGTGCAGGTGCGTTGGAAAATAATCATCAACTTGGAACAGAGGAAAAGAATCCCGCACTCTGCTCTTGCATCACCGTTTATTCACATTCAAGGGTCTTGGGTCCCACTGGAGAAACTATTTTTTTTTCCCTCTAAATAAATGGCGATGCTATAGCAAGAGCAGAGTGCAGGATTTTTATGCTTTGGCATTTTAAAATCACGGCAGTATCTGTTTTCATACCACGCTGAGGGGATGTTATGTGGTGTAGAAATGTGCACTACATAAAGTATTAGGGTCCGTGGGAGTCAGTCAAGTTTTGGGCAGCAGTGAGTCATGACTGATGATAAAGTAAAGCTATCCTTGTGTTTGAAGTGGATACCATATGCTACTGCTGTAAAATATGTTTTACAAAATACTGTTGATGGTTGGATTAAATGCATAATGTTCTCTACTATTTTGTATCAATAGTAAATACTACAAGGCATGCAGAAAATTAAAGATTTTGCCAAAATCATTTTTGTTTTGTTTTCTGGGCTGTTTCCTGATGTTTCAGCATTGCTGTCCAACATTTGTGTCCACCTTTGCCAGTTTTAAACACTACATATCTGTTGCGGGTTGAGTTGTGGGGCATGTGTCCATCAACAGCACAATTAAAAATCAAGTTTTTGGTGAGTGAGTCCAGTAGTCGAATGGTTGAGACAGACGCCATATAACCGCAACATCCCCGGTTCATTTACAGCACCCTTTGCTGCATGTCATACTCTCTCTGCATTTCCTGTCTGCATCTCTGCTGTCTATCAAATCAAATGCAAATATGCAACAAAACTAAATCTTAAAAAACAAAGTGCTGTTAGTGTCTATACCGTCATAATCAACACACTTATATTTGTCATTTGACTGCATGTATTTGGTATTACTACTAGCTACTAGCAGCGCAACAGATACTGAGACCAGAGAAACTTGAGAGAAAAAGGTGTGGTAATAATCTGGTTTTAGCTGCTCGTTACAGGTTCAGCTTGACCAGCTATGATTTTATAACAGTTACTTGTTAAATTCAACTTCATAACACTTTGCTTGAAAAGATTAACAAGACCATCAGTAAAAACTTTGAGCATAAAAAAGAACATTCATCCTATTTCCTTGTCCTGGACATTCAATTATGTAAGCACATGGCCACTTCTAGTTGTAATCAGCATCATGCTATTTGAAGAAATAAATAGGTGGTTCAATGTGGTTATTCTGGGACCAGAAGTAGAACATGTTTCTTTCCTGCTGAGTGACTGATTATTGAATGACCTACAGTAGTTACCATTTAGCAATGTACAGTAGGGGTGGGTACCGAATCCAATACTCTAAGACAGGGGTGTCAAACTCAACTTCACTAAGGTCCACACTGGAGAATGAGAAGAACATCAAGGGTCAGACAGTTCGACATGCTTTTATTTGAGAGAAAAAAAAAGTCTAATATTTTGACTGTATTATTGCATGTCTCATAAAGCTTTGTCAGTTACAGTTTGGTCCACATAAAGCCCCAAAAAAGTCAGCAAAAAAGTTCCTTAACCATCATAGAAAAAAGCAACAAAAACGTTGGAAAAAAAAGCAGCAAAAAAAGGTGAACATCCCCCCCAAAAAACACCAGAAAAAGTGCCAAAAACGTCGAAAGAAATGATGACAAGCATCGGAAAAAGTGCTAACAACTAGGTGGGCCAAAATGTATAGTGAACATAAATTGATATGTGGGCTGGATCAAAATCTGCGAGGGCCTGGATTTGGGCCTTGGACCTTATGTTTGACACGTGCTCTAAAAGTATCGAGTGTCGAAAAATGCCTCGTCATTCAATGCTCAATTTAAATACCTATGGAGTAAATCTCATCCGCGTCAGTGAGCCAATCAGCATGCAGCATGCTTCTACCAAGATCTAATAATGTCTGTAATTGGCTGTCTAACGTTACACGTTGTAGAGACACGCAGGAAGAACTCTACATTACGCACACGTAGTTGGAGCTAAAAAATAAATGAAAAGATTTGTGCCATAATGTGTAATGTTGTAATTTATTTTTGTTTTATAAAATTTGTATTAGGAACCGGTATTTAAGTCACGGTCATGTTATCGGTATCGAAAAATGTAGAGCGATACCCAGCCCTAATGTACAGTAATGTTTAGCAACAACCATTTGTAACAGTCTTTTTCACCATTCAATATGAGAGTCTACAGTATATGCCTTATATAGTAGCATATGGATGAGCATTTGAAGACCAATAGTGAAACCCTGCTGCAGTTGCCAGTGACAGTTCACCCCAAAATCAAAAATACATTTTTTTTCTCCTGTTAGTGCCATTTATCAATCTAGATTGCTCAGGTGTGAGTTGCCCAGTGTTGGAGATATCGGCCGTAGAGATGTCTGCCTTATCTCCAATATAATGGAACTAAATGGTACTCAGCTTGTAGTGTTTAAAACGCCAACACAAATTCATCCATGACACAGCTCAGGTTAGCTTGAGTAACCGGGTCATGATTTCAGGAAAAAGACATTGCTGTGGAGTTTTTCAAATGTATGCTTTCTTGCCCATTGAGCGTCACAAACCAAGTTTATTCTCCAACATTGGGCAACTCACACCAAAACTATCTTGATTGATAAATAACACTACAGGTAAGAGGAACAATATGTATTTGATTTGTTATTTTTAACTATCCCATTATAAACCATGATGAATACCAACCTTTACACACTTCACATTGATTCCTGGGCATACAAATTTCTTCACTAGCAGCACAGCTTTGCTCTCGCCACATGTTATGGGACAGCCAATTTCAACGTCCTCTCCATCAGTTTGTTCTAAAAGATTAAAAAGATACACACAACATTTACATGTGAGAACGCCGGAGGAAAACATGGTTTTGTAATGTAGAGCTGCGAAGATTATTGGTTAATTGTTTGAGTCCTTTATTATGAAAACAATTCTCTGATTGCAGCTTCTTAAATATTAATATTTTCTAGTTTCTTTACTCCTCTGTGACAGTAAACTGAATATCTTTAAGTTGTGGACAAAACAAGACATTTGACGACGTCATCTTGGGCTGTGGGAAACACTGATCGACCTTTTTCAGACCAAACTAGTGATCCATTAATTGAGAAAATAATCACCAGATTAATCGACAATGAAAATAATCGTTAGTTGCAAGCCCTACTGTAATGTGCAAAGTGTAAGCATCGCTAAAACGTTTAAGTTGTCCAAATATTATTCTGACAATCTCTTACCTGGATGTGCTTCAACAGTCATGACAGCTGCATCTGTTTCAGCAGATTCATCGCTGTAAAGAAAGCAGATGGCATTTTATCACATTTATTCTTGGTAGTATAGATTATATCTATCTTGTATCAAAGTATCTACTTAGGCGAAGCCCTCTCTGTCCCACTGTAATCAATGGTGGCTGATAATCTAGTGTCCCTGTCTATCTGTCCAGTCTCTGTTGCTTTACATTAAAGTGAAATTGAATTAAAGTGAAACTGTAATTTCAGTCTCAGTTAGGGTACACCTAGTCTCTTGCCAGACCTTCCTCCACAGCGCTGCGGAGGAAGGTCTGGCTAGTCCACACAGCATTCTCGGATGGGACGTTTATTGGTATTTCTTTAAATCAATCACAATCGTGTTGGGCGGTGCTAAGCGCCGGATGGAGCAACGGTGCCGCTGGAAAATAGCCTTGAGAACGAACTTGTTGTGGTGGAACATGTGTACGTTCAAAAGTTGTTTTAGTTGTGTAACACAATACTCAGATTGGACAGATAGTCTAGCTAGCTGGGTCTCTTAATACATCCTTGGCATTTATTTTATCTGAGGAGCAGTTAACGGGGGGGGGGGGGGGGGGGGGGGAGAGATCGATACAAGCATAGTATTGCGATATTTTCCATGGCAATACTGTATCGATACACAGATGCCAAGTATCAATCTTGTATACTTGGCATTATTAAAGTATTAAAAGTATTTTCAGAGCATTTAACTGTTGTGCGGACTTTATTTGAATATGTTTAAAAACGCAATAATATCGTATGTGACATAAGTATTGTGATGATATTGTATCGTGAGGCCTCTGGTGATTCCCTCCCCTACAGTTAACCATAGTCCTCATAAATCCACCAGATTTTAGAATGCCAACACAAACAAAGTGGAAGGTGAGGGACATCCGGCCGAAATGAGGGCAATCTGGCGGAATTTCCGTCCAAACCCTGAACAATCCGGGAAATGAAACATCGTCGACATAGACTAGGGTACACCTGGCTTCAGTACATACCCAGTGGGGATTGGCTGGAGCTGAAGGATGACCTGAGTCTTATTCGGGTCATCTGGGTCTCCTTCATTGTCACCCTTCACCATCACCACCTCCGCCATGGACACTGTGACCTCGTCGGTGGTCGCCATTACACTCAGAGTAGTCTACAGACGGGGGCTGCTTTCATACAACAGCTATCAAGGAGTTTGTTCATCTGAAAAAGAATAAATACATAAAAAATATACCATGAAAGATGATATGAAGCCCATATATGTCTTGGGTTATTGTGTGACGGTAGGCACAAGTTGCACCAGGAAATAGCTGGATTTCAGAACCCCAAATCTAGTTTTAATAGCCTATCATTAGGATAGTTGGTTAACTTTAGCTAGTTAACGTTATGTTAGAGGTTAGGCAACGTTCTAGTTAACTGACCTTTTTAACCCAAGTTTAGACATACTATAGTTAACGTTACATGTAGCTAAGCATGTAACATTAAGGGCAGAGAAATAAAACGTAATACAATCTTCTGTAAGAGCTGTTAGCTAGATTTCGCTTTCCCCAACATGAAGAAAACCATAAACCAAAGTTCATTTAGAAATGTGTCATTTTAATGTTAACGTTCTGAGAAACAGTAGCAACCATTTGTAGAACATGGTCAATATGTTAACATTTACGAATGAAGCAATTTCAATCGAATATAAAAGGTAACTTAACGTTATATCCACTAATGTATACCAAACACTGAGCTAACGTTACTTGTTTCAATAACATTTTGTACTTCAGAAATTGTTCGACTCAAAATGTATTCGCGCCTGTGGACACTTCACAGACAATATGGGTAACGTTAACGTTGTTGTTGTTATTATTATTATTAACATTAACTGTACAGTAAGGTTATTATTATTATTGTTATTATTATTTAACCAACTGCTTTGTGGTATGCTAATGTTGCATTAATCACAAGACCATATCAGCAGGTAAATTCTCATAAACCGTGCTGTTTAGTTATCTAGCTAGCTATGCACTTGTTTTAAACTGTCAGATGTTTGAGCAAAATGTAACGGTAACGTTAGTGTGTGGTTTCCCCTCGCACATTGGGGAATAGAAACCGCAGTTTGTAGCATTTAGGAAGATGCTAACTGGCGTGGGCTTAGTAGACCATTCAGTTATACTTGAGCTAAATCCATCCGTTTGGCTGCAGATAAAAGACTCCTATGTCCCAAAGTTAAGTGGGTTATCACGACCGCCGTGGGCAGCTGACTGTTTTTCGCTGTTGAGATCCACACAGCCTCTCAGACTAGGCTCGGCGGTAGCCATTATGGCTAACGCAAGGGCGTAACTTAATATGTGGTAATCTGGACAATATTGTGAACTTTACTGTCCGAGGCGGGTAAAGCTTTGCATTAAGAGTGTGACGGTTACGTGCCGCTTGTCTCTGAACCGTACGTCCCTTCGTAACTCTGCATTTTAACTCTCCGCTCCCCCTCAAAATGACGTCTCCCTGTGCGGCGGCACGTACAGCAAACAACGGCACGGCGGCGGCGTTGCCCCTCCATTCTGTACGAGCCTGGCTGGCTGAACCCCATCCGCAATGTACCCGAAATCCCCGGTTAAAACTACCGCTAGTGTCGTAAGACCGGTTGATAGTTAACAGCCAAGCATATTTTAAATCATATAATTAAAAAAATAGCTTGTCCTTACCGTTTTATGAAGAGAAACACAGCCCAAGATTGAAGAGAGCTGCGGCGCATGCGCACTTCGCTGATGTGGCTTGACTTCCTGCTGAATAGCGCTCGCCTTGTTTATCACGCTCTTGTAAACCCTGTCAAAATTCAACTGCAACTCACTTTACTGACTGTGACTAAAGTTACTTTATTATATGTAAGAGAGTGAAGAGTATTTCATATTTGGTGACCCCTTCTGTATGCTTTATTAACTAAGATATATGTCGCACGTTGTGTCTATTCCGCTTGGACCGTGTCAGCGTTATCGTTGGTGAAATATTGGCATTGTAATGTAGTGTTTGAATACATCGTGTGATATTTTTGAATACTGAAGCATAGAGCAAAGTGGTTATAGCTTCAAAGTTCCGAAAATTAACCGATAGACCTTTGGCGAGAAGCAATATTTAGGGTGCTCGTTTAAATGTGAGTCATTGACGTTTATTTCAGAATCAGAATCAGTTTTATTGGCCAAGTATACTTATATACACAAGGAATTTGACTGCGGTAGGTGTTAACTCTCTATACATTCAACAAATAGACACGTAGTGGTAAACATTCAGTAGATAAATAGTAATATAGACAATACTGTACAATAGAGACAACTAGGCACATATCAACATAATATACAAATATACAAATAAGACATAATATCAAGGCAAGTACACATGGAGTGGAATGTAAGGTGCAAAAAGTAATAGTGTTAAGTAATAGTGCAAAATAGTGTGCACGATGCATATTGGAATGATAAGTATGTAATGTGTAGAGAAGTGGGTGAGTGGTCAAAGTGGGGATGGTCCCCAACATCTTTTTAACAACGCTAGGTGGTCCTAACTGCTTAAGATGGTAAGAATTAATTTAGCTCGTTTAGGACGTTATCGTTACAGTCAAATTTATTTAGCTCAAATAAAAAGTGCTTCTTTGTGCAAAGGCCGCAATTACATAAACTGTTTTTACAACACTAACGTTACACTCCCTACAACTATCACTAGGAGCAGTATATTAATTTTGACATATTGAGACGGGGCGCCAGGACAAACGATCACTAGCAGCCCCTATTTTAAAAATTGTGCTTCCGAAATCTCTTGATGGCGATTCCGCAGAAGGAGTGGATCTCCCCACCCCTCCTGTGCCAATCACAGCAGAAGCCCTTTTTAACGTGTACCTTGAACATCCCACCTCCTAGCCAGTAGCAACATGTTCCTCACTCAGAGGTTAGGAAAGGTATCATAACGTCTGTGTTTGAGTGCTTTATGGTGTGTTGCAAAATAACTATGTTCGAAAACAATTAATAATATTTGAAACAGTCATTAGTATTGACAATTGACAATGGTGTCGTCGGAATTTAAGCACATTTGAATGTGTATGTTTGACCATCGAAGAGCATGATGGGTAAAAAGCGGGCGGGGCTACTTAAAATTGTTGGCTCTCATTGGTTGCTATGCGCACTTCAATCTTGTGTTGCATTGAGCTAATGTGGGAAAATGTTCTCTTACATCCGTCCATGGGGAAAATCGATGAGCACCTAGACAAACAAAAGCCTTGGAAATGTTTGCTGTGGGTTGACAGAAATTTGGTTCAAAATGAAAATGAGTCCATCATGACAGAAGTTGTCTGTAAATGTGGTTGCTCTCTCTCAATCAGCCTTACACAGTTAATTCAGATAGACGACAATGACAAAAAGAAAAACAGATGCAGTGCTGTAGCCAGGCATTTTAAAATACTGAGGTTGTATAATATTTTTTAAATTTGTGGAGAGAAATACCAAATTCCGTTATTATATTTCACATTTGTTGTCAAATTTAAAGATGTTTTGTGTAAAATAATGTCAGAAAAAGCCTTCACAGCCCATAGACAATGTGTAATCTGTGTGTAGTTGTAAATATGAACTCCTTTTCATGTTGGGAAATTTCCCAGATACAACCTTGAATACAAGCAGCAAGGAATTTGTGCTGTTTATTGTGCTAAAACACAACACAAAATACTTGTTAATATAAAGTAGCCTACAATTACAAAAAATCTTCAATTATAAGCATCACAGACTCATCATAAACTTGATACATAATTGACTTGATACAGGCTACACTGTCACCAGAGATAAGAAACACATTTCATTTCTATAACAAATTTCCAAAACTAGGGTTCCCAGCTAATAAAGACTATTTCATTTTTGTTTGTTTTCTTGTCTTCCCATTGTACCTAGTTAACAATATCTCACTATCAGCAACAATCTAATCATGGCTAATGTAACTCATGTTTTGGATAAAATGTGGCATGGTGGACTTGGCTTGGTCCCCATAATAACATGGCCATGTCCAAATCTTTATCACCATTAATATATCAGAATAACCAATCTAGGTCATGATAATCCTGTATCAATCTGTCAGAAGATGGCGCCAACCCCTAGTTAAAAAACAAAAACAAACTTTGAGTCCAAACATTACTCATTGTACATCTATTTATTTTTTTAACCAATCAATAAAATCACATCAAATAAAAGGCATATATATGATGTATAAAATAACTGACATGTATTTAGTAAAGCTGTGTAATGTGACTGTGGGACTCGAGAGCTGAACGGTTTGGTGCTCTGTACCATACTGCAGGCCTACAGCTGCGGATGGTTTCTGGTACAGAAGCCCTATCAGTGGGTTGGTTTGATCATTCCTGTGGACAACATGAGCACACCACCATTAAAGGCATATTTCAACATTTTGGGAAATTCACTTACCCATTTTCTTTCTGAGATATGAGGAAATTGATATAAATAACGTGTCATATATGCAGCTACATGGAGCCAAGACACAGTTAGCCTAGCTTAGCATAGAGACAGAAAACAGAGTCAAACAGCTATTTGGCTCTGTAAAAAGTTCAGAAATACCAATACCAACACCTCTAAAGCTCACTACTCATTGCATCTTGTCGGTTTAACCTGTACACAAACAGAACGCAGACAGAATTTGTGGTTTTACTGGGAGTTACATGCTGGAACTATTTCCTGACGAACAGTTTATCCATCCACCCAATATTTGTCATATTTACCTTTCCGTTTAAACAAACATGATACATCGTGTTAATTCATGAGTTTTAGGGGTGTTGACGGGCGTATTTTGAAATTTAGACCATTTAGATTCAAGCTAGCTGCCCCCCTGCTTCCAGTTTGTACGCTAAGCTAGGCTAATCGCCTCCTGGCTCCAGTTCTGTACTTACTGAGTGGTTCCAATCTTCTCAGCTAATTCTCAGAAAGAAAGCAAATACATGTGTTTCCCAAAACGTTGAACTACTGCTTTAAGATAACATTAAGAGAGAGGCTGGATCTGGACTGAAGGTTAACTGTGGCCACCATCTTTGTCATGGTTGTAACACATGATGGTCACTGTTTGTAAGATTAGAAATGCTGTTGTAAATTCTATGATTAGCCCATTTTATTCAATATTTTTAACTATGGGCTTTTATCATTGCTGGATGAAGAAGTGTCTAGTAATAGTTGAAAACAAATAAGCAATTTCAGTCTTTCAAAAAGCCTTTTCTTCTTGGTGTCTTTCCAGTGTTGCCCTTTAAATGTAACCAGTGCTTTCCAACGCTCGGCGGCGGCCATCTTCACACGGTGCAGTGCAATGGGCCCTTCTGATGTGCAGTGCTCAGGAATGGGAATCAGGCTCACTTGGGATCAGTTTGCTAACAGAACAGTATTAACATACAAATTCAACTAATATCATACAATTTAACCCTGTTCTGACAAAAGACAAAAGTGAGAAAGGTAGTTGTAGTATTAAACACAGACTGGTTGTCAAATGGTGATTTAGGATGCTGCAAAAACATTGAACCAGATTTCAAGGCATGTGGCATGTGATGAAGTCCTCACCTGGGCCGAGCACACGAAATGTTAACATCTGATTGTCAGAGGAACAAAAACACATACAGTGTACATACTGTAGCATACTGTATTTAAACCTGGCTATAACAGCAGGTGGTTTACAAGGAAGCATAAGGTTTGAATCTGTAGAGAGAAGTAAAAAATAATGGTGCAGATGTATTAACGTAGAATAGCTGGATCACCCATACAGCTTTAACAAGTCATAGATATAAAAAAAAAGTCAATTCAGTCACATGAATGCAAAGTAAAAACTCCAGATGCATAATCTCCTGCAGTTTACAGTGTAGGTGTGAACAGGTGTTTTTACATGATGCTGGTGAAAGATGAAGGGGGGGGGGGGGGGGGGGTGTACTGTAGTCTACAAGTCATACATTGTGTTACTTGTGGATGGAATTATAGTTAAAATAAATGATTCCCCTTTTTGCTGGGGACCCCCTGGAATCCCTGAGGATCCCTGGATCCCACTTTGAGAACCACTGGTCTATAGTGCTCTCCTGGCCTGTAAACAGATTAATAGTGTCAGCAGTCAAAAGCCTACATTATCCTCTGTGTTAAAGGTAACTACTGCAGACATGCATTCATCATAAATGCAGCTCACTGACCATCACAGGCTCCATTACAGATGGGATTATTAGTGTCACAAGGCGGTAAATCCCAAGTACTCTTACCCATGTAAAAGCTTAATTTATGTATGGTATGTCAACAATTCTTAGTTAACAAAGAATTTCAGCAACTTAAAGTGCAGCTTTAAAATTGACATTTATATTAGGGTTAAAGGCCAAGTCCATCTGCATTTTTTTCCGATTTTTCAAATGAAAGCACCCACTCAGCCTGAGCAAAAAGCAGTGACGTAGGTTACCACAGTAAGCTAATCAATTAGGTTATGAATGTGAACGCTAGCACCAGCTGAGTCAACGTTACTTCCCAAAATGTTGAACTATTCGTTTAAGGCCCTGCAGAGATCAAATCAAGCATTTTGTCAGGCAGGAAATGTCCTATGCCAGAACTCAATCCTAAACGGTAGTGGGTTTGGAGGACTGTAAAAACCATGTCAAAAGATATGCTAATTAGCTTTTGCAATATATGCTGCAATGACAATGTTTCATCTCAGGGTTGATAAATGTTGCCAAGGTTTTCTACTTGGAAGCCTGACTTTTTCCAGACCTGAACCAAAATTTCATACTGACCCCACTAGAACACTCCATAAAGTAAAGGCCCACACAATCAGCACACATATCTGTGCCGTTTTTGTGAATTAAGCTTTGAACAAAATAAACAGCTGATGCATAAGCTACAAACAGCTGCAGATGAAATTCTAATTCCCTTTTTCTACCGTTGAGGATGTCATTAAAGGTCTGATGACTGAGAGGTAACACACTTGATGTCTTGCTCCTGTTTATGCTATGATACAAATACCTAAATGGGACCACCTACCCTAAATACATTGACCTTTAGTTATACACCTTAACTAGAAATAATCTATATTTCTTTACAAAAACGTATTCATCTATTTACAGAGTGATCAAAGGTTTAAGTCAGTTTGGCGCAAGTGCACATACAGCTTACAGTAGCAGGAGGAGCACATTGATTTAACATGGTGACACTTACTGTAGAGTGCACTGTGTCTTTTCACACTAGCAAATAAAGGCAGGGTTGGTAACTATTTCCGAAATACACTTTTTTATATATTGTTTGAAATGGTCTTTACACCCCAACAGCAATAAATAACTTATGTAGCTGCTGTAATCCAACTGCCTCACGGTCCGCTAGGAAAGAACCAATGAAATGCTTCCTTGCCCCGCTGCACCTACTCTACCCCTCCCATGTACGAGCCTGAGCTCAATGCGCGTCGCCACATTGCTAACAGCAGTCATGTTTGTTTTAAACATTCGGTATGATAATATTAGCTGTTTACATACCGGTGAATGAGACATGAAGTAAAATTGCGTTCCTTTCTCCGCTCTGCACTGAAGCAGCGGTGCGTGTGCACATCTGTGTGTGGGTCGGAGCCCCGAGGGCAGGGGGAGGGGTTAGACGGAGCCCCGAGGGCAGGGGGAAGGGTTAGACGGAGCCCCGACGAGATGTTATTTTCAAATCTTGCTAGCTTTTCAACATTACCAACCCTGCCTTTAAATAGCTTACAGTAACCTTTTGGCTCTTGTCACCTTTTTCTATAGATTTCACTATTATTTACAATATTACAGTCACAAAAGATTGCAGGCAAAGCATTGCACAAACGTTGACAGGTAGAAACCCATAATAGTGCTGTATGAAATGTATCCGTATCTTCAGTGGAGTCCATTAACTCGAGGGCTCTAAGCCCCAATACCTGATCCCCTCTGCACACTTTCTTTGCTCAGCTTATGCTATAGGCGTACACCACATGGATTTAGAGATACAACGTTGCCTATAAGATACGCATCAGGATGTACAATGCCCCCCTGTTAGAAAAGAACCCCGGTTGTCAGAAGAACCCACACAGAGAGAGGGCACAAAGCACAAGGTGAGGACGTGATGGGATGGCGATATCGCAGGGTGCTGAGCCTGAGTGACTTGGTTTCGATGGACAGCTGTGAAACGAGCGGCGCTCTCGGTATGACGGGGGGACAGTGTTTGGACGCGGAGAATTCACAGTCAGCAGTGGCAGCCCTTTTCAGCGACCGCCGTAGGTAGTTCCTCTTCGTCGTCGGCCGGGTAGAGGACCTTGGCAGTGAGGCCACTCTTCACGCCGTCCCAGCCGTCGCGGGTGACAA
The DNA here is from genome assembly GCA_023631565.1 of Gymnocephalus cernua. Classification (NCBI taxonomy): domain Eukaryota; kingdom Metazoa; phylum Chordata; class Actinopteri; order Perciformes; family Percidae; genus Gymnocephalus; species Gymnocephalus cernua. Next base: position 32,413,291 of record CM042438.1, on the reverse strand, counting down.
TCTCCCCCATCTTCATCAGCTCGTAGATGTCTCTGGTCAGCAGCTCGAAGGCCCGGTCCACGTTGCTGTTGCACTTGGCTGACGTCTCCACGTATCGGATGCCCATCTCGGCTGCCAGCTGCTCCGCCTCATCCCGGCTCACCTTGCGGTCCTTGTTGAGGTCGCTCTTGTGGCCGATGAGGATGTACACCATGTGGTGGGGCAGGATGTGCTCGCTCACCTCCTTGTGCCACTCCCTCACATGGTCAAATGTCTTGCGATTGGTGAGATCAAAGACCAGAAGCCCGCCCACGGAGTTGCGGTAGTATGATGTTGTGATGGACCTGGTGGGTGGATAGATTAACGACATGTTAATAATTCAAGGCAAAAAATGATCTTGATTTATCACTTCTCAACATGTTGGGACAGCTCTGAGGAACACACAACTTTGACCTGCAAGCAAAAGGCTTTCCACTATCCCGACTGTACATAAGCTCCAGGGCTGTTTGTAAGCCTTTTGGAGTTGAGACAAGTCCAAATCAAGCCTGGGGTCTTGTCAAAACAGTTCTCAAGTCAGTTGAGACAAGTCTCAAGTGATATATGAAAAATCCAAGTCAAGTCTCAATGTCAGCCATGACAAGTCCCAGTCCCATTTGTGGTAGAGAGACCGCACACTCAACCCACAGAAATATATTTGAGAATCTTAACACTGACAAGAAACGTGTTTCCAATTGCAAGTCATTCTAGACAATTCAGTGTATAACTAATGCCAAGTTTCCACTGCATGGTACAGCTCTGCTCAGCTTGTCTTGGTACTAGTACTCGTTTTGTTTTCCAAGGAGGATAGTATTTTTTGCATTGAGTACTTTTACTTTTAATACTTTAAGTACATTTTCCTGATGATACTTACATACTTACATACTTTTACATAAGTAACATTTTCAATGCAGGACGTTTACTTGTAACGGAGTGTATTTTTACAGTGTGTTATTAAGTAAGGGATCTGAATACTTCTTCCATCACTGCCCTGTCCTATCTGTTTTTACTGTTCTGAAATTTTACAAGGTCAAAACTGAGGCTTATATTTTTGTTGAAATTTCAAGTCAAGTCTTTAGGGGGCCATGTCTTAAGTAAGTCAAGTCTTACAGCAGTCAAATCCCAGCCCCAGAGTTTGTCACTCAAGTCCATCACAAGCCTACAACTCTGATAAGATCCATATTCTCCCTCACTGTAGCCTACTTACATCAGCAAGAATTTACTCAAAATCACACTTGAGAATAGCTTGATTTTTCACTGCTTTACAATAATTGTTCATGTTTGAATGTCCATGTTCCAAAGTAGGTCCACTTTTTGTGCATTATCTAAGTTGTCTGTGTGTATTCCGCACCCACCCGGTACAGTGCACACTGCAGATGGAAAACACCAGCCTCATTATATCTTACCTAGCGCCCCCAAAACCAACCAGTAGGCTACTGCTATGGTGGAATATCAGGTTTGCTGTGTGTCAGTTTGTATGTGCAAATGTAAATGTATTCATGCATTTGCACTATGCATGCACACTATCGATGAAATAATAAAAGTATTGAAAGAAGATTTTGATACAGGGTATACCTTTACAAGACAGGGCCTTATAGTAATTGCCCTGCTAGGAATGAATGAGCTAAATGTAATTGAAATTAATTAAATCACCACAAACAAGACAATAAACATGGGATCCGTGAGGCCCCCCGGCCTTGCAAAGATCCATTTATACACAAGTCCTAATCTGTGCACGTGGTGGTTTAAAAATTTTGAAAACTTTCAAAAGATTGATTTCACAATCACTTGTCATAGTCAGTTAAGACAGAAGATAAGGAGTGGTGAAGCCTGAAGGAAAACACCCTCTGAAGATCTGCCTTCAAAGGGGAAAGCAGATCTGAGAGAGGAGCTGCTTTCTCCACACAGAGAACTGCTTTAAAAGGAAATTATCCATGACAGCAAGGACACATTAAACACAACAAGCAACAGGGCAGATGAATGCAAAAACTAGATTTTGGTGAAGAGTTGACATCCTTGTGTTGCCCTGGAGACTGGGGAGTCAGTGTCTCAGGGAATCCAACTGGGGCCTAAATATAAGGAGGCTGCCCATCATCCGTGAATGAATGCTATGATGCAACTCGATTTTCCGTCTTTTTCTGGAGGCCAGAGCATCATAAGATCGAGGCCTATAGCCTAGCCTATATAATCTTCTCCTGACCCTTTTCTACACTGTCTACACTCGCTTCATTACATCACAATGACAGAGGAAATGGCCTACATTTAATTTAAGGATTTTCAATTCACAAAAGCAGCCAAACACGACAGCAAGCCAAGGGCCTCTCCGTTATTTAATGACAAATCTACGAGGTGTAGAATGATCGTTGCATTCAATTCAGAGACATTTACGGTAGCTACACTTGTTCTGTTTCGTAGCCTACCTGAATCGTTCCTGGCCGGCCGTGTCCCAGAGCTGAAGCTTTATTTTCACCCCGGGTTCGATATCGAGCGAGCGGGCATAGAAATCTACCCCGACCGTGGGATCCGCAACATCACTGTAAATGCCGTCCGTGAAGCGTTTCAGCAACGACGACTTCCCCACCGTCGAATCCCCAAGTAAAATGATTCTGAACTGGTATTGCCACAAAATATCCATGGCATGACTAGATGGGTGATACCAGCGGAGTGTGTGAAACAAAGCCCTGAGCGCGGCGTGTTTACATCAAGCCCCGGCTCGCTGCTGCTGCTGAGCTGCTGCTGCTGCCTTGCCTTCTGCTCAGGAAGAGACGCACAGCACAGAGCGACCGCAGCAATCATGTGATAGATTCACCTATGCTCTACTACACGGGATAGTAAAGCAACTAGCCTGTAAAAGCTTATGCAGTCGTGAATTAAGCAACTGTAGGTCTACTAGCCTATGTAATAATGACAGATAAACCGTTGTGGGATTTTAAGCCGTAAGAAAATGCAGGTTTTCCCTAGCCCTGTAGCCTATTATAAGCTCTAATTTAGCCATACATCCGCTGCATATTTTTGTAGTAGGAATTTCAACGTTAACTGACAAGTATTACTTTCAAACAGGTCCATGTGCACAGAGAGCCTTTTGTCTACATGGTGTGGAATTCTGGCAGATTATTTCAGTGTAGCCTACTTTGAAATATAGCGTTGCCATGTAATATTTCGCAACTGTCTATTTGGAGTATGGCAATGCACTGTTGTTATCTCCAAACCACAAGCGTTGGATCAGTAAAAGGAGGCAGGTTGCTGTCCGTGGTTCTGAAGTAGTGGCTTCAGTTCCAGCTATGGTCGGACTGTACATTAGCCTATAAGCTACTGCTGTCATCCACAATATATTTCCTTTAAGCGTTCTCTGTGGAAAAAAAGTACGTGTATGAAATATTAAAATCTCTATTTGGGTTGACATTACTGTGTCTAAGTTGCAATACATCTAACAAACAAGCAAGGTGTCCCTTAAGTGCTTTCAAAAAAATCCCCAATAGGCCTACATATCCCGTCATGCAAGGGGGTCCATGTGAGCTTCATGCAGACCAATCAGCGGGCAGCTGCTCGGCGCTAGCGTATATAATGGCACGAGAGCCTGCTTTCTTTCTCTTCCTGTGAAGTCTTCAATCCGCAAGCAGAAAGAAAAGCAAAGGTGGAACTTCGGTAAGGCCTCAACTATTGTTTTCTTTAACCAAACTTAGTGTAACGTTACATAACGTTAAATGACTTTGCTACTGTTACCTTACGCGTTTAGGGCCTACTGAACATTAGGATTTATTAACGTTAACGCCAACATATTGCCAAGCCTGTGCTGTAACGTTAACGCGCCAGCGAGTAAACTGTTAGCTTACTGGTATGTAGCTAAGTTAGCTAACGTTAAGTTACTGTAGTCATGCGGGGTCAGGTAGTGTAACCGTTTCATTGTAATGTTGCATAACAAAGCGGCGTTACAAATACAATAACGTGTCTGTTTTCGCAACAAACGTGATGCTGGATATGATTAGGATGTGGCTTAATTGCTTAGCATTATGCTAACATGTGAACCACGTGTCAAGGTCCTTCACGGCCCTGTGTAGAGAAGCCTCAAAACGGGTTTCTTTGCTTTTTAATAACTTTGATGTTGGATTAAATTAAGTTGTTTTTGCAGAAACAAATGGAGGCAACGTTTTCATAAACGTTATATAGCATACACACAGTGCTCATATCATATATACCTTTTGATTTACAATTAATACCACATAAGTGTAGATATAAAACCCGTACTGTAACTTCTACAGTACTGTAACGTCAGATCATGCGCAGATTGTGTAATTTGTCTCTCTAGGATCAACCTGACTCACTAATCGGAGCTGTAACTTACAGTTGTGTTCAAAATGATAGCAGTCCAACATCACTAACCTCGTATATCTAAAAAGAATTGTTGGTAGAAGTGATATTTCTACATGGCAAATTTACTAGTAAGTGTTGTAGAGTCAACACTTACTATGGCAAAGGCTCAACCAATGATCAGCTCCAGGAAAATTAAAGAAGACTTAAAGTTACCTGTGAGTACTGTTAGATCAGAAGAAGGCTATGTGAAGCAAAGCGATCAGCTAGAAGCCTCCGCTAAGTCCCATTGCTGAAAAAAAGACATGTACTGAATAGGTTGAAATTTGTCAAAGGACACATTGATTGGCCAAAGGAGAAATGGCGCAACATTCTGTGGACTAATGAAAGCAAAATTGTTCTTTTTGGGTTTAGGGGACGCCCACCATGCACTGAATTCAAGCCACAGTACACTGTGAAGACAGTAAAGCATGGGGGTGCAAAAATCATGTTATGGGGGTGTTTCTTATACTTTGGTGTTGGGCCTATTTATCGCATAGCAGGGATCATGGATCAGCTTCAATACATCAAAATACTTGAAGAGGTCATGTTGCCTTATGCTGAAGAGGAAATGCCTTTGAAATGGGTCTTTCAACAAGACAATGACCCAAAACATACCAGTAAGCAAGCAAAGTCTTGGTTCCAGATGAACAAGATTGATGTTATGGAGTGGCCAGCCCAATCCCCAGACCTCTATCCCATAGAAGACTTGTGGGGTGACATCAAAAATGCTGTTTCTGAGGCAAAACCCAGTAATGCAGAGGAATTGTGGAATGTAGTGCAATCGTCCTGGGCTGGAATACCTGTTCACAGGTGCCAGAAGTTGGTCGACTCCATGCAACACAGATGTGAAACAGTTCTCAGAAATAATGGTTATGAAACTAAATGTTAGTGCAGTACTTCAAAGTAAAGCAAACCCTTGAGGCATGTTTAGTTTGTAAAGAAGAAAAATGTAAATGCTGCTATTTTTTGAACAGCCTAATTCCTATAACACAAGCTATCCAATTTTGGTCATGTTTTGGTTTGGAATGCATTGATGTTATGGAATTGAAAGCTATTCTAGGGAGTTTGAGCATTATTCACTTTTTAAACACACTGCTATTATTCTGAACGCAACTACCTGGCCTCCAACCATGGCTATCTGTATCAAATGCAGGTATGTTTATTTCAGGACATGGTTTCTAATGTAGCAGGCTCCTATCGAAGCCGTTCATGCTCTCCTGTAGCAGTGAACGGTCAACAGGAAGCCGAGATGAAGACTTTCACCGACGGTCGCTGTTCAGTTTGAAAATAACTGCTCAAGCAACATTAAGGGGAAGGACATTTGCACTTACAGGGTTAATGACTAATCAAGCATATCGAAAAACCAAAGAATCTACTAATTACTCTATCTTTCTGCAGGTATTGGGTGACATTGAAGATGAAAGCACGAAACATGAGACTGACCAGATCGTTAGCAGGTACTTTTTGATCCACACCTTTTTTAAATGTAGTTCTGGCTGTGATGACAAACTTGCCCTCACTGACATTCTTGATTGAGACATTATTTTACTGAGCCACATTTTCTAAAATGAAATAGTTTTTAATAAAAGTAGTGAAGGACTCAAGCATATCAAAAAACCAAATAATTGTGTTACTTTAAACTCTTATCTTTCTGCAGGTATTGGGTAACATTGACGATGGAAGCACGAAACATAAGTGACCAGATCATTTGCAGGTACTTTTTGAGCCACACATTTATTTTTTTTTATTTTTTAAATGTAGTTCTGGCTGTGATGACAAACTTGCCCTCACTGACATTCTTGATTGAGACATTATTTTACTGAGCCATGTTTGCTGAAATGATTGTTTCTAATGGAAGTAGTGGATTATAAAGCGGACTTAACTGTTCCCTTTAAGGTGACCCTCATGGCAGTCTCGGAAGTGACTAGATGAGTAAATCTCATATCAGGTAATATATTTTATTTCTCTTTTTCTAGTCCACATTACAGCATGCTATCCTAAGGACCGGGGCTTGTTTGTAGCTCTAGGTTCTCCAAGTGCATGCAAGATAATGGGGTGGTCTTTGACTGTTGTGGCCCCTCATGCCACCACCAGCCACTCAACTATCCTACAGCTTTCCTGTATAAAAAAGCAGTCAAGTGATTTTTAACATGTCAGTTTCATTCTTTCTTCCACTGTAGGCATCAATCAATGCACTTCAATCTGGTATCCTTGGGTTGCATGGGCTCTGTGCCTTCCTGTCAAGGTATGTACACACTCGTCATATGCAGGGTTTTTATTTTTTTTAATTTTTTCTGATCCATGATGATTACTTAATACAAGAGGACTGTTGGATGAAGCTTGCGGATATGGGACTGAGATCAGCAATTTAAAAAAAAAAAAAAAAGTTTTCAGAAATGGCTGCTGCATTGCCCTTCTAATTTTTTATTTTTGTTTATTCAGGTCCAGTGACATGTTGGCACAGCCTGAAGTGCTGCGTATTCAGGGCCCACGACGAAATGTGTTAATGTTGTGAAAGCTGCCGGCAGCCACTGCAGAGGGATTACATGTGGATGTGGCTCCAGAGACACAGGTTGCCTACCCCTGACTTAACTGATGTATGGACTGACTGCACTAGGGGAAGGAGTTTACTTTTCCATGTGGTCAGTTGAATCAAACTGTTGAATGAAATAAAATGCACAAAGTTAACTTTTTGGGAATCTTTATTTGAGTCTTGCATCACATGGTTAGGAAAAAAGTAAATGGTTGTAGTTCCAGTAGCAGGACATTTAAAATAAGGCCACAATAGTGAAGTAGACAGATCTGGTACTTGACATCAAGCAGTCATGTCAATTCCTGAGCCAGTGTTTTCAAAGTTGGAGGTGTAAAATTATAGTTTAGGCTCCTGTGTTCAGAGCTTGTAACATGATCAGTGACTGATTTTATAAGGAGGAAACAAACCACTGTACAGCACATTAATCATCCCACGGTGCTCTAAAAAACATGTAAATCTGTTACCATGGTATTGTATCTGTAGGAAGTGTAAAACCACAATGTAGCCAAAACATCCAGGACACAAACCAAACTTGTCAAAACAAGGAATATTTGGAAACTTGCACATGGTTTAAATTGTCACCTACCAATCATGAGGAACACAGCTCTAACGCAGGGCTTAAAATACTCTGACTTGGTGCCAGATTTCTGGTTTATGACTTTTAGAAAAATAAATGAATTAAAGTTCACATGGGATTTGTTTTTGATACCAGTCGTCGATCTTCCACCTACCAATGAAACGAGTTCTAGCCAATCAGATGCAAAGGGTCTTTGCCGAAAAGCGAGAGTGCGGTGTGGTCTCCCGGAGACCGTCTCCGTGGTAACGCGACAAAAAAATGGAGGCAAAGTTGATCAAACTTGGAGCATGTAGATACAGCTTTAGTTGAGAAAGGAGTTGAAAAGAAATGGCGCTGGGCATGAATAGAGGACAAGATGAGACGGGAAGCTGTTAGCACGTGGTGCCTCAGATTGAGGAGCCGGGTGCTTCTGCAGCGTGTGTTGAAGGAAGAGACGGGACGCCAGCAGCGGTAAGAAAGTGCTTGCTAGTCATTAGATGCTAGTCACAAAGCTTCGGTCCGTGCACTCTGTCATACGAGTACGTTACCGGCGACGACGGCTACCGCTGCGACTGCGCCTTCACTGACCGACCGTGTTTATGATGCGTGTGTGCACCTTCATAGCGGAACACGAATTGTCATTAACGATGGCCGCTGTGTAAAAGCTCTCTGAAGCCCAGACTGCCTTGACAAAGCTGTCTGTTTGGAATCAGCATGGCAGTTATTAAACATAACGGCCTTGTCCCAGAGTTTACACGTCTAGCTAAATGAAAAGATAAACAATGCTAAGTTTTTAATAAATGTACGTGAAGCAACTAATGTCAACATGGACAAAATCATGAATGTACTTATTCTCTTTTCTGATGATGACCTGGCCAAAGTAACAACACAACATCTAGAACGTTTTCACAATGATTCATTGTAGGATTATGATATTGTAATATGGAAATCAAGATGGACTCTTAATTTAACATATGGCTGGAAGAAGTAAAAATTGACCCAAGACAATTTACTTAAAAATTATTACTTTTATTGTGTAATGTAAGAAGGACTTAAACCATTTTGCCAGTCAAATTAACGTTAATGAGTGCATATTGAAACACCCCCACCCCCCATTTCAGGCTCAGGATTTTTTTCACTTTAAGCCCTGCAACTATGTAAAATGACATTGATTCAGCCCATGTTCATCTAACATGGTGGGGGTGGGTTTATGACCTATATGACAGCCAGCCACCAGGGCCATCCAGATGTGTTGGCTTTTATACAGTCAATGCAGATTGAATAACATTTAAATATGGACCCTAGCAATGGGAACCCAATAACCAAACCAGCACCCGTGACATTTAGATCTTCGGACGTCATCACACAATACTGTGCTGTTCGCAGGAGTCAAACAAACTTTGGTATCATTCACCCAACTCTGGATCATGTTAGTATTGCACTTGGCTGGTAATGACTGCATTTGCAAATGAAAACATGAAAATGTTTATTGTATTGTGTGCCTTAGTTATTCATTTGAGATAGAAGGCAATTTCAACTCTGATATCTCAGAGTCTGGGCTGCTGCTGTCGCTCCGATCGCTGTATGTATCCCTGTGTCAAAGAGATAATTTTACAGTCATTCATCCAGTCTGATGAAACTGAGTCTATACTTGCAGCATATGCATAGGTGGGAACATGAAATCTGACGCTGCGTGTTTACCGTGGAGACAGACGGCAGCCCTTCTGTAAGTAGCTCTGCAGCTTCCCGGCTGCAGCCAGCAGCAAACCAAGATACGGGGGTGAAGGCTTCATAGGGCGAGATGTGAACTCAGGGTGATACTGCACTCCGACGAAGTATGGATGATCTGAAAACAGAAATTAGATTTTTTTTTTGTACGCAGAATGTTGTAGTTTAATTGTTAACATTTAAAAAGCCTGAAGCACAATCATCCGCAGACTTTAAAGTGATTGAGCGTTTCCTTTCCCGTACCATCCAGCTCTATGACTTCCATTCTTTCCCCTTCAACGTCTTGACCTACGAAGCGGAAGCCCTTCTCTTCAAAGTGACCCTTGAGCTCAGGATTGACCTGTATGAGGACAACACCGTTAAAAAGGCAACAATGGTGGAAGAAGTATTCAGATTCTTTACTTTAGTAAAAGTACTAATACACCACACTGTAAAAAATAGTCTGTTACAACTAAAAGTCCTGCATTGAAAATGTTACTTTTAAAAAAAATAAAATAAAAATGTAGTTAAAGTATTAAAAGTACTCGATGCAAAACGAATCCTCACATTTTAGGAACTGGAAACGATCCAAACAGTTGTATCACACAGTTTTTAATCTGCTAATCATTTCAGATGGACTTGTAGGCCATAATATTCTTGGGTAGTTTAATTTATAATAAAACAGTGCATTTTTTCAGATGTTTTGTGTGCTAAAATCTTAATTTGCAGAGTAACTAAATCTGTCAGATGTAGTGGAGTAAAAAGAACAATATTTCTCTCTGAAATGTAGAAGAGTAGAAGGTGGCATGAAAAGAAAAGACTCAAGCAAAGTACAAGTACCTTAAATTTGTACATAAAGGGATACTTCACTGCTGGAAAGCTGAATATATCTTTAAATTGGGTCACTTATGTAGCAGAAATGTGAATTTTTTTTTTTTTTTTTTTTTTATTGGTGCCTTCTAGGCTGAGAAAAGCCAGAAAATGTGTTTTTGGCTCATATGGATGAAAGACACCAAATCCCAGAATGCACTTCGCTTCGCTGCTTTGAGTCCACTCCCAAGCCACGCCTACCGCTTGACAGAGAGACAGCGAGGCATTCGACTCACCTCAATGTGTTTTATTGTTTTTTCAATCATATACACGAAACAATGTTTCATTGTGGCTCAAGTGGTGTTACACATTTAAAATATATAAAAACTACATTATATAAAAACGACATACGAAACAGGCTAGCTTTAGTGCACACACACATAACTCCGTAAAGTTCAGCTAAGCATACCAGCATTAGGCTTGGTGGGCTGTAAACACAGAGTATAAACACAGCCGTGAATTAGCGTGGAATGTAGAATGGTCGCCATGTAACAGTCACAAACTCCAGCGGTTAGCAGTTAGTTGGATACAAATCACCCCATTTCTGCACCAGTCCGTGTTAACACAGCTCACCTTCATACAGAGCATCTCTAGCTTGGATCGTCGGAGGGCTAGCAGGCCTGGTAGCTGGACAGTCTGGTACGCTGTTCTTCAGCTATGTTTCCACGATAACAAAAAACACAGTCTCTGAACTCGCGTTGGGAGCATCGTTGAAGTTGGATGTCGTCCAGTTTGTAGTTTAATGAACGGACACTTTCAATCAGGATTGATGGGACAGGTGGCCGGCTAGCGTTAGCTCGCTCTGGATGTGCCTTTTCCCTGGTTAGCGTTAGCTTCCCACCTAGCCGATGAGGATGTCCCCTACCCGGCTGGGGGCATCGAGCGAGACCGCTGGTCTCTGTGCTGGTCTCCGTGCAGGCGAAGCTCTCCTAGTGTGCTGATTATTCCGTCTGTAATAACGTTCCCTGAATGTTCTCCGATCTGTAGCGATGTATCCCGGTGGTACACGTGTGCGGTAGTTTGAAAGCACATACTTTTGTAAAATGTTGCTGCTGAGAAGAGAGAGCCCTGTTAGCGAGGATCCAAGATGACTGACATTTCGTTTTTTTCCGGCTGAGATCGGCTCGCTTTGGGTGATGGGCGGGTTGAAAACATGCGGAAGTAGCTCCTGCTACTGTTGGTAGTTCTTTGCCTCTGGCCTTCCATTCCTCCAATGACGTAAAAATCGTCATTTTGCGTCATTGGAGGAATGATTTCCAGACCCCCAATGCAGAGATCTCCCCTCTCAGGGGGACATGAGGGAGGGAAGCACGGTCATTCAGAAATACTACCGGGTTTCTACTGATACAAAGCTGAATGCTAAATCAGTGAAGTATCCCTTTAAGTACAGGACTTGAGTAAATGTAGTTACATTCCACCACTGAAAAGAATACACCTGCTGCTGGTGAACTGAGAGGTGGACATACCTCAAAGCGATGCCTGTGCCTTTCATCCACATATTCTGCATCTCCATAAAGCTTGCCTGGAATACAGAACAGCTGTAAGCACAGGCCCGACAACAACACATCGACATTGAGCTGAATGCAAACTTCAAAGGTTTTCTTACGCAATACACTGTTGTTGGTCTTGAAAATGGTCCGTCACTTCCCGAGCCTCATAGTTCCACCCATCTGCCCGGGGTTGTGTTCAGGCATGTCGATCACCTGCAGACGTTCAAAGCGCGACAATCTCAATTCAACGCACTTTTCGGGTCACAGTAAAACTAGATCACCAGTGAAATAAAAAATAAAAAACTTACCACAGGATGCTTTGATTCTGGGTCAAATTCAGTCGAGTTGGCATCTAAGTGCAAAACACACAAAGCCATAAAGTCAGTTAGGATACAAGTCTGTAATCACTGGCTGCTGCTACAGGTAATTTAGAAGGTTAACATTTACACTAAACCATATGGGTTTCTTACATAACTGGATGTCACCAGTGGTACTGACAAAACTGCCAATTAGATTAATTTATTAATCGAAGGTGCCGGAACACCTTTCTGGATCGTTCCGGCACCTTCACTTAATAAATGAATCTAATTGGCAGTTTCATATATCAGATTTTCTGTCCTTTAAAATAACGACAAATATCCATTCCAGTGTTTTCCCTATTAATTCTTAGCAGTGCACACTGTGAGTCCATAAAGGAGGCAAGTGGCTGTGGTTAGTTCACGTCTAATTAATAGCAGGACAGTTGCATACCGGTAAAGTCAGTTGAACAGTCGTAGCATTGTCGGTAGCATACCGGTTGCAAAAGACGGTAATGTACTGCAGATCCAGAGTTTTCAGCTGAGCTGGACCGGAGAGGATTTGGTTGAAACAGATCGGTGACAAAATTTTGCCCTCATTGTTCTCCGTTTAGCTTAAAGTGAATGTAGCCCTGGTGTGTTTTATGTGGAGGGACTGCATTGAACAATTTGGGCTTGTGTGGTAACTTGGGAGGCAATTTGGCCTCCGATTAACTTGGCAAGCAGTTACAGGATCACGCCGACTTATTGGGACTTTAGCTTATTCAACGTATCCCCCAGAGTTAGATAAGTCCATACATACCCTTCTCATCTCTGTGTGTGTGCTAACTGTCTTACGCACCCACCCCTAGCCTAGTTTAGCCCAGATCCTGGAGGTAATTGGCTCCATCTAGCCTATAAGTCGGGGTGTTCCTTTAAATGAATGTAAAGCACTTTGTAACTTGTCCTGAAAAGCGCTTTATAAATTAAGGTATTATTATATTACCTGTCCAGCCGAGCGTGTTTCTGGCAAATTCACATACAGCCAACTGCATCCCAAGACACACACCTGCAGACACACAGATAATCAGTCAGGAAGTTTATAATATATAATCAAAACAAACACATCTGACATAGAAATAGTTACGACAGTACTGGGTATAAGTACGATATTTCTATCCTGTACCCAGAAAGGGTTTTTTCTGATTCCTGGCCCAGTTGATGGCATGAATCTTTCCTTCAGTTCCCCTGACACCAAAACCTCCTGGAACCAGGACGCCACTGAGGATAGAGAGGGGGGAAAACTGTTAATGAAACTGCAAATCGAATGTCCAGGTTGTATTACTTACAAAAAGAAAAAAGGTGCCTCAGCACTCACTCAGCACTGCAGAGTTTCTGCCACGCCTCGTGGTATTTTACTGGTTCCTCCTGCAGAGTGCTCGGCTCCAAATGCGCCGAGTCTACATACTGAGGAGAAGAGCCATATAAACTCAAGGTGGCAGTAGGGTTGTATGATATTAACAAAATGTAATATTGCGATATTGATTATGAATATTGCAATAGTGATATTAATTGATATTTTTAATTAATTGATAACATATGTAAAATTACAAAAGTTACGGGAAAATACATCAAAATACAACCCCAAATCAGAAAAAGTTGGGACAGTGTGGAAAACACAAATGAAAAAAGTAGTGATTTCTAAATGTACTTTGACTTGTATTTCATTGCAGACAACGTGAACACAAAATATTTCATGTTTTGTCTGGTCAACTTAATTTCATTTGTAAATATACATCCTTTCCTGTCATTCAGACCTGCAACACATTCCAAAAAAGGTTGGGACAGGAGCAATTTAGGGCTAGTAATCAGGTAAATTGGTTAAATAATGATGTTATTTGAAACAGGTGATGTCAACAGGTGATTCATTTGGTACAAAAGCAGCATCCAAGAAAGGTATAGTCCTTTAGGACCAAAGATTGGCTGAGGATCGCCAGTTTGGCAACAAATGTGATCAAATTATTGAAATGTTTAAAAACAATGTTCCTCAAAGAAAGATAGGAAGACATTTGCTTATTTCACCTTCAACAGTGCATAACATAATTAAAAGATTCAAGGAATGAGGAGGAATTTCAGTGCGTAAAGGACAAGGGCGCAAGCCTAAGCTGAACAACCGTGATCTTCGATCCCTCAGGCGGCACTGCATCAAGAATCGTCATTCATCTATAAGCGATATCACCACATGGGTTCAGGACAACTTTGGCAAACCTTTGTCAAGTACCACAATACGTAGTTACAGCCACAAATGCCAGTTAAAACTGTACTGTGCCAAAAGGAAGCCCTATGTTAACAGTGTCCAGAAGCGCCGTCAACTTCTCTGGGCTCGGAGGCATCTGGGATGGACCATCACACAGTGGAAACGTGTACTGTGGTCAGATGAATCAGTATTTCAGGTATTTTTTGGGAGAAATAGACGCTGTGTGCTCCGGACTAAAGAAGAAAAGGATCATCCAGACTATTACCAGCAACAAGTCCAAAAGCCAGGGTCTGTCATGGTATGGGGTTGTGTCAGTGCCCTTGGCAAAGGTAACTTGCACTTCTGTGATGGCACCATAAATGCTGAAAAGTACATAGAGATTTTGGAGCACAATATGCTGCCTTCAAGAAGACATCTTTTCCAGGGACGTCCATGCATATTTCAACAAGATAATGCAAAACCACATTCTGCACACATTACAAAGTCCTGGCTGCGGAGGAAGAGGATACAGGTACTTGACTGGCCTGCCTGCAGTCCCGACCTGTCTCCAATAGAGAATGTGTGGCGCATTTTGAAGCGCAAAATGCGACAACATAGACCCCGTACTGTTGCCCACCTTAAGATTTGTTTGCAGCAAGAATGGGACAAAATTAGGGATGTAACGATATCGCGGTGGTAAACGTGTCTCGATATCGTCGTGGTTGGGTTACAATATTAAAAGGACAGGTGTCCGTCAAAAAGCAAGATGAATAAACACAGTCCCGCGGAACAAATCATTGTTAACTACATAGACCATGATCCTTTGCGCTGCGTCGTCACAACAACTGTTGTTAAGCCAATAGGATTGCACGCTGCACGCTGTCCACACAAGCTCACAGCAAGCCAGCATGGCCGACAGCGATACTTGTAAGGATGAAAACAACCCCGAAGTTGAGATTGTGCCAGCCCCTGCAGCTTTTAAATCAGATGTCTGGAAACATTTTGGTTTTGCCGTGTCAAAAAACGCAAAAGGAGAGAAGGTGGTGGACAGACAATGGACTATGTGCAAGCACTGCCACAATAAACTGCGATACAACACTGGAAACACAAGCAACATGCAAAGTCATCTGACGACCCATCATCCCGAAAAGTTTGCAGATTCTCTCACAATGAAAGTCCTGTCCAGTCAAAAAACCCTGAAGGAGGCATTTTCAACAACTATGCCACACAACAGCGCAAGGGCTCAAGAAATCACGAGGTACATCGCGGAATACATAGCGTGTGATTTACGTCCCTTTTCTGCAGTAGATGGCAAAGGATTTAAAAGGTTAGTGGCCAAGCTTGAGCCGAAGTATCAAATGCCGTCGCAGGCTCGTTTTAGTCAAACTGTGTTCCCTGCTCTTTACCGTGAGACAAAAGAACGTGTCATGTTGAACCTTAAACAGTCTGAGTGCATTGCTATCACCACTGATGGGTGGACTTCCAGAGCGACTCACAGTTACATCACTATTACGGCACATGTTTTGACGAGTGAATGGGAAATGCAGAGTTACATTTTACAAACTAGACAGCTTATTCCCTATTGTTTACAATTGCTCTAGTTGCTTTTTAACTTGAACATTGCACAGAAGAATCAGTTATGCAACCAAATAATACTATACAGAATATTGATGGTCCTGACTACAACTTGCACTTTAAAAAGCACTATGTGATCAGCGTTTATGTTGTTATGATCCATAAATACAACAATAAATTGCCTGTTGACTGGCAAAAGCAGAATAAATATCAGTATTTTTTCAATATTATCATCACAAACACTATCGTGAGCTATTTAACAATACCGTGAGCTTTTCCACAATATCGCAATAAATATTGAACCGTGAGGTCAATATCGAAATTGTATCGTACCGTGAGATTTTGATATCGTTACATCCCTAGACAAAATTACACCTGAAACACTTCATCACTTGGTGTCTTCAGTCCATAAACGTCTTTTAAGTGTTGTGAAAAGGAATGGCAACATTACAAAGTGGTAAATGCTTTACTGTTCCAACTTTTTTTTAAATGTGTTGCAGGAACCAAAATAGGAATTTAGTTTTTTTGAAATAAAAAACAATAAAAATCATGAGGAACACATTAAATTATGTGCTGTTGTATTGTCTGCAATGAAATACAAGTCAAAGTACATTTAGAAATCACTACTTTCTTTTTTTATTTGTGTTTGCTATACTGTCCCAACTTTTTCTGATTTGGGGTTGTAGATTCCTAACAAATACAAACAAGTTTTCTTAAAAAGGTATAGTGGAGGATTTTCCCGAATTTTAGAAAAGACGAGAGCGGGGAGAAGGCGGCCGTGAGAGAGGGCTGCGGTCGGGCTAGAGGCAGCAGAAAGTGAAAACTACCTAGGGACGAGCGCTTAAGGCGGCCTTACGTAAACATATCAGCACAATGATTGACAACTAGGAGGCCCAATAGTCTTGATGATCCACCCGGAAAAAGAAAATCGTCCACTATACCTGTAAAACACAAGGTTTATTTCAACTGACAGTCATATTGGACTGGTACAACAAGAATAAATGGTACGCTCCATACCATTCTCCACAAAATAAATGCAAAATAAATGCACACAAAATAAAGTAAATATTGCATACTTATCGCAACACTTTTGATATATTGCGCAATGTGATATCACGATAAAGACATTGAGTCGAGATATCTTGCACCCCTAGGTGGCAGGTCTAAACACTTCAAAATATAGATAGATAAAGACGTACTTTGCATTCCAAAGTTTCCGCTTGGGCCACTATTACTACACAAATCTGTGTGGGGTCGAAGGTTCAGGTCTGCTGCACTTCTACCCACACTCCTCCTCAGTCACAGTGTAGTGTGATCACAGTAAGGGCCCATTCAGACTGGAGAAAGCCATCCGGAGATTAATCGCAGGGTTGGGAGTGTCACCTAAATGGCCCGTTCATGTGACGTCCTCCCAAGTGGAATTTATAATTCACAATTGTTGTTTTCTGTCAGATTGTTTATAGATCTCGACATTTCCAACCGCACTTGAAGGCAGCTTCATTTCATGGAGAAAGAGAGAAAGAGAAGAGGCTGTGCTTTTTTGTTGCAGGAAACAGGATTCTTGGGTTAGCGCAGTGCTGTCAACCGTGGTCAAAAACATCATACTACAAATACCTTGATGAGCGTGTTGAACGATGTTGTAACCTTATAACGTTACCCGCCAAGCATTAGCATTAGATACTGGCAACCAGCACATTGTAGTAACCATTGTAGTAATGCTAAGCTGGATCGATCAATATAGAAATGCATCAATAAATTAAGCCTCTGCTGTATTACTGTGTTGCAAAGTGCCATGTAATCAATGACAAAATGATGCCGTGTGGCAGAAAAAAAAAAAGCATTACGGTTACAGAGTAGAACTCTTTCTTGGACATTTTCTGATTTACAATTACTCTCGAACGTATCATATGGGTTCCCGTGTTTTGACGGAAGTTAGAGAAAGTAGAGGGGTCAAAAGATATAGGACACCCCTGGCAGGCGACTAAACAAAACGTCCCGTGTCAGAAATTACAGATTTCTCTGGGTTTGAAAATTGTTGGAAACATTTTAGATAGTCTTCAGTACACAACTCAAAATATATAACATAGGAATAGTCGTTTTAGACAGAAATGGCAGAAATGTTACATCTACGTCTATTTTATTATAGATTTTAATCTTGTTAATAATGTTTCCAAAATTTAACTATTCTCATGTTGTATTTGTTCTTCGAGTTGCCTTGTGTATTAATTGTGCTTTACAAATAATTTTTTATTTTATTTTTTAAAGATAATTTTTTGGGCTTTTCCGCCTTTCATTTTTGATAGGACAGCTAGGAGAGAAAGGTGAGAGAGGGGGGGAAGACATGCAGGAAATGGTCACAGGTCAGATTCGAACCTTGGACCTCTGCATCGAGGCATAAACCTCTCAGTATACGTGCGCCTGCTCTACCCACCGAGCCAACCCGGCCACACTTTACAAATAAACATGCCTCGTCTTAATAAATGTAAAGAAAACCAATGTGTGCATACCTTAACCTCCAGTTTATGGCTGATGGCCAGGGCGGAGTGCTCCAGGGCCTTGATAACAGAAGCATAGGAGTCGGAAAACTTGGTGTACTTCCCAACCAGTGCTATCGAGCAGTGCTCTAGCAGTCTGTCTGACCTGTGAAGACAGCGGGTATTAGTCAGTAAACCTTTTGAAACAAGTCATCCAGTCACATAGAACAGAAGACAGTAGCAGTTGTCAGCCCAAGGCTGGGCAATATATCGATACTATATCGATATCGTGATATGAGACTAGATATCGTCTTAGATTTTGGGACATCGTGAGGTACGTTGTGTTTTTCCTGGTTTTTAAGTCTGCATTAGAGTAATTAAATTTTCTGAACCAACTGTTTAAAGTGCTCATATTATCCTGTTTGGCTTTGGATATAACCTAAATACATTTATGAACCTGAAAATGAGCATAATATGAGCACTTTAAGCTTTTCTATAATTGCCTTTAACCACTTAGTCATATCCACATTACTGATGCCAATTGTGAAGATATTTTGTGAAAGCACCATTGTCACCCCTACAATATCACCGCAATATCGACATTGAGGTATTTCGTCAAAAATATTGTGATATTTGATTTTTCTCCATATTGCTCAGCCCTATTTAATTGATTTAACTCATGTCTGAGGACTCACCTGTCAGACATCTCCTTCCATTTGGTCAGCATTTTCCTGGGTCGAGTCTCTATGGGCATGTTCAGTCTCCTGCTCAGGTAGCTCACCACGCCCTGTTTCTCCAGCAGCAGCGGCACTTTGTAGATGGACGACACGTCGTGCACACAGATGACCTGGGACGAGACGGGTCAAAGAGTTTAGAGTGGCCGAGAGAGTCGGGGCTCGGCTTCGTCGAGGACGACAGGACAAAGTTGCGTCGGTGTCGGCGACGTACCTGTTCAGGTTCTACGTGACAGAACATGGAGATCTTTTCTTTCACAGAGTTCTCCAGAGCGGTGGAACAGCGACACATGATCTGTGGCCAAAGGTGAGATGACACTTCATTAAGGGGGGGAAAACGGGTAATTTCAACTAAACACAACAGGGATTTCACCCGGGGAACACAAACAGGAGAGAGACGAGAATGGAAATGCATGCGAAAAAGACAACATCTGTAGCAAATTAGGTGATGCAATAACAGTAGTTCCTGATTATAAGTATTCAATGGTCACGTCCTTAACCAACAGCAAAAAATTCACACAGAAGTATTTAAAATGACGTAGTCAGACTTCCTTTTTGTTTTATCTACTGAATATACTGTAGAACTGTAAACATTATTTAATCCAGAGTCTGACTTCATGCTAAAACCTTACATATATGGTACAAATATGATTGTTAATGTACTTGTTGCATCAATTTACTTTTTCTGTTCTGCATCTACAACATTTAGTTTTTTCTGAAAATATCATACATTACAATTTAATCATCGAAAATACAGTTAGCTAATGTAACACTGTGAGGTTGGAAAGAAAATGGATGGATGGATTATAATGATTCATCCACTGAAGTCTTTGCTCTATCACTTGGACATTATTAGACGATGAGCTTCCTAGCTGCTGGAGCTGGCAGTAGACGGTGTTTGCTGGAGGTCTGATGGCGCTGACTGAACTTCCCCAAAAATGGATTCAACAGCCTCCTACAGCACAATCCACCAGAATGGGTTTTGGCTCATGTTTACCCCTCTTCCACCAAGGAAGTTTGAGGGCTGCTTCCTAATCTTAAAACCACTTCTTCACATTTCAACAGCCAAAGAACTGGCTCTCAGCCAGGAAAACTGGTTCTAACACATTGCTGCTCTTGAACCAAGAACCGCTTTTGTAAGGGGCTGGGTGTGGGATTATCCTGACAAACACGACCAACTACAACTTTGTGACCGCTAGGGCTGCACAATTTGCAATATTTGTTAAAAGCAAAATGTGTCAAAGCATACTAAATGAAGTATTGTGGTGCTACAGAGATGTCCCAGCCTACAAATCATACACTACAGAAAACATCTTTCTTTGGTACAAATCCCACTATGATCATTTACATTTTTTAAATTTTAATATTTTTCAATGAAAATGATAATAATGACAGAAAAATTAACATTCCCTATCGTTAATCAATATCAATATCGTGAATCATATCGCAATATCAGTGAAAAATAATCGCAATTAAACATTTGCCTCAAATCGTGGAGTGCTAGTTATTTTAAAAATAAATAACAGAGCTTCAGTATGGACGTTAAATCAGCAGCAGTGGTCCGTGTATGGCGTATAATTAATCCACACCGATAAAAACCAGACGCGTGCAGAACAGTAGCCATGAGCAGATAAGCATCCTTGCGAGCAAGCATTTCTGCTCCCATGTGTACAAATGCAGTTACCTTGCATGGCAGCTGAATTCTCGCGATAAACTCGTCGGATCACCCATCACGAAAATCCATCCTGGCAGGCTCTAACCTAATGTGTCTGAACGTAGCGCACCAAGAAGCGTCCGATGAGGAGCTACTGGCAGCTGCGGCGTGGATTAAGTGTGTGTGTGACACGTTATTTCCCTACAAGCAATGTAGCATTTAAAAGGCTATTTTTATTTTCGAGTACATTACATAACTACCAGCAAACTTTACGGACATCAACTAGGGCAAAACAGCATAACCGATCCATTTTAACCGCATATTCTCTGGTCCAGCTCAGCTATAAACACTGAGGGCCAGATGTACGTACATTTGCGAACGTAGCGTTATCAGCGCCATGGCTCACCCGCAGATAGCGAACGCAATGATACCGTAGTTTACGCCATATTTACAAAAACCTGCAGGTCATCCGTAATTAGCGCCTTTCTCCGCCCACTATAGCGTAAACTGTAAGTACTTGTGCTATGATACGGCTGAGTGCAGACTGCGATATTCCCACTGCTGATGCTATGACTGTTTGAAATTATCCTGATGCCAATATTTGTAATGTAGCGAGGAGTTTAACAACTGCTGGAATGTGAACTCTGAGTCGGAGATTCGATGTCATCTTTGATTTCTTCCAGTAACTGTAATCTTGCATGGCTGCAATCTGTGATCCTTGTGGCAAAACTCCTTTCAGCTCGTCTCCTCGGCCTATGTCTTCGTCTTGCTCGGATTACTGCTGTCATTTCACCAGGAGGCATATGTGAGGAAACCCGCTTCCAGGTTTACACCTGCTTTTAAGAGGCGGAGAATTTTCACTGCAAAATAGAGGCGCGCTATCACTGCCGGTGTTTGTACATACCGCGGAATACGTAATTAAGCGCTCTTTACGCTTCCCCTCCCATCTCTTTACGGTAAACTCCCACTTTCCCCGCGACCCTCCCATGAATAAATATGCATGACACGAAAAACGCAATTTGCCCTTTTCAGCTCCCACGACATGCAGTTTGCGCTTTTACATCATTGCGGCCTGTTTGTACATACCTCGCCATGATTTTACGCGCACGTTGCGACACAAATACGCCTGAAGTGGGCGCAAAAGCGTTAGTACATCTGGCCCTGAGTCTGTCAGTGCTGTGAAGATAGGTCTGGCAATGCGAGACTACCGGTAGGCGAACGTTACTGACAGTAGGGCTGGGCGATAAAACGATAACGATATGTATCGCGATAGACATGTAATCAATATCAATAAAAAATGCGCTTGATAAAAGTTCGATAATTTAAAAAAAAAAAAAACCAGAGGTTTCAAAGCAAGTTTGGTTGCATGAACAAAGGCACTCGCTCTCTGGTAGCCTAGCAACGTAGGGAGTGACACGCTAACAGCCAATCATGTAACAGTATTGTGTTTGGTTGCGCCATATGTCTCGTGTTGGATTCTTCAATAACAGAACTGGCGTGGAGTGATAAGTGGAAAATGCGTGAAGCAGCGAGCGCGGAAGTTCTTGATGAAACGGGAAACGTCAGCTCGCCAATATGGCAGTTTTTTGGATTTTATAAGTCTGACCGTAGTCAGACCAATGTCGTCTGCAAATTATGCAAGACCACCGTCCCCACCGCAAACCTGTTTTACCACTTTAGCCGCGCTCACCGTTTGGAGCACAGCCGTGTTCGCCAGCAACGTCCAACAACATCTGCAGCTGGAACCCCGCACAAGCAGCAGAGCACCACGGAGAGGTACTCTCAGCGCCTTATGACGGTAAAAGCTAAACGGTACAAATAAATAACGGAGGCAGTGGCATATCACATAGCCAAAGACATGCTTCCGCTGAGCACCCCCCCACCATGTACGGTTTAGGCTGTAGCGTGACTGTTAGACGGAGAAAAATAATAACTGTTACTGTGCTGTACCAGGTTTGTTTTTTATGTTACAGATGTAAAGTCTACCTCAGTTTTATTTCAATTTCTCCTTTGTTTACAAAACACTGCACATATTTTAAAACACTTCATTCACCAGAAGTGTTCATTGTGATTTTAGACTTATGTTTCCATTTGAATTATTTGAGTGTTTTCCATGGTTGTGTTGACATTTCTGCTTTTATAACTGAGAGGATTATAATCGGAGGAAGGTTAAGCTTAAAATAAAAACGTTTAAATTGAATAAATTTTTTTCTCCTGGTCCATATCAATAATTATCGATATCGACTGATATGAAACACTTATATCGTGATACAGTTTTCAGCCATATCGCCCAGCCCTAACTGACAGTTATCTTCACTTCACCTGTTCTACTGACTTCAGCAGTTTAGATAACACTTGACTGTCCTGCAGACGTGAACTAACCACAGACAGTGTCTCAGTCAGTGACTCGCGGCAGTACGTTGCTGCACTTCACGGCAGTGTTCAGCTGCAGGATGAATATAGGGAAAACACAATGGATATTGCCATTATTTTTGGCATAAAAAAATAAAAAATATAAACATTCTGGCCTGGCGGGGGATTCCGTTGGCCTGACGGCCTGCCAGGCTTGTACAGTTATAGGGGAAACACTGGTATCCAACTGAATATGCAGGCATGCACACTGTAAAATGGGGCAATTTTAAAAAGCATGAACTGCAGACAACTCACCAGATCAGGGGACAAACCCAGTCCTCTCAGCTCTCTGACGCTGTTCTGTGTTGGTTTGGTCTTTTGCTCTCCTGTTGCACTGGGCTGTAGAGACATTACGTATATTGAACTGACAGTATAGAACTCTTTGTTTATGTGCATCGGCATCTTCTAACACGACACAAGTGGACAAGGCAGGTGCTTCGATGCAAATACAAGAAACTAAAAATATTTTTTAAAAGAAGAAGCTGAATTTGTATTTAAAGAAAAAAAAATTTGATGCAATCAGTAGGGTCTAATTTCACAATTAGGGACCAACCTTATTTGGTAAAGTTATCTTCTTCCCAGCAATGTATTTTAAAATCACCTTTCAGTAAGTTAGTACTATTAGATCTTTTGTTCTCAAACAAACTCTGCTAGAGGGCTGCAACTAACAAGTGTTTTTTTCAGTTTCAGTTCCGCGAAGAGCAGCCGACACATTTGCCCTCTGAGAAAACCAGTACAGCCTGAAAGTCGCTCTCACCTGTGGTATCAGACTGACGTGAATGTTGCAGAAGTTCTCTCTCTTCACTTTAAACTGGAACTGCCTGAAGGCCTCGATGAAAGGCATACTCTCTATGTCTCCAACCGTGCCTCCTAACTGCAGACATGCACAAGTATTAGCAGTGAAACTCATGGCAGCCCTTGCCTCAGCAGATATCCCTGTGCAAAACAACGTGAATAGAAGCTAAAATTATGATGTGATAAAATTAACTGTTTAGCTTACCTCTATTACACAAACTTGAGGTTCTACATCGTCGTCTTCGACTGGTACCTTGGCCTGTTTCACAACCCATTCCTGGATGGCATCGGTGATGTGTGGCACCACTGGAAAAGAGAGATGAAGAATTCTTGTTTAACCAATTTCTTTCCAGCATGGCACCCCCTACACCACAGCAATACCCTTGTTCCACCAAAATCAGCGTGTTATATGCAGGATTTTTAAACACCGCTAAAGCTTCTAAAAATAAATCATAGATGCCTTTTTTCCCCCCCATTGCCAGTAGACGAGTATGTCTGTTTTTTTTTTCTGGTGTGTCACAGTCCACATCACAAATGTGCCAGAAAACAATTGTTTACTTTTCCGGCAACAGTGCACAAAACTTAAAAAAAAAGGTACACTAAGAGTTTCTCCCATCTAGCGGTGAAATTGTATTTTGCATTCAAACGAATAGCGCTCTCTAACGCCTCGCTTTTTCAAATGCGTGTTGCAGCTACGGTAGCTGTTATGTACCAAGAAGCTACGACAACATGGCGACGAGGATTTCTTCTCCTGTGGCTCGACGTAAGTATGATCCTCCATTATGAATAAATAATTTGCCGGGGCATGACGAGATCTCCTTCTCCGTTTCAGCTGGTTTCAGTCACGTGACGCTGGCTCTGAACAAAAACGCGTTGTGGATTAGCTAGACAGGTAGACTAGTGCTGTATGTCTCTCAGTCATTATAGACAGGTAGACTAGTGCTGTATGTCTCTCAGTCATTATAGACAGGTAGACTAGTGCTGTATGTCTCTCAGTCATTATAGACAGGTAGACTAGTGCTGTATGTCTCTCAGTCATTATAGACAGGTAGACTAGTGCTGTATGTCTCTCAGTCATTATAGACAGGTAGACTAGTGCTGTATGTCTCTCAGCCATTATAGACAGGTAGACTAGTGCTGTATGTCTCTCAGTCATTATAGACAGGTAGACTAGTGCTGTATGTCTCTCAGCCATTATAGACAGGTAGACTAGTGCTGTATGTCTCAGCCATTATAGACAGGTAGACTAGTGCTGTATGTCTCTCTCAGTCATTATGGACAGGTAGACTAGTGCTGTATGTCTCTCTCAGTCATTATAGACAGGTAGACTAGTGCTGTATGTCTCTCAGTCATTATAGACAGGTAGACTAGTGCTGTATGTCTCTCAGCCATTATAGACAGGTAGACTAGTGCTGTATGTCTCTCAGCCATTATAGACAGGTAGACTAGTGCTGTATGTCTCTCAGTCATTATAGACAGGTAGACTAGTGCTGTTTGTCCCTCTCAGTCATTATAGACAGGTAGACTAGTGCTGTATGTCTCTCAGTCATTATAGACAGGTAGACTAGTGCTGTTTGTCTCAGTCATTATAGACAGGTAGACTAGTGCTGTATGTCTCTCAGTCATTATAGACAGGTAGACTAGTGCTGTATGTCTCTCAGTCATTATAGACAGGTAGACTAGTGCTGTTTGTCTCAGTCATTATAGACAGGTAGACTAGTGCTGTATGTCTCTCAGTCATTATAGACAGGTAGACTAGTGCTGTATGTCTCTCAGTCATTATAGACAGGTAGACTAGTGCTGTATGTCTCTCAGTCATTATAGACAGGTAGACTAGTGCTGTATGTCTCTCAGTCATTATAGACAGGTAGACTAGTGCTGTATGTCTCTCAGTCATTATAGACAGGTAGACTAGTGCTGTATGTCTCTCAGTCATTATAGACAGGTAGACTAGTGCTGTATGTCTCTCTCAGTCATTATGGACAGGTAGACTAGTGCTGTATGTCTCTCTCAGTCATTATAGACAGGTAGACTAGTGCTGTATGTCTCAGTCATTATAGACAGGTAGACTAGTGCTGTATGTCTCTCTCAGTCATTATGGACAGGTAGACTAGTGCTGTATGTCTCTCTCAGCCATTATAGACAGGTAGACTAGTGCTGTTTGTCCCTCTCAGTCATTATAGACAGGTAGACTAGTGCTGTATGTCTCTCAGTCATTATAGACAGGTAGACTAGTGCTGTTTGTCTCTCGGTCATTATAGACAGGTAGACTAGTGCTGTTTGTCCCTCTCAGTCATTATAGACAGGTAGACTAGTGCTGTATGTCTCTCAGTCATTATAGACAGGTAGACTAGTGCTGTTTGTCTCAGTCATTATAGACAGGTAGACTAGTGCTGTATGTCTCTCAGTCATTATAGACAGGTAGACTAGTGCTGTATGTCTCTCAGTCATTATAGACAGGTAGACTAGTGCTGTTTGTCTCAGTCATTATAGACAGGTAGACTAGTGCTGTATGTCTCTCAGTCATTATAGACAGGTAGACTAGTGCTGTATGTCTCTCAGTCATTATAGACAGGTAGACTAGTGCTGTATGTCTCTCAGTCATTATAGACAGGTAGACTAGTGCTGTATGTCTCTCAGTCATTATAGACAGGTAGACTAGTGCTGTTTGTCTCAGTCATTATAGACAGGTAGACTAGTGCTGTATGTCTCTCTCAGTCATTATAGACAGGTAGACTAGTGCTGTATGTCTCTCAGTCATTATAGACAGGTAGACTAGTGCTGTATGTCTCTCAGTCATTATAGACAGGTAGACTAGTGCTGTATGTCTCTCAGCCATTATAGACAGGTAGACTAGTGCTGTATGTCTCTCAGCCATTATAGACAGGTAGACTAGTGCTGTATGTCTCTCTCAGTCATTATAGACAGGTAGACTAGTGCTGTATGTCTCTCAGTCATTATAGACAGGTAGACTAGTGCTGTATGTCTCTCAGTCATTATAGACAGGTAGACTAGTGCTGTATGTCTCTCAGCCATTATAGACAGGTAGACTAGTGCTGTATGTCTCTCTCAGTCATTATAGACAGGTAGACTAGTGCTGTTTGTCTCAGTCATTATAGACAGGTAGACTAGTGCTGTATGTCTCTCAGTCATTATAGACAGGTAGACTAGTGCTGTATGTCTCTCAGCCATTATAGACAGGTAGACTAGTGCTGTATGTCTCTCCCAGTCATTATAGAGAGGTAGACTAGTGCTGTATGTCTCTCAGTAATTATAGACAGGTAGACTAGTGCTGTATGTCTCTCAGTCATTATAGACAGGTAGACTAGTGCTGTATGTCTCTCAGCCATTATAGACAGGTAGACTAGTGCTGTATGTCTCTCTCAGTCATTATAGACAGGTAGACTAGTGCTGTATGTCTCTCAGTCATTATAGACAGGTAGACTAGTGCTGTTTGTCTCAGTCATTATAGACAGGTAGACTAGTGCTGTATGTCTCTCAGTCATTATAGACAGGTAGACTAGTGCTGTATGTCTCTCAGCCATTATAGACAGGTAGACTAGTGCTGTATGTCTCTCTCAGTCATTATAGACAGGTAGACTAGTGCTGTATGTCTCTCAGTCATTATAGACAGGTAGACTAGTGCTGTATGTCTCTCAGTCATTATAGACAGGTAGACTAGTGCTGTATGTCTCTCAGCCATTATAGACAGGTAGACTAGTGCTGTATGTCTCTCTCAGTCATTATAGACAGGTAGACTAGTGCTGTTTGTCTCAGTCATTATAGACAGGTAGACTAGTGCTGTATGTCTCTCAGTCATTATAGACAGGTAGACTAGTGCTGTATGTCTCTCAGCCATTATAGACAGGTAGACTAGTGCTGTATGTCTCTCAGCCATTATAGACAGGTAGACTAGTGCTGTATGTCTCTCCCAGTCATTATAGACAGGTAGACTAGTGCTGTATGTCTCTCAGTCATTATAGACAGGTAGACTAGTGCTGTATGTCTCTCCCAGTCATTATAGACAGGTAGACTAGTGCTGTATGTCTCTCAGTCATTATAGACAGGTAGACTAGTGCTGTATGTCTCTCAGTCATTATAGACAGGTAGACTAGTGCTGTATGTCTCTCAGCCATTATAGACAGGTAGACTAGTGCTGTATGTCTCAGTCATTATAGACAGGTAGACTAGTGCTGTATGTCTCTCTCAGTCATTATAGACAGGTAGACTAGTGCTGTATGTCTCTCAGTCATTATAGACAGGTAGACTAGTGCTGTATGTCTCTCAGCCATTATAGACAGGTAGACTAGTGCTGTATGTCTCTCAGCCATTATAGACAGGTAGACTAGTGCTGTATGTCTCTCAGTCATTATAGACAGGTAGACTAGTGCTGTATGTCTCTCTCAGTCATTATAGACAGGTAGACTAGTGCTGTACGTCTCTCAGTCATTATAGACAGGTAGACTAGTGCTGTTTGTCTCTCAGTCATTATAGACAGGTAGACTAGTGCTGTATGTCTCTCAGTCATTATAGACAGGTAGACTAGTGCTGTATGTCTCTCAGTCATTATAGACAGGTAGACTGGTGCTGTATGTCTCTCAGTCATTATAGACAGATAGACTAGTGCTGTTTGTCCCTCTCAGTCATTATAGACAGGTAGACTAGTGCTGTATGTCTCTCAGTCATTATAGACAGGTAGACTGGTGCTGTATGTCTCTCAGTCATTATAGACAGGTAGACTGGTGCTGTATGTCTCTCAGTCATTATAGACAGGTAGACTAGTGCTGTTTGTCTCAGTCATTATAGACAGGTAGACTAGTGCTGTATGTCTCTCAGTCATTATAGACAGGTAGACTAGTGCTGTATGTCTCTCAGCCATTATAGACAGGTAGACTAGTGCTGTATGTCTCTCTCAGTCATTATAGACAGGTAGACTAGTGCTGTATGTCTCTCAGCCATTATAGACAGGTAGACTAGTGCTGTATGTCTCTCTCAGTCATTATAGACAGGTAGACTAGTGCTGTATGTCCCTCTCAGTCATTATAGACAGGTAGACTAGTGCTGTATGTCTCTCAGCCATTATAGACAGGTAGACTAGTGCTGTATGTCTCTCAGTCATTATAGACAGGTAGACTAGTGCTGTATGTCTCTCGGTCATTATAGACAGGTAGACTAGTGCTGTTTGTCCCTCTCAGTCATTATAGACAGGTAGACTAGTGCTGTATGTCTCTCAGTCATTATAGACAGGTAGACTAGTGCTGTATGTCTCTCTCAGTCATTATAGACAGGTAGACTAGTGCTGTATGTCTCTCTCAGTCATTATAGACAGGTAGACTAGTGCTGTATGTCTCTCTCAGTCATTATAGACAGGTAGACTAGTGCTGTATGTCTCTCAGTCATTATAGACAGGTAGACTAGTGCTGTATGTCTCTCTCAGTCATTATAGACAGGTAGACTAGTGCTGTATGTCTCTCAGTCATTATAGACAGGTAGACTAGTGCTGTATGTCTCTCAGTCATTATAGACAGGTAGACTAGTGCTGTATGTCTCTCAGCCATTATAGACAGGTAGACTAGTGCTGTATGTCTCTCAGTCATTATAGACAGGTAGACTAGTGCTGTATGTCCCTCTCAGTCATTATAGACAGGTAGACTAGTGCTGTATGTCTCTCAGCCATTATAGACAGGTAGACTAGTGCTGTATGTCTCTCAGCCATTATAGACAGGTAGACTAGTGCTGTATGTCTCTCAGTCATTATAGACAGGTAGACTAGTGCTGTATGTCTCTCAGTCATTATAGACAGGTAGACTAGTGCTGTATGTCTCTCAGCCATTATAGACAGGTAGACTAGTGCTGTATGTCCCTCTCAGTCATTATAGACAGGTAGACTAGTGCTGTATGTCTCTCAGCCATTATAGACAGGTAGACTAGTGCTGTATGTCTCTCAGTCATTATAGACAGGTAGACTAGTGCTGTATGTCTCTCAGCCATTATAGACAGGTAGACTAGTGCTGTATGTCTCTCTCAGTCATTATAGACAGGTAGACTAGTGCTGTACGTCTCTCAGTCATTATAGACAGGTAGACTAGTGCTGTTTGTCTCTCAGTCATTATAGACAGGTAGACTAGTGCTGTATGTCTCTCAGTCATTATAGACAGGTAGACTAGTGCTGTATGTCTCTCAGTCATTATAGACAGGTAGACTGGTGCTGTATGTCTCTCAGTCATTATAGACAGATAGACTAGTGCTGTTTGTCCCTCTCAGTCATTATAGACAGGTAGACTAGTGCTGTATGTCTCTCAGTCATTATAGACAGGTAGACTGGTGCTGTATGTCTCTCAGTCATTATAGACAGGTAGACTGGTGCTGTATGTCTCTCAGTCATTATAGACAGGTAGACTAGTGCTGTTTGTCTCAGTCATTATAGACAGGTAGACTAGTGCTGTATGTCTCTCAGTCATTATAGACAGGTAGACTAGTGCTGTATGTCTCTCAGCCATTATAGACAGGTAGACTAGTGCTGTATGTCTCTCTCAGTCATTATAGACAGGTAGACTAGTGCTGTATGTCTCTCAGTCATTATAGACAGGTAGACTAGTGCTGTATGTCTCTCAGCCATTATAGACAGGTAGACTAGTGCTGTATGTCCCTCTCAGTCATTATAGACAGGTAGACTAGTGCTGTATGTCTCTCAGCCATTATAGACAGGTAGACTAGTGCTGTATGTCTCTCAGTCATTATAGACAGGTAGACTAGTGCTGTATGTCTCTCGGTCATTATAGACAGGTAGACTAGTGCTGTTTGTCCCTCTCAGTCATTATAGACAGGTAGACTAGTGCTGTATGTCTCTCAGTCATTATAGACAGGTAGACTAGTGCTGTATGTCTCTCTCAGTCATTATAGACAGGTAGACTAGTGCTGTATGTCTCTCTCAGTCATTATAGACAGGTAGACTAGTGCTGTATGTCTCTCTCAGTCATTATAGACAGGTAGACTAGTGCTGTATGTCTCTCAGTCATTATAGACAGGTAGACTAGTGCTGTATGTCTCTCTCAGTCATTATAGACAGGTAGACTAGTGCTGTATGTCTCTCAGTCATTATAGACAGGTAGACTAGTGCTGTATGTCTCTCAGTCATTATAGACAGGTAGACTAGTGCTGTATGTCTCTCAGCCATTATAGACAGGTAGACTAGTGCTGTATGTCTCTCAGTCATTATAGACAGGTAGACTAGTGCTGTATGTCCCTCTCAGTCATTATAGACAGGTAGACTAGTGCTGTATGTCTCTCAGTCATTATAGACAGGTAGACTAGTGCTGTATGTCTCTCTCAGTCATTATAGACAGGTAGACTAGTGCTGTACGTCTCTCAGTCATTATAGACAGGTAGACTAGTGCTGTTTGTCTCTCAGTCATTATAGACAGGTAGACTAGTGCTGTATGTCTCTCAGTCATTATAGACAGGTAGACTAGTGCTGTATGTCTCTCAGTCATTATAGACAGGTAGACTGGTGCTGTATGTCTCTCAGTCATTATAGACAGGTAGACTAGTGCTGTTTGTCTCAGTCATTATAGACAGGTAGACTAGTGCTGTATGTCTCTCAGTCATTATAGACAGGTAGACTAGTGCTGTATGTCTCTCAGCCATTATAGACAGGTAGACTAGTGCTGTTTGTCTCTCTCAGTCATTATAGACAGGTAGACTAGTGCTGTATGTCTCTCAGTCATTATAGACAGGTAGACTAGTGCTGTATGTCTCTCAGCCATTATAGACAGGTAGACTAGTGCTGTATGTCCCTCTCAGTCATTATAGACAGGTAGACTAGTGCTGTATGTCTCTCAGCCATTATAGACAGGTAGACTAGTGCTGTATGTCTCTCAGTCATTATAGACAGGTAGACTAGTGCTGTATGTCTCTCGGTCATTATAGACAGGTAGACTAGTGCTGTTTGTCCCTCTCAGTCATTATAGACAGGTAGACTAGTGCTGTATGTCTCTCAGTCATTATAGACAGGTAGACTAGTGCTGTATGTCTCTCTCAGTCATTATAGACAGGTAGACTAGTGCTGTATGTCTCTCTCAGTCATTATAGACAGGTAGACTAGTGCTGTATGTCTCTCTCAGTCATTATAGACAGGTAGACTAGTGCTGTATGTCTCTCAGTCATTATAGACAGGTAGACTAGTGCTGTATGTCTCTCTCAGTCATTATAGACAGGTAGACTAGTGCTGTATGTCTCTCAGTCATTATAGACAGGTAGACTAGTGCTGTATGTCTCTCAGTCATTATAGACAGGTAGACTAGTGCTGTATGTCTCTCAGCCATTATAGACAGGTAGACTAGTGCTGTATGTCTCTCAGTCATTATAGACAGGTAGACTAGTGCTGTATGTCCCTCTCAGTCATTATAGACAGGTAGACTAGTGCTGTATGTCTCTCAGTCATTATAGACAGGTAGACTAGTGCTGTATGTCTCTCTCAGTCATTATAGACAGGTAGACTAGTGCTGTACGTCTCTCAGTCATTATAGACAGGTAGACTAGTGCTGTTTGTCTCTCAGTCATTATAGACAGGTAGACTAGTGCTGTATGTCTCTCAGTCATTATAGACAGGTAGACTGGTGCTGTATGTCTCTCAGTCATTATAGACAGATAGACTAGTGCTGTTTGTCCCTCTCAGTCATTATAGACAGGTAGACTAGTGCTGTATGTCTCTCAGTCATTATAGACAGGTAGACTGGTGCTGTATGTCTCTCAGTCATTATAGACAGGTAGACTGGTGCTGTATGTCTCTCAGTCATTATAGACAGGTAGACTAGTGCTGTTTGTCTCAGTCATTATAGACAGGTAGACTAGTGCTGTATGTCTCTCAGTCATTATAGACAGGTAGACTAGTGCTGTATGTCTCTCAGCCATTATAGACAGGTAGACTAGTGCTGTATGTCTCTCTCAGTCATTATAGACAGGTAGACTAGTGCTGTATGTCTCTCAGTCATTATAGACAGGTAGACTAGTGCTGTATGTCTCTCAGCCATTATAGACAGGTAGACTAGTGCTGTATGTCCCTCTCAGTCATTATAGACAGGTAGACTAGTGCTGTATGTCTCTCAGCCATTATAGACAGGTAGACTAGTGCTGTATGTCTCTCAGTCATTATAGACAGGTAGACTAGTGCTGTATGTCTCTCGGTCATTATAGACAGGTAGACTAGTGCTGTTTGTCCCTCTCAGTCATTATAGACAGGTAGACTAGTGCTGTATGTCTCTCAGTCATTATAGACAGGTAGACTAGTGCTGTATGTCTCTCTCAGTCATTATAGACAGGTAGACTAGTGCTGTATGTCTCTCTCAGTCATTATAGACAGGTAGACTAGTGCTGTATGTCTCTCTCAGTCATTATAGACAGGTAGACTAGTGCTGTATGTCTCTCAGTCATTATAGACAGGTAGACTAGTGCTGTATGTCTCTCTCAGTCATTATAGACAGGTAGACTAGTGCTGTATGTCTCTCAGTCATTATAGACAGGTAGACTAGTGCTGTATGTCTCTCTCAGTCATTATAGACAGGTAGACTAGTGCTGTATGTCTCTCAGTCATTATAGACAGGTAGACTAGTGCTGTATGTCTCTCAGTCATTATAGACAGGTAGACTAGTGCTGTATGTCTCTCAGTCATTATAGACAGGTAGACTAGTGCTGTATGTCTCTCAGTCATTATAGACAGGTAGACTAGTGCTGTATGTCTCTCAGCCATTATAGACAGGTAGACTAGTGCTGTATGTCTCTCAGTCATTATAGACAGGTAGACTAGTGCTGTATGTCCCTCTCAGTCATTATAGACAGGTAGACTAGTGCTGTATGTCTCTCAGTCATTATAGACAGGTAGACTAGTGCTGTATGTCTCTCAGTCATTATAGACAGGTAGACTAGTGCTGTATGTCTCTCAGTCATTATAGACAGGTAGACTAGTGCTGTATGTCTCAGTCATTATAGACAGGTAGACTAGTGCTGTATGTCTCAGTCATTATAGACAGGTAGACTAGTGCTGTATGTCTCAGTCATTATAGACAGGTAGACTAGTGCTGTATGTCCCTCTCAGTCATTATAGACAGGTAGACTAGTGCTGTATGTCTCTCTCAGTCATTATAGACAGGTAGACTAGTGCTGTATGTCTCTCTCAGTCATTATAGACAGGTAGACTAGTGCTGTATGTCTCTCTCAGTCATTATAGACAGGTAGACTAGTGCTGTATGTCTCTCAGTCATTATAGACAGGTAGACTAGTGCTGTATGTCTCTCTCAGTCATTATAGACAGGTAGACTAGTGCTGTATGCCCCTCAGCAATTATAGTTTTTCAAAATGGCAGAACGACATGGAAGCCTCCTTGGACTTGCCCGTCCAATCTAAATACAGATAAGAAATTCTTCTCTTACGAGGATAAGTCAGATCATTGGCAGAGGTCATTTTACACCAATGGAGGACATATTTATGAATGAAGACATTGATTTTAGCTAATAAAATACTTAAAACACTACACAGTGTACCTTTAATAATTAATTATATGTTACTTATTCAGTCTCTTTTGAACTCGGTGCTGACTAATTTGATGTTCAAGCGCTGCTTCGGCGGACACCAATGAAATTTGTGCCTGAGATGACCCGGCGCGCATCACAGCATTGCCCTAGAAAAGGGCCGAAATTAGCGCATCTACTGGCTGTCCTGTTTCCATCACTGCCATTCCAAAGCTGGAGCTGAGAAATACCCGTGCTGACTGCAGAGTAATTTGTCCCGGGAGTGAATGCCAATTCTAACCTTTCCTATTGCTGACAAACGGCTGATGTTAGTGGGTGTATGTGGATTTTTTTTAATTTTGGCCAGTGGGAAAAAGGTTTAAAGCAGCGGTTGTTTACCCTGCACAGTCTTGCCCAGGTAGTCTCCCCTCCTCTCTTTGTTGATGACTGACTGATAGATCTTGCCAGTGGTCAGGTTGTTGTCTCTGGTCAGCCGGATGTCGAGGAAGCGTTCGTAGTTCCCC
Source organism: Gymnocephalus cernua (assembly GCA_023631565.1). Lineage (NCBI taxonomy): Eukaryota > Metazoa > Chordata > Actinopteri > Perciformes > Percidae > Gymnocephalus > Gymnocephalus cernua. The sequence continues at coordinate 32,378,586 of CM042438.1, read as the reverse complement.
AGATCCAAGTCCACCTCACCGCCGTCATCCAGCACGAACACTTCCCCTGGGCAGAGTGGACATGACACAATAGTATCACACACATATTAATTCTGTTGTTTCATTCTGAATGTGTTGAATGATAATTTTTTCCCCCCAACGTACCATGCTCATAGGGTGAAAATGTGCCTGCATCAATGTTAATGTAAGGGTCGATCTTGATGGCAGTAACATGCAGGCCGCATGACTTCAGGATTGTGCCCACACTGCTCGCAATGATGCCTTTGCCGATGCCTGAGATGACTCCACCAGTTACAAGGATGTACTTCATCATTGTGCTCTGGTATATGGAGATAAAATGAGAGCTTCAAATCAAACAGTGGACCATGCAAAACTATTCACTGAAAGAACAAAAGGCCGCCATAAACATATTGTGCTTTGGGGAAATTGTGGGTCACTGTTTTTAAGCAGGAAAAAAAATAATTGAAAAATAATTCAACTATACACATTCAGAGAATACAATACTGCTGATAAAGATCACAAAATGTAGCTGAAACCTCCAAAAGTAATCTAGTAAGTAGACCTGGAGTTGATAATTTTAACCAAACATTTTATTATTTGTAATGTAGTGTATAATCTTTTGTAGGGCTATTGTACGGGATTGCATTTTACTGTAAGGGTAACGTTTAGGGGTGCATGATACATCGACTCAATATCGTTATATCACGTTGCGCAACATATCGTACAAGCATGCAATATTTAGTTTATTTTGTGGAGTGCTGTGTGGCTTAGCTGTGTTTGATTTAGAGCTTGAAACGCTCTAATGACCACGTTTCATTGGCCAGTTAACATGCCACTTGCACGTTAGTACACATCAGTGCACGGGTCCACTAAGTGACAAACTCTATGGAGCGTACCACGTGTGTGCATATTTTGACAGAATGACAGTGTAAGTGAAGAAATAGATAGAGACAACTAAAGGGAACGAATCAGAGAAGCGCAAGTAAAGTTGTGTCCTGTTCTTGTCCTGTTGTTTGATACTGTCCAACCAGTAGAACATGTCCTGTTCTCTTTATATATTTGATACTGTCCAACCAGTAGAACATGTCCTGTTCTCTTTATATATTTGATACTGTCCAACCAGTAGAACATGTCCTGTTCTCTTTATATATTTGATACTGTCCAACCAGTAGAACATGTCCTGTTCTCTTTATTTATATATTTGATACTGTCCAACCAGTAGAACATGTCCTGTTCTCTTTATATATTTGATACTGTCCAACCAGTAGAACATGTCCTGTTCTCTTTATTTATATATTTGATACTGTCCAACCAGTAGAACATGTCCTGTTCTCTTTATATATTTGATACTGTCCAACCAGTAGAACATGTCCTGTTCTCTTTATTTATATATTTGATACTGTCCAACCAGTAGAACATGTCCTGTTCTCTTTATTTATATATTTGATACTGTCCAACCAGTAGAACATGTCCTGTTCTGTAGACATGGTCCTTATTTATTTATTCATGTTGGACCAGTCCAATGACTGTCAGTTAAAATAAACATTGTGTTGTATTTGTTATGAATCTATTTTGATGTGTTTTCCCATAACTTTTGTAATTTTTTAAAATATCAAAATGAATATCGATATCGCAATATTCATAATCGATGTATCGCAATATTCATAATCAATATATCGCAATATCACATTTGGTCAATATCGTGCAACCCTAGTAACGTTATATTAAAGTTAGAAAATATATATTAAAAAAATGCACCTTTGATTTAAATTTCTTTTTATTTATAAAATGTTCTGCAGCCTTCCTCTAACCTAATCGGTAATATATGACAGGAAATATTAGCATATGGCTCGAGAACATTTCCGTTGAAGACAATTTAGCTGTTTAGCTAACCAAAATAATGGCTACATCTTCATGCCCCTGTTCTACAACGTGGACAACCAGTGGCTGTTGTCAATAAACAAACATTTACCGCCTATAACCACTGGTTAATACAAAACCTCGGTGACTAATGCATATGTAAAGCAGAAAGCTAAATGTTTTCCCATCTTTCCTACAACACAACAGTTTCACTATATAGCTAGAGCATGGCACATTTGAAGCGCTCAGAGACACACAGTACGGGCCGAGCGGGTGGAAACTTCCTGACTCCCTTGTGCTAGAGGACTACAAGTGAGAGGACCGCCAGTCCAGGTTACCGCCATCCCAAAAAGTTAACGGGACAAACATATCTGTATACAAGATGCCCTTTTAGACACACACGACCAAAGGTGTTGTTAGTGTATGCAGTTGAAAACTGACAAATTCAGCTTTTACTGAACAAAGCACCATGGCTGTCTTTAAATAAAACAGATAGCTAGCTTACATGCTCTCCATTTCTCACAACTGCGTCAAGCTAGCCAATTTTACATGTGGCACTGCTTTCAAAATAAAGCGAAGGTAACGTTATTTATTTATTTATTATTTCATACAAAAAGTATGCCAACAAAACTGTGAAATAATTAAAATTGACCCTCTATGGCAGCATTATAAACTCAATTTGGTTTAGTTACATTTGGGTCATTATACCTCTATCTGGGCATGGTATTTCCAACAGAATTTTATTTTGATACTTGTTACCGGAAGTCACTCATTTATTGTGTCTAGCTTGTGACTTATCAGTGTTTTCTAGCTATCCAACAACATCGAATTTCAACTTACCACCAGCCAGAGCTGCTCTTAAAAACAAATCGTCGACGTCGAAAGTAGTTCACAAGACCTTTTGCCAGAGATAAAATTTCGATTCAAATAGCAACGCTTTTTCTTGTGTCTGTGCTCCCCTAGATACCCATCTATCCTCCAATTGACTCTACACGTGTATGGACCACGATCCCGGGCTGGCTGCAGTACCTCATTCAAGCACTTACAACATTGTGCTTCTTCTTCTTCTTCTTTTTCTTCTTTTTCTTCTTCTTGTTCTTCTTGTTCTTTAGGGGTTTTACAGCAACCGGCATCCGAACTACTGCCACCTTCTGGAACTAGTCCATTACTGTGCCATCTTCATTCATCAGACTCTCTCAAGAAGTCAGACAGCCATTTTACTCATTTTCAGTGATGGTCATCTTACTTTAAAAAAGTAATTAGTTACAGTAACAAATTACTTCTCCCAAAAAGTAATTGAGTTAGTAACTCAGTTACCACATTGTAAAAGTAATTAGTTACTCAGCAAAGTAACCGTGATGTTATTTTTTTATGTTCTATAACGCTATTACGTTATATAACATCTTTAATGTTAAAGATGTTTATATTAACTGATTGAAGAATAAAAACACTATATACTATACTTCTGGTACTTCCAGTTTGAGAACGCTACCTTTGAATTTCTCCAAGACTGTATGGCTGCAGCCTGGAGCGTCCCGTCTCATGCCGTCCCGTCTCATGCAGAGGCGTGTTCAACGGTAACTTCAGAGGGTCAAAATCATGGATGTATTAAGAGAACGGTCAAAATAGGAAGGACCTTAGATACGACTTGCCACCCTTTTAGCAACCGGAGATATAGTCCGCTCAGCTGATAGAACCCTTCAGTTTAGCTACGAGCCAGAAAGCTAACGCTATGCTAGCTAACACTATGTTAGCTAACGCTATGCTAGCAAGATCCAAAGTCAATAGCATTGTGTACAATTGGCAATCAGAAAAAATAATTTGACAGTATGTTTAACAACAAGACAAGCTAGCTACCAGTCATGTCATTGTCCCCAAAACAATAGAACGACTTTTACGAACAATTTGATCCGCGATGTGTAACGTTACTGTCGGCCGCAGCCTGGAGTAGCGACCTGAATAGTGAACGGTATGTGAGATAACGTTATTCTCTGTGAAACAAAGTCAGTCCAGAGGGGCAGTATAAGGGACATTCTACCAGAAACGTACATTATCTGTCCTGGAATTGTTACAGTGAATAAAACTTGTATAATCCAAAACTGACAGAAAATGACTAAATGGGTGATTTGTGTGAGTTGCGCTTTAAAGGAATATGTAATTTCTCCGGGAACCATCACCTTATCGAGGAAGGGATAGAGAGACCCTGCCCGGAGGAAGCCCGGGGCCCCCGTCTGGAGCCAGGCCCAGAGGGAGGGCTCGTCAGCGAGCGTCTGGTGGCCGGGTTTGCCACGGAGCCCGGCCGGGCACAGCCCGAAAAAGCTACGTGGCACCTATCTCTCCAGCCCATGGGCCCACCACCTGTGGGAGGAACCGCTGGGGTTGGGTGCGCTGCCACACGGGTGGCGGTGAAGGTCAGGGGCCTCGACGGACCAGACCCGGGCAGCAGAGGCTTGCTCTGGGGACATGGAATGTCACCTCGCTGTGGGGGAAGGAGCCGGAACTTGTGCGTGAGGTGGAGCGCTACCAGTTGGATCTGGTGGGGCTTACCTCTACGCATAGTCTCGGTTCTGGAACCGTACTCCTGGAGAGGGGTTGGACTCTTTTCTTCTCCGGAGTTGCCCAGGGTGTGAGGCGCCAGGCGGGTGTGGGGATACTCACAAGTCCCCGGCTGAGCGCCGCAACGTTGGAGTTTACCCCGGTGGACCAGAGGGTCGCCTCCCTACGCCTGCGGGTTGTTGGGGGGAAAGCTCTGACTGTTGTTTGTGCATATGCACCAAACAAGAGTTCAGAGTATTCAGCCTTTTTGGAGACCTTGAATGGAGTCCTGTATGGGGCTCCGGAGGGGGACTCCATAGTTCTGCTGGGGGACTTCAACGCACATGTGGGCAATGACGGAGATACATGGAGAGGCGTGATTGGGAGGAACGGCCTCCCTGATCTAAACCAGAGTGGTTGTCTGTTATTGGACTTCTGTGCTAGTCATGGATTGTCTATAACAAACACCATGTTCGAACATAGGGATGCTCATAAGTGTACTTGGTACCAGAGCACCCTAGGCCGAAGGTCAATGATCGATTTTATAATCGTTTCATCTGATCTGAGGCCGTATGTTTTGGACACTCGGGTGAAGAGAGGGGCGGAGCTGTCAACTGATCACCATCTGGTGGTGAGTTGGGTCAGGGGGTGGGGGAAGACTCTGGACAGACCTGGTAAACCCAAACGGGTGGTGCGGGTAAATTGGGAACGTCTGGAGGAAGCCCCTGTCCGACAGACCTTCAACTCACACCTCCGGCGGAGCTTTTCGTGCATCCCTGTGGAGGCTGGGGGCATTGAACCTGAGTGGACAATGTTCAAAGTTTCCATTGCTGAAGCTGCGGCAGGGAGCTGTGGTCTTAGGGTCTTAGGTGCCTCAAGGGGCGGTAACCCTCGAACACCGTGGTGGACACCGGTGGTCAGGGAAGCCGTCCGACTGAAGAAGGAGTCTTTCCGGGATATGTTATCCCAGAGGACTCCGGAGGCAGTTGCAAGGTACCGAAGGGCCCGAAGGACTGCAGCCTCTGCCGTGAAAGAGGCAAAGCAGCGGGTGTGGGAGAAGTTCGGAGAAGACATGGAGAAGGACTTTCGGTCGGCACCAAGGCGCTTCTGGAAAACCGTCCGCCACCTCAGAAGGGGGAAGCGGGGAACCATCCAAGCTGTGTACAGTAAGGATGGGACGTTGTTGACCTCAACTGAGGAGGTAATAGGGCGGTGGAAGGAGCACTTTGAGGAACTCCTAAATCCAGCTGATGCGCCCTCTTTGTTAGAGGCAGAGCTGGAGGATGACGGGGGATTGTCGTCAATTTCCCTGGTGGAGGTCACTGAGGTAGTCAAACAACTCCACAGTGGCAAAGCCCCAGGGATTGATGAGATCCGTCCAGAAATGCTGAAAGCTCTGGGTGTGGAGGGGCTGTCTTGGTTGACACGCCTACTCAACATTGCGTGGAAGTCTGGGACAGTGCCTAAGGAGTGGCAGACCGGGGTGGTGGTTCCCCTCTTCAAAAAGGGGGACCAGAGGGTGTGTACCAATTACAGGGGTATCACACTTCTCAGCCTCCCTGGTAAAGTCTACTCCAAGGTGCTGGAAAGGAGGGTTCGGCCGATAGTCGAACCTCAGGTTGAAGAGGAACAATGCGGATTCCGTCCTGGGCGTGGAACAACGGATCAGCTCTTTACTCTAGCAAGGATCCTGGAGGGAGCCTGGGAGTATGCCCATCCAGTCTACATGTGTTTTGTGGATCTGGAGAAGGCATATGACCGGGTCCCCCGGGAGACTTTGTGGGAGGTGCTGCGGGAGTATGGGGTGAGGGGGTCCCTTCTCAGGGCCATCCAATCTCTGTATGACCAAAGCGAGAGCTGTGTCCGGGTTCTCGGCAGTAAGTCAGACACGTTCCAGGTGAGGGTTGGCCTCCGCCAGGGCTGCGCTTTGTCACCAATCCTGTTCGTAGTATTTATGGATAGGATATCGAGGCGTAGTCGTGGTATGGAGGGGTTGCAGTTCGGTGGGCTGGGGATCTCGTCGCTGCTCTTTGCAGATGATGTGGTCCTGATGGCATCATCGGCCTGTGACCTTCAGCACTCACTGGATCGGTTTGCAGCCGAGTGTGAAGCGGCTGGGATGAGGATCAGCACCTCTAAATCTGAGGCCATGGTTCTCAGCAGGAAACCGATGGAGTGCCTTCTCCAGGTAGGGAATGAGTCCTTACCCCAAGTGAAGGAGTTTAAGTACCTTGGGGTCTTGTTCGCGAGTGAGGGGACAATGGAGCTGGAGATTGGTCGGAGAATCGGCGCAGCGTGGGCGGTATTACATTCAGTTTATCGCACCGTTGTGACGAAAAGAGAGCTGAGCCAGAAGGCAAAGCTCTCGATCTACCGGTCAGTTTTCGTTCCTACCCTCACCTATGGTCATGAAGGTTGGGTCATGACCGAAAGAACGAGATCCAGGGTACAAGCGGCCAAAATGGGTTTCCTCAGGAGGGTGGCTGGCGTCTCCCTTAGAGATAGGGTGAGAAGCTCAGTCATCCGTGAGGAGCTCGGAGTAGAGTCGCTGCTCCTTCACGTCGAAAGGAGCCAGTTGAGGTGGTTTGGGCATCTGGTAAGGATGCCCCCTGGGCGCCTCCCTAGGGAGGTGTTCCAGGCACGTCCAGCTGGGAGGAGGCCTCGGGGAAGACCCAGGACTAGGTGGAGGGATTACATCTCCAACCTGGCATGGGAACGCCTCGGGATCCCCCAGTCAGAGCTGGTTAATGTGGCTCGGGAAAGGGAGGTTTGGGGTTCCCTGCTGGAGCTGCTCCCCCCGCGACCCAACCACGGATAAGCGGACGACGATGGATGATGGATGTAATTTATTAGGTCCTTAGATGTTTTATTCTTATTTAAAAACACTTGAAAATTACAAATCCTGAAAAATGGTCTGTCCTCAGCCAAATTTTAACTACCTCGTCCAAAATTTTGTTATTCTGAAAACTGTTATTTAGAAAAAAACACTATCAATTAAAAGTTTAAGTTGTTATCATTCACATTAACTGATTAAAAACATAAAATGCTACATAAATTCTACAAATAAATCGTATTTTACAACTGTCCCCATGTTTTCGGTCAGTCCTGTCACGTTATATAAAAAAACGAAATAAAAGTCTGTAATACGCCTTATAAGGGTATGACTTAGAGGACCTGACATCATTTGACTGAGTTGATGCTGACACTGATGTAGGGTAAGTTTTTCTCGATGAATTTTATGATTTAAAGCTAGTTTTTGCATGTTTCCTTTGAGGAGGACGAGCTAAAGGGTCAGTCACTGTCACACTAAAATATCCTAGGATAGAATGAAAGTTTTGGAAAACCAAAACATGTCTAAAATGTTACTGAAATGCCTTGCTTATAAGCTAACAGTTTTTTTATGCTAGGAAGGTAGCATGCTGAGTAATGGCAGTTAAAATGGCCGACTGTCACGACACGTCAGGCCCTGTCACGGCTAGTCACGGCCTTGTGTGACAGGGCCTGACAAGTGAATGATACTGTTTCTTTTTTTTACCTTAATTGCAACATCTTCAGAAAGAAAGGGAGCAATGGAGGCAGAAAAAGGATAGGAGGAAAAGAGTTCATGAGTTGCATAAGCGAGACCAAAGACATAGGTGAAAATTATGGAGAGAGCAACAGAAAAGATCTGGGCTCAAGAGAGAGGCCACAGTTCCAGAGCCAGTTCCAGAGCCAGGGCCAGAGCCAGGGCTTTCAAGGTTAGAAACAACTACCATCATGGTGCCACTTCATATTACAGTTTGGTAATAAAGGTAATACCATTGTAATATCTACATTATTACCAAGGATATGACATGCACATATGTCATTACCATATAATAATGTAAATATTAGCATGGTTATTACTAAGCTGTATTATGATGTGGTACCACAGTTATTTTACATTGTACACAGTTACATGTCTATTGATTAAAGGTATAGTGGAGGATTTTCCCAAATTTTAGAAAAGAACCACCCTCTCCACTTTTTGAAAAAATGCACATGCACAACACTCTACCTGCTCCCAAGAGGGAACGCCTATTAAACGTGTGCACGAGAGAACATGCACACACCTAATTCTCCTCGTGCACGCTCTGTTTGCATGTTGCTGTCGGCATGGGTCATACAAGCTACTTTCCAAAAGAAGATTTGCACTTTTTCCACTACGTCAGACTCGCCACCGGTAAGTGGAAATCTATTTAGGACAAGCATCTCTATAGCTAACGTTAGCACGCTACAGGCCAACAAACAAGCTATCGCCTAGCATCTAAGTTGTTGTTTTTTGTATTGCTGGTGCGTTAAGAGCTTCCAAGAAGAGAGTCTTGTGGGATCTGATATTGACTATGAGCCCGTGCCCTGTTCATCCCGACCAAGATCCAGGAGGGGGGGAGGGAGACGAGGTCAGGGCGGGGGCGCAAGAGCCAGCACCAGCCGAGAGCGGGGAGAAGGCGGCCGTGAGAGAGGGGGAGGCAGCGGTCGGGCTAGAGGCAGCAGAAAGTGAAAACTACCTAGGGACGAGCACGTATGACGGCCTTACGTAAAGATATCATCAGAACGATTGACAACTAGGAGGACCAATAGTCTTGATGATCCACCCGGAAAAAGAAACTCCTCCACTATACCTGTGAATTTGCTGTATCATAGTAAAATACACTTTATACATTATGAAGTAATATTTCCATTTCCAACTATGCAGTAACTTAATAGAGTAGTGTAAGCTTTTAATGACTGTTAATGGTTGTGTGACAATATGTGTGATATGTTGCAGACAAACAATAGAGGGGCGAAAGCGTTCCAAGAAAGAGAGGAAGAAACTCCAGGATGAAGTGAAAAAGCTACAATAGGCCTTAGCAGCTGAAAAAAGAGAAAAAGAGCGATATAAAAAAAGGTTCCAACGGGTGCTGATGAGGTCAGGGTCTCCAGCAACAAAAGCAAGATATGCGAGACCAAGAAACACTCCAAGTGCAAGGAAATCCCTGTACCATGAAGCATTGATTGGAGACCTACAGCAACACATTCAACAAGCAGGTAATAGTCAGGAAAGAAAACTGATCAGTACCTTGGTGACAGGGAACATTGTAAAAAAATACAGGTTACAGAAATATGCTCAAAGTACCCTTGGCTTTACCCAAAGTCGATGGAAGTCATTAGGAGGGAATCCATACTTCTTTTCAAGAAAGAAATGTGTCCGCATGGAAGATATACAAAAACAATGTAAGAACCAGAGACGACATCAGCCGTATGACAACGGGGAAAAAACAGACTGTAACACAAGCCAAGATCAGGATGCAAAAAAGATTCCTTGTGGACACGCTGAAGAACCTGCACAAGAAAAACTTGGCAGAGAATCCAAGAAAATCAGTGTCCTATTCTCTGTTTTGCCGACTAAGGCCCTATTTGGTTGTGCACCCAACGCTTTCTGATAGGGAAACATGCTTGTGCAAATTGCACGAGAACTTGGGCTTTGTAGCTCAAAAGCTTTGCAGAATGAAGTTGCTTAACACACCTGACCTGGAAACGTTGATGACAGAGATCTGTTGTGACCAAACCAAGACAGAGTGCATGTACAATGACTGTGGGAAATGCAAAGAGAAGAACGTCCCATTGCTCAGGGAATTTGAAGGCTCCGCCCAGGTGTCATACATGCAGTGAGTCACAGAAGCCACAACAGGACAAACAAAGGAAAGCATTGAAACAACTTTCAAGAAGACAGTCAAAAAGGAGGTTGAGATCATGATTGATGATCTCATCAAACTCTTCAACGGCATGCTGGTTAAATTCAAACGCCATGCATTCAACATCCGACAACAGTACAGATACTGCAGGGAACTGAAGAGGAACATGGCTGAGAACGAATGCATTATACATGTGGACTTTTCTGAGAATTACATATGTAAATACGCATCTGAGATCCAGGCAGTGCACTTTGGTGCATCCCATGAGCAAGCAACACTGCACACTGGAGTTTTATATGTAGGCTCAGTTGCTGAATCACTCTGCTTCAGCACCATCTCGCCATCACGACTAAAGGGGACCCCAGCAATATGGGAGCATCAAGCCCCATTCTGTCTCATGTCAAGAATGCCTTTCCTACTGTCACAGTCGTCCATTTCTTTAGCGGTGAACCTTGCACACAGTACCGCCAGAAGGGGAACTTTTACCTTTTCACCTCCCTCCTCCACAAAAAGGGATTCCAAGCTGGGACGTGGAATTTTTTTGAGGCCAGCCATGGGAAAGGGGCGCCAGATGGGGTTGGAGGTGTTGTAAAGAGGTGTGCGGATCACTTGGTGAGTCACGGACGCAACATCAAAAGTGCAATGGATCTGTTTGAGGCCTTGGTGCACACAGTCACCACTCTGAAACTGTTGACAGGGCAATGAAGTCCCATCCACTATGAAGATACACTAGGTGGTCACTACCTCTCCTGGGCAGATGGTGTACCGCGATGTGAGCTGCATGTGCACTGTAGACAAGATTCTACAGTGAACATGCTATAACACCAAGGCCTTCAGCTTTGCCACACCAAGCTCAGCACCAACAACAGAAGAAATTGAATGGGGTCCAGAAGTGAAAAGTGGTGTGTAATAAAATATGACGGAGACCTCTACCCAGGTATCATTACTGCCATTGATGAGGTTCAGGTACAAGTAAGATGCATGCACCGTGTAGGAGTGAACCGCTTCTTCTGGCCCACTAGAGAGGACCTGATCTGGTACATATTTGAACACGTCATTCAGTTCATTCCACCTCCTCAGCCTGTCACCAACCGTCACCATGAGATCCAAAAAGACATTTGGGCAAGGCTTGCAGAGTATAAAGATTAAAATGTGTGTGTGTGTGTGTGTGTGTGTGTGTGTCAACATAACATGTTTTTTTATGTAATACATTTATGGAATTCTAATTGTTCATTGTTAGCAGTAGTGTGTATATGTTATGAAATTAATGTTAAATAAAATGTCAGTGAATTGTTAAATTAATTATTAAATGAAATTTCGATGAATTGTTAAATTAATTGTTAAACCATGCCAGATACAATCAGGGACATGTGATCAATAAGAGAATGCTATTTCTATCAAAGAAAGTCATTAGGAAACCTTTCTGACATTTAGAGATTTGTCTGTGACAGGGCCTGACATTATAGGGGGTGAAATGCTGTTAAAATGTTTTTTATTCAGGCACGATATGTGTTTCTCATAGTTTAACATGTCCTTCATATGGCTTAATGTTCAGATATAAAAAAAAAAACCTAACCTAAGAATGTCCCATAACTTACTTCTTGCAACTTGTGTGTTGGCGCCATCCTGTGGTGTTCAGAGGACAAGTTGGAAATGACAGATCCACATTTCCTGTTTGATTTAATGTAGCGCATTGATTTAGAACAGGGGAAGCTTTTATTTTGAAAAGTAGAAGCTCGGGGACGGCACCAGGCGGGACGCCATGGGACGGGATGGCATGACACGGGACGCTCCACGCTGCAGCATTTCCCTGGCTCTTGTGTTTAGCATAGACAGTTAAAGAAGTGGACCATCCCGTTGCTATGGACAAAGACCAGTGAAGTCTATTAGAAGCACTTTTCCGGTGATGGCTGAGCGTTACTGCGCAGCCTCAAACTGAGCTTGCCGCCGTAGATGTGACGTGAGCAACGTGTCTGAACGTTGTAAGTCTTCTGGTAGCTGTGCCAAGAGAAATCTCAACCATTCCCAATCTATCAGAGACGGAGAGCGTAGGTATATGTAAGGAGATAACATAGGCACAGGCTAATTATTGATAACTAAAATGATAGTTAATATTAGTAATTAAACGTAAACAGCTAATGTAAGTTCAAACTGTCTGCAAGCTTCTCCTGTACTGTACGGTAATTCCTCTACTATGCGACAGTAAGTCGTGTGGTTATGACAGAATTGTTAGCCTATTTTTATAAAAACGTCTGCTACGGAGCCATAACGTGAGGTACAAGGTAACGGAGCCTTTTATACATTGTCGTGTTTCTTTAGAAATAAACGACGGACAAATAAAGTCTTTACACGCTTCAGATGTAAAGTTATTGGCTGTCAAAGTGACACCAAAATGAATGGCAGTCAATGGGATGCTAACGGGGGGTGAGTGCTTGGTAGCATCAAAATGGCACCATAGGAACTTCGCGTTATGGAGAGAAGCTTACCCCGTTGTGAGTGAGACATCGTGAGCAGCGCATCCGCCCACCCAGCCAATCATCATCGCATTTGCAATGATGTCTGTCATCATCCCCCCCTGCTCTCTCCAGGCAACTGATGTGTAGCCAAAGCCTGACACCTCGCACTTCATTCAACCAAATTGTAGTAACGCGCCACTTTACATTCTCAGTAACGATAATGGCGTTGCTACGATGGGAAAAATAATGAATTAGATTACTCTGTTACTGAAAAAAATTAGTAACGCCGTTATACTTAAATGCCGTTACTCCCAACACTGCTCATTTTCATTTCCCTCCATACTCTAGAACAGGGGTCTTCAACGTTTTTTTAGGCCAAGGACCCCTAACCTGAAAGAGAGACGAGTAGGGACCCCCTACTACATTTATGTTGTGTAAAATTGAGTTGCATAATAAACTGGGCCTACAATAACATCTAGAATGGCCTAAAACCTATACACATTCCCTTAATGGTGACCTACAATACTAAGCTTCTATTTAAATATTTACATATCATCATGTTTTAATGTCAAACATACATGTGGAAGGCACAGTGAATCCAGAACTTGACTGTATCTATCTACCTTTCCTGTAGGTCAGTAAGCGTAGCATCAATGTTGTTGAGGTGCTTTTTTGTTTAGTTTTTTTTACAAATAGGCCGATTTATCTTTGCTAATGTTGGAATCATGTTAATGTACTGTATATTTTCAGACAAAAAAACTTTCCAAAAAATATTAAACGATAATTTGGCGCCCCCCCTGCAGTGACTCTGAGGACCCCCTAGGGGTCATGGACACCCTGTTGAATCCCTCTAGAATACTTCTTACTGATATTTCTGTTAATCCCATGTCCTCATTTCGGTTGACATTACTTCTCTTTCTGCCCCATACCCCCTACATGGCACAAGCTGCCGCCTACTGCCTCTGGTTGCTGACATTGCTTGAATTATCTGTTTGGGTGCTTCCCCAAGATGTATAATACATGCTGTTCAGATCTGTGTCCCACTCTCATTCTGGTCAACTTTACTTGAAAATACTTTACTTTCAGTCCTCTGGGCAGCTTCACCTCTTCCCCCCTCTGCTTGCTGTACTGCCCACTCTGTTTTGTAACAAATAAAGGTATCTCCCTTTTGTCTCCTGCTCCCAGTACTGTTGTCACTCATGGTTTATTTCTTTATACAAACAATAATTTTCCCTGCAGATTTAGATTTTGTTTACCTCTAGGGCTCTCTTTTTTGATAGGAAGAATAAAGTAACCTCACCGCGCCTGCTTTTTTGAGTGCTAACAGGGCTTCATGGACTAGGCCAGGACGACTGAGATTCCACAGACCCAATACAACAAGTCACTACATATCATTCATTTACAAGGTTGAATTTGTTCAAACTGCCATCAAAATTCCATACAGCTCTACTGTATAAACAGTCAGGTAGTTGGGCGTGTTTTTGTAAAACTGGACATTCAGCCCCAGATTACCATGTTGCATCAGCTGCTGGATTCTGTGACCTGTCGGTGAAAATTGAAAGATGCTCCCTGTACCTATTTTCCTAGGCGATACTATTCATTCATAGGTCTACCTTTTTATTACAACATGGTGCATTTGTTTTAAATGAAGTATGTTACTAAGGGCAATATATAAAGTGCTGTACATGTGTGTTTCTATAGTGGACCAATGCACCTTCAATTATTTTAGTTGATACATTTTTTTTGTATTCTTTAACGACTATAATTTGGGAGGATTGTACAATTTTAAGAACATATTGTAATTTTACAATCCTCCCAAATTATAGTCTTTGTTCACTGAACCAATAACTATACTGTACAGTGTAGAATATACTGTACATTCATGTAACAACAGGAAGAGGACACCTCAATGGTTTTTGACTGCATATTTTGCTGGGGGGGAAATAACTGATGAATGTTACATTCATGTTTACAGTGTGCATGAAATTTATAGTTTCTAGATTTTAGAGTCCAATTTCTTCAGTGTCTTTCTTTTCTATCTCCATATATACGAGGGAGCAAAACATAGGCTATATGTAAAGAAGGAAACTCGGCCTCTATAAAAAATAAAAAAGAAAACACGAGAAAAAGCGTGGCAGATAATAGCGGTCTGACTGAATGAAAAATAAAAATATAAATGTACGAACTACTGCTCTTAACTGAAACCATCCAATGAGTTACTTGTCATTTGCTAAAACGAACTGTTGTACACTTTGCATTAAAAGCAACTAGTTGAAGTTAATATGACTTAGGAAATTTATATTTTAGCCCATGAGAGAGTGAGATATTCTAGCGTTGTAGAAAATTGCTCTTCATGTTAAATTTCCTGAGTAACATCTGCTGCTGACTTTTAAGCGAAGAGTACAACGGTTAATTTGTGCAAATGATTAGTAGCCTAATCCTTGAATGGTATGATTATGACCGTTTCAGTTCAGAGCAGTGGTCAGTTAATGGATATTTTCGGTTTGCGATCATCTGCCACAGTTGCTGTTTTATTACGGTGGCCGCGTTTCTTTTTACAAATAATGTGTTTCACGTTATCATACTTCCATAAGAAGCTGCTGCCCACTCTGTATAAAGTATAAACAAAGCGTATTCTCCATTTTAGCATCAGTAAATCTGTTATCAACATCACGGTCTGTTAAGGTAAGCTGTGAACGCGCATCAATCCGAATTACTTCAGCCCAGCTCAACCTAGTCGCTCCTCCTCAGCCTGGCTTGGCCTTCGTGAAACGCACCAAGCCGACACAGAAGTACTTGCTGCCGGTCACTGCACGAGCACGAGAAAAACAAAGAATTGAAACGCTTAAAAAAAGAAGCTGGGGGCCTGGAGGTCAAGAACCAGGCTTGGAGCCTCTTAGTTGGGTTCAAGGGTGTTTGTGAAGTCTTTGAATCGGGTTTATGAGGTAGGCTGTGGGTCCTGCAGGTCAGAGGTCAGGGCCCTGTATCTTTAATGCCTTGCTGGTTATGAGTGCATGTTCCTGGGTAAAAACTATCCACAACATCCCCCTGAACACCTATAACGTCCCCATTAAAGAAATTAAAACAGGAAAGGGGATACAGTTCACAAAGCAAAGTTTATTTAAATTCATGCAATACAACCAGGATAGTTGTTGCTAATAAACAGTCTAGTCAGTCTAGTGTATACTGTATATATAAATATGTGTGTGTGTGTGTGTCTGCAGAACACACAACCTAATTGTTTTTTGAAGGGGTTGAGGTTCCAAGAAAATGTCTGTTCAAATTTCCAATTAGTCCAGTTTAAGTTACACAAATTAACAAGTCCTTATGTTGACTCCCAAGGGAATCTACAGCGGCAATTCTATGAATTTGGGGCCTGTAAAGACATACTGTGATAAAAGGCTCTAGCTAGCTACAGTTTTCAAATAAAAAGTCTCAATACAGGCGAAGCCTTTCAGAGATGGAGGGAAAATGCTGCTAACAGTTGAGCCTCCTGCTAACCGCCACCGTGGGGTGTAGCACAAAATTCTGGGCCCTGTAGAAAGGCATTTTCTATGGGCCCCTCCCCGCATCCACAGCTATTCATTCTAGCATCTTTTTGGGCCCATCTCACATGAGGGCCCTGGGTACTCAGTCCCCTTTTTCTCCCCAGTCCGATACCCCTGCCGCCGACTTGAGTTGTGAGCTTGGCTGCTGCTGTGAGCATGTGGCTACAGTTAGAAAGATAAACTATTAGCAACATTTTCGTTCCATCTCTGAAACACTTTGCCGATATTGACACGTTTTATTGCAATTATTGTCAGACTCTTTTTTAGAGAAGATGCTTTGCAGTGTAGGCAGTTGTTGCCAATAGCAACTCATTCTGAATGGTTTTCTGCATCAGTCTCTTAACGTCTGAAGGGACGTGAATGTGCATCTGCATTTGAAGAACAACCAACAAGAACAATTAACTTCCACACTCTCTGAAATGACCTGTGCCAAAGTCTCCCGTAAATGTATATAGAGAGCATTTAAATAGCTAATGACTACTCAAAGTGGTTTTAAACAATACGGATACCATTCACACAGACATTCATACTCTGGTGGCTGCGGCTGCCATGCTAGGTGCCACCTGCTCATCAGATAACCATTCACACAGGAATGTGAATTCGGGGTTCAGTTTTTTGCCCAAGGACACTTTGCCATGGGACTGCAAAGCCAGGGATCGAACGGCAGCGATGACGGCTCTACCATTTATTCACAGCTGCCCCATCGCAACTAGATTTTCTTGAGCATGGAAACAGAACCAAGAGGAAGTCTAGCTTCCTCGCAGACCAGTTGAATAACAATAACTTCAAATATTATTAAATATTTGCCCAATGATGCCAAAAATAATCTGCTTGCCTAAGCTAAGTCTCTTTTGATCAAAAATTCAATCAGGACTGTCCTCATGCCTAATCTGTTTATTTACACACACACACACACACACACACGCACACACGCACACGCACACACACACACACACACACACACACACACACACACACACACACACACACACACACACACACACACACACACACACACACACACACACTTCCCCTTTTTCTCACCTCCAACTGTCCACTCTGACGGTTGAACCAATCAGATTTTGATCTCTTATTTCCCACTGTCAGCCTCTGTCATTTGTTGGAGTTAAACTTTTAAACTCATACTTTCTCTGCCGCTGTCGGTTGTTATATCAGTGTCAAATCGATGCAACCCTCCTCTAGCCCCTTCACTTATCATGTGGATGCAACAACAGTGTTGTCATTACTTAGAATTCCTCATGGGGGCGCCAGAAACTACGCACTAAAGCTTTAAGGAAAAACTCAGGAGCAGCACAACTCATTTCACATATATGAAGAATGTTCAGGAGACCTTGATGACTTACACAGAAGCATTTAATTCAATTTAGAAAAGAATTAAGCAGGCAGCACAGTTTAATCACAATGTGTTATTATGTCGTGCCATCCCAACTCTCTGAAGTTCCTGTCTTCCTGAAGGAGTATTTCAACTCATGCTGGAGGCGTTAAGTTTAGCTAAACCTTTATGGTAAACAAAGATATTGCGGGAGCCGTAAACACAGATGCTAGAGCCTAGTTCAGCCTAGCTCTCTCTCTGGGGAGGATGCAAATGTGTGGCAGGCCCACCAACCTCCAAAAGGAGACAGTCCTGAAACAAAACATCCCCTTATCATACAGCTGTTAAATGGTAGCATTTTATAAATGATTTCATATTAGCCTGTAGCTAAAAGCAAATGGTCTATACCAGGCATTCAGAGACAGCTGAATACTGTGTGCGTGTGTGTGTATGCGTGTGTGTGTGTGTGTGTGTGTGTGTGTGTGTGTGTGTGTGTGTGTGTGTGTGTGTGTGTGTGTGTGTGTGTGTGTGTGTGTGTGTGTGTGTGTGTGTGCGCGCGTACATGCTCGTATGTATGTGTATGTGTGTGTGCGTGCTTGCGTGTGTGTGTGTGGGGGCGGTGATGATTCAGAAGTCAGATTTCTCACAGGAACAGCCACTTCACTAGAAGCAGAAGCACATTGCAGTTAGCCAGTGAGGAAAGATTTTTTAGGTTTTTCTCTTTGGTAGGGATCCACAGAGAAGTGTACAAACATTCATTTTGGATATTTTATTTTCTGACTCACAATGTCCAGAGTTACCAATCTGTCGAAGCTGCGTCAAGAGAGGATGAGGGAGATCAACCAGCGGGTGAGTTGACATGATGTTCATTATTGAGTGTAACATTAAATACATTTACATCAGGCAATGGCATCCGACAGACTTCAGCTTTTGCCAACCACACTGCGTTTAGTAGGACAGGCAAAAGATCACATAAGTAATCTCTACTACTAAGTTAAAGTACGTTTTTCTTTTCCTGTCTCTGTTTTTGTCACTTCCCTCCTCTGTCTATATCACTGTGTCATTGCCTGTTCTTGCACTCTCAGCCAAAAAACATTTCCTCTTTTGAACACAAGACCTACTCATTACAACACAGCACAGGCCTCCCAGGACATGGGCCCTGATAAAGCTGCATTGGCACACCATTTCTCATCTAGATAAAATATGTATTTGTGAATGTAGGTGGTGGTGTCTATGTATGTTTGCTTGTACACTGTGTGCTAGCTCACTGGATATTAGACTATAGCAACTGTTGCCATAGAAATGGCAGTGGGTGTGTGTGATATTGCTGCTTTCTTTGAGAAGGTTGTAGGCCTCAATGTGTAAAAATAAACATATAAAATGTCCTACAGCACCAGTCTTCCTGAACTGTAGCTGTGATTAATATTTGTCCATTACATATTTTTTCTCCAAGCTTAATAAATATATAAAAAGACAAATTCCACCATTAAACTGTTCCTACTGTGCTCTACTTATGGAAGTCCCAGGAGTTGACTGTAATAAGCTGCTGCTTTAAGGTGCCTATACACAATATAGGCAATAAGAATGATCAATTCAATGTATATATCTCACTGCAAGATGGCTATTATCATACTGCCTGTGTCCCGACCCCCACTACAGGTCGCCAAAGCTGGACAGGGAGGACCTCTTGAATTTAAAGGTGTAATAGGTTACTTTGTCGGTTGGCATTTGTAAACATGATAGACTGTAGAAAATATGGATGTAGTCTTTGTGACGTGACATGCTGCAGTTTTTGGCACTTCCACATTGGCTATGTCTATAGCCAATGGCTATAGCTATGGCTATGTTTTAGCACCATATGTTGCTGCTTGGTAAACACCGGCATCAGACATCTCTGGCTGGAGAAAAAGCCGCCGGTGTCTGGGGCAGAGCTATCTGCCTCCCGCTGAACAGATCTAGGTCTGTACACGGCTGGCTGTGCTGCCCTCTCACATAAAGGCGCCTGTATTAAATTGAGACCGTTTCATAACCGCTGAAAAACTCCTTATAGTATATATAGCCTTAAAGTCACATTTAATCGCAGTCCACTCCGTACTTTGTTACAGTTGGTTTTCACAGCGAAGTGAACTGTAACCGTTCAATAGATCTGAATAACTTTAAAAAAATAGAAGAAGCCATTGACCAAAGCTTCTTCTGAAATATATAGAATCAATCAATCAAAAACAAACTAAAGATAAATTACCAATACAAAATGGTTTGATCTGAAAAAAGTCTCTTTGAACTTTTGTATAAGAATATTAAATATAGTACTATAACAGTTAGAAGAAAGGATCAAAGACTACAAAAACCCTCTAGATACAAATAACACTAAAAGAATTACAGAGCCAACTACAGGCTCTCGAGGCTGGAAAGATTTGTGGAGTTGACAGCATCTACCCAGAAACTTAGATGTCATTTTTGATTCAGACTTCACTTGTTCAGTCCTGTTTCCTCCATATCAGAACCATCTCCAAAATAAAAAAAAACATATGGTCACAGCCCAACTTTGAAAAGGTAGTCCATGCCCTCATTTCCTCCCGTCTTGATTACTGCAACTCTCTTCTAACCGGCATCAACTACAACCCCCTCTCCCGCCTCCAGCTGGTCCTGAACTCAGCAGCCAGGCTTCTCACGTCGCTCCAATCCTAGCTTCACTTCTATGTCTCCCCCTTCCTGTTTCAGAATTGATTTTAGGATTTTACTGATAACTTTTAGAGCTTGTCTGGATCAAGCCCCAGACTATATCTTGGAGATTCTGATCCCATACGAGCCTGTTGGTAGCCTTAGATCCTTGGGCAGGACTGTTCCAAAGTCAAGGTTAAAAACCAGAGATGATCGTCTCCGTCAGGACGCCTCGGCTTTGGAACCACTGGCCCAAGGAGATAAGGCTCGCTGATTCACTGACTTCTTTTAAATCACTTCTTAAAACCCATACTATAGACTTGCTTTTATGTGATGCCATTGTCATTTATTTATTTTTCCTATTACCTGTAAACTTCATTTTGTTTATTGAGTATTTTTTTCTGTTCTTTAAAGCTGTCCCATCTTACTTTTTTCACTATTCAATGATGTGTACATATTGGTCAATGGTCTCACTTCGAACTCGTAAAATACGGACCGCTGGGCAGTGGCTGTTAGCATCAAATACGATGCAAAAAGCACCCTTCAGCGTGTGTGTAGAACGCACAGGGCAGAGCAGCAGCTACACAGCGCTTGAAGATGACATAGCATTAAGAGAGATAACGGTAGAGAGTAGTATTGAAGGCTGAAATTCCGTGTAGGGTGGTTGATTGGGGTGGTGGATGGTTCAAACAACACAGGAATTTCATCCAGGAGACCGGGGTTCACTGTCGCTTTCTTCTTTTCCTAAACCCAACTGTCCCGCTCTTCTTTTCCTAAACCCAACTGTCCCGTTCTTCTTTTCCTAAACCCAGCTGTCCCGTTCTTCTTTTCCTAAACCCAACTGTCCCGTTCTTCTTTTCCTAAACCCAGCTATCCCGTTCTTCTTTTCCTAAACCCAACTGTCCCGTTCTTCTTTTCCTAAACCCAACTGTCCCGTTCTTCTTTTCCTAAACCCAACTGTCCCGTTCTTCTTTTCCTAAACCCAACTGTCCCGTTCTTCTTTTCCTAAACCCAACTGTCCCGTTCTTCTTTTCCTAAACCCAGCTGTCCCGTTCTTCTTTTCCTAAACCCAACTGTCCCGTTCTTCTTTTCCTGAACCCAACTGTCCCGTTCTTCTTTTCCTAAACCCAACTGTCCCGTTCTTCTTTTCCTAAACCCAGCTGTCCCGTTCTTCTTTTCCTAAACCCAACTGTCCCGTTCTTCTTTTCCTAAACCCAACTGTCCCATTCTTCTTTTCCTAAACCCAGCTGTCCCGTTCTTCTTTTCCTAAACCCAACTGTCCCGTTCTTCTTTTCCTAAACCCAACTGTCCCGTTCTTCTTTTCCTAAACCCAACTGTCCTATTCTTCTTTTCCTGAATCCAACTGTCCCGTTCTTCTTTTCCTAAACCCAACTGTCCTGTTCTTCTTTTCCTGAATCCAACTGTCCCGTTCTTCTTTTCCTAAACCCAACTGTCCCGTTCTTCTTTTCCTAAACCCAGCTGTCCCGTTCTTCTTTTCCTAAACCCAACTGTCCCGTTCTTCTTTTCCTAAACCCAGCTGTCCCGTTCTTCTTTTCCTAAACCCAACTGTCCCATTCTTCTTTTCCTGAACCCAACTGTCCCGTTCTTCTTTTCCTAAACCCAACTGTCCCGTTCTTCTTTTCCTAAACCCAGCTATCCCGTTCTTCTTTTCCTAAACCCAACTGTCCCGTTCTTCTTTTCCTAAACCCAGCTGTCCCATTCTTCTTTTCCTAAACCCAACTGTCCCGTTCTTCTTTTCCTGAACCCAACTGTCCCGTTCTTCTTTTCCTAAACCCAACTGTCCCGTTCTTCTTTTCCTAAACCCAACTGTCCCGTTCTTCTTTTCCTAAACCCAACTGTCCCGTTCTTCTTTTCCTAAACCCAACTGTCCCGTTCTTCTTTTCCTAAACCCAACTGTCCCATTCTTCTTTTCCTAAACCCAACTGTCCCGTTCTTCTTTTCCTAAACCCAACTGTCCCATTCTTCTTTTCCTGAACCCAACTGTCCCGTTCTTCTTTTCCTAAACCCAACTGTCCCGTTCTTGTTTTCCTGAACCCAACTATCCCGTTCTTCTTTTCCTAAACCCAACTGTCCCGTTCTTCTTTTCCTAAACCCAACTGTTCCGTTCTTCTTTTCCTAAACCCAACTGTCCCATTCTTCTTTTCCTAAACCCAGCTGTCCCATTCTTCTTTTCCTAAACCCAACTGTCCCATTCTTCTTTTCCTAAACCCAGCTGTCCCATTCTTCTTTTCCTAAACCCAACTGTCCCATTCTTCTTTTCCTAAACCCAGCCGTCCCGTTCTTCTTTTCCTAAACCCAACTGTCCCGTTCTTCTTTTCCTAAACCCAGCTATCCCGTTCTTCTTTTCCTAAACCCAACTGTCCCGTTCTTCTTTTCCTAAACCCAACTGTCCCATTCTTCTTTTCCTAAACCCAGCTGTCCCATTCTTCTTTTCCTAAACCCAACCGTCCCGTTCTTTTTTTCCTAAACCCAACTGTCCCGTTCTTCTTTTCCTAAACCCAACTGTCCCATTTTTCTTTTCCTGAACCCAACTGTCCCGTTCTTCTTTTCCTAAACCCAACTGTCCCGTTCTTCTTTTCCTAAACCCAACTGTCCCGTACTTCTTTTCCTAAACCCAACTGTCCCATTCTTCTTTTCCTAAACCCAGCTGTCCCATTCTTCTTTTCCTAAACCCAACTGTCCTGTTCTTCTTTTCCTAAACCCAGCTGTCCCGTTCTTCTTTTCCTAAATCCAGCTGTCCCGTTCTTCTTTACCTATACCCAACTGTCCCGTTCTTCTTTTCCTAAACCAAACTGTTCCGTTATTGTCCTATGTGTCATGTAAACGTACCTTTTATAAGCCCACCCCCAATCTTGTCTTTACCCTAGCTGTGTCAAAAGTGACGCCAATAGTTCCGACCCAGCACGCTTAGATAAAGCGCATTTGGATATGATGCTAAAAGAGACTTTTAGCGTCAATAACAATGCCAAAGGCACCTGACCAAGCATCCGTATGTTACGCAATGGGAGTGAGAATGTGTTGTATTGGTAGGTGTATCGATTTGCATGTGCTTTTGTTTTCTTCTTTTAAAGCACTTGTAAGCAATTGTTTTTAAAAGGTGCTATACAAATAAAGTTATTATTATTTTTATTAAAATTGTGATTATTATTAATAATAAAACACAGTAGCCCTACACTGCTGGCAGCTCTCCACAAGCTGTTCAACCTTGTTCTGGAGTCTGGATATTTCCCTGAGATCTGGAACCATGGACTCATCACTCCTATTTTCAAAAATGGTGACAGATTGGACGCTAATAATTACCCAGGCATCTGTGAGAACAGTAGTCTGGGGAAGTTTTTTCTGCAGTATTATTAATGCCTGAATACTGTCCTTCCTTTCAAGCACAATGTTTTAAGTAAAAATCAAATTTGGCTTTTTAATGTTTTTGAAACATTGTACTTAAAACCACATTTACACTCTATACACCCTTATTTAAAACTACACCAAAATTAAAAATGGGAAAATATTTGCATGTTTTATAGACTTTAAAAAAGCATTTGATTCAACATGGCATAGGCCTAAAGGGCTTTTTTTTTATAAACTTATTGAAAGCAGTGTAGGGGGTAAAGTTTATGACATTATTACATCACTGTACACTGTAACATAATTCTTTAAAAAGGGGCGTGGAGTGAGACAGCCAGCAGTTTGAGTCCAGCATTGTTTAACATTTACATCAATGAACTAGCAGCCGTGATGGAACAATCTGCAGCCCCAGGTCTCACACTTCATGATACCAACATCAAGTTCCTGCTCTATGCCGATGATCTAGTTCTGTTTTCCCCAACAGCAGAGGGTTAACAACAGAGCCTGTCCATCCTAGAGCAGTACAGTCAGAAATGGTCACTGACAGTCAATCTGAAAAAAACAAACAGTGTTATGGTATTTCAGAGGAGAACCAGATCTCAGGGAAATAGCCAGAGTTACAACTTCACTCTGGGCAACACCAGGCTAGAACAAAATATATAATCATATAATTACTTAGGGGTTGAATTTAGAGCATCAGGCAAGTTCAACCTGGTCATACTGCTCTCTGTAATAAAGCTGGAAGAGCTTTGTATGCAATCAAATGCAAATGCAGATGCAAATGCGAACTATTTTGCTTTATGGAAGTGAAGTCTGTGGCCCGATTTTGAAACCAGAATTTAAAAACTGGTATAAAACTTCCCCTAAAAATTTACAATTGGAATTCTGTACAATCATTTTAAAAATTTGCCCAAACACCCTGTACACAGCTGGCTGTATCAGTATTATTATCAGTATTAAATAGAGACTGTTTCATAACCGGTTAAAAAAAGTCTACAACCATTAGAATCTGGCTCGAAATATTACAATCTATAATCCAACCTATTTTACTGTAAGACAGTAAAGTGTGGGGTCCTCTTGTAAATCAATTTCAATTCAATTCAATTTTATTTATAGTATCAAATCATAACAAGAGTTATCTCAGGACACTTTACAGATAGAGTAGGTCTAGACCACACTATAATTTAAAAAGACCCAACAACTCTAGTAATTCCCTCAAGAGCAAGCATTCAGTGCGACAGTGGCGAGGGAAAACTCCCTTTTAGGAAGAAAAACCTCGGACAGACCCAGGCTCTTGGTAGGTGGTGCTAACGGAGCCGGTTGGGGGTGTGATGAACAGTGGCAATAACAGTCACAGTAAAGATAATGGAACAGTGACTAGAAATAGTGGTTGTAGTAATTCATGGCATAGCGGGGCACTGCAGGCGTTACAGGATGTAGCATGGCACAGCAGAGCATAGCAGGACGCAGCAGGATACAGCAGGGCACTACAGGGCACTGCGGGGCACCGCAGAGTGTAGGCTTTAACAAGACTTTGAAAATTGGGACAAACACCCAATCGAAACCCCACACACTGAGTCCACAGGAACATCCCCAACAAACAATGCAGAGCTGAACTAGGCCAATTTGCCCTTTTAATAAGGATACAAAAAAGAGCAATCAAATTCTACAAACACCTAAAATCAAGTGACCCTGACTCCTTCCACTACAAAGCCCTCCATTGCTAAGAGGAGAACATAGAGAAGAGTCACCTCAGCCTGCTGATCATGAGGCCCCCCCACCTCTAACAGGACAGCCCGCACACAATCTGGCCCAACCAAATCATGGCTAAAGAAAAGCAAAAGAACATTGACTATTGGACATTTACCACAAAAACTATAAACTCTAAACTTTTCAATGCTGTTTGGCTCTAAACAGAGGCACAGTGGCAAACTATCTAAGCACTGTGACATATCAGAAGCTGAAAAAGACATCAACTACATACAGACTCAGTGATCGCAGACTGGCCATAGACTGGCCGACATAGGCACACCTGGCTGCCTAGAGAAGACATTAACTATGTACAAACTCAGTGATCACAGCCTGGCCATAGAGACTGGCCCACAAAGACAGACCTGGCTGCCTAGAGAAGACAGCCTGTGTCAGCTCTGTCCACAGAGACAGGTGGAGACAGAGCAACACTTTTTGCTACAATCTAGCACATATAAAGATATTAGAACACAGTTCTTTACGAACATTAATATAAACTCAGAGATTTAGACTCACTATCTGACTAGACAAAAACTGAACATCTAGTTGGAGAAAATAGTGTCTGTAGAAGCTACGAGATATAGATAGACTGAGAGACAACCACCACACAACACATAACATCTGTAGTTCATCTTCTCACAGTTTACTGTGCCTTCTCATTCATTCCTCTACTTCGTGTTTCTTACATCTATTATATCAGATATACTGTTGTTTCTTTTGTGACCATGAATTAATTACCACGCACACACACACACACACACACACACACACACACACACACACACACACACACACACACACACACACACACACACACACACACACACACACACACACACACACACACACACACACACAGAAAGAAAGAAGAGAATGCTGGCAAAGGGCAGGGTCTCTGCAAATACACACAACAGGACACACTTGTGGTGAGTCAGAAGTGATGATTGAGAGAGATTATTTTTGTATTACTCTACGTCTACACCTTGATTTTTGAGGAAAGCGTTGCATACTATACCCTTAAGCTTATATAGTAAAAAAAAAAATGAAGGCAGTTCCAGTTTTAAATTAGCCAACAACCTTTTTTATGTCATATTGCTCCGATTAGATACAAAATGTGTATGAGTGTGCATTTATTTCTGTGTTTTATTCCTGTTGTGTCAGTACATTATGTGTAGCATTGTCAGTATTATGTCTAGTCTGGCTATGACTAGACCAAGCTCAATCTTTTAAGACAAAATCAAATCGCCGGCAGATCGGGCTGGGTTTACCCAGTCTATATTATGTCGGTCAGGAAGGCTAAACTTACATTACCCAGGGTGCTATGCTGCCCCTTAGGATTCAATCTGGGTTACTCCTTTCAGCCCATTTCTGGATGTACTGCAGTTTGCTGAAGACTACTGCAGAAATCAAGTCTGGATGTGATAAGGCGATGGATCAGTCGGACAATGTTTCCAGATGGAAAAAGCACTATGGACTTTTCTTGCACTTTTATAATGATAGATAGATAGATAGATAGATAGATAGATAGATAGATAGATAGATAGATAGATAGATAGATAGATAGATAGATAGATAGATAAATATGGAAATTACCCTGTTAAAAGCAGAAAGTTACCAAGGACACAAATGCCAGAACAACTACTGAAAAATATACTTAGAGGAATGAAAAAGAATGTACATGTATATACAAGTGTAGAATAAAATGTACAACCTCCATACATAGAGATGCTATAAATATGCTATTTTTTTATTTAATTGAAATCCAGATCGAAATTGGATCATTGGAGAAGAAAGCAGAGATACAATATCATATGTTATCAAGAATGTCTTGGTTATGTTGGAGAGAACCAGGATCTGAAATCTCAAAATAGGAAATGAGCCTGGCAGAAAAAAAGAAATTCTCACACATTTTCTGACACATTTTTGGTCTTACTTTCAGGAGTAAAACATGGCTCATCTCCAATGGAGATGTCCATCCATCTAACTTTGTGAGAGCATGGATGTATATATATATATACTTTTGGTTCTTGCAACACATTTAAAAAAAAGTTGGAACAGTAAAGCATTTACCACTTTGTAATGTTGCCATTCCTTTTCACAACACTTAAAAGACGTTTAGGGACTGAAGACACCAAGTGATGAAGTGTTTCAGGTGTAATTTTGTCCCATTCTTGCTGCAAACAAGTCTTAAGGTGGGCAACAGTACGGGGTCTTCGTTGTCGCATTTTGTGCTTCAAAATGCGCCACACATTCTCTATTGGAGACAGGTCGGGATTGCAGGCAGGCCAGTCAAGTACCCGTATCCTCTTCCTCCGCAGCCAGGACTTTGTAATGTGTGCAGAATGTGGTTTTGCATTATCTTGTTGAAATATGCATGGACATCCCTGGAAAAGATGTCTTCTTGAAGGAAGCATATTGTGCTCCAAAATCTCTATGTACTTTTCAGCATTAATGGTGCCATCACAGAAGTGCAAGTTACCTTTGCCAAGGGCACTGACACAACCCCATACCATGACAGACCCTGGCTTTTGGACTTGTTGCTGGTAACAGTCTGAATGATCCTTTTCTTCTTTGGTCCAGAGCACACGGCGTCCATTTCTCCCAAAAAAATACCTGAAATACTGATTCATCTGACCACAGTACACGTTTCCACTGTGGGATGGTCCATCCCAGATGCCTCCGAGCCCAGAGAAGTCGACGGCGCTTCTGGACACTGTTAACATAGGGCTTCCTTTTGGCACAGTACAGTTTTAACTGGCATTTGTGGATGTAACTACGTATTGTGGTACTTGACAAAGGTTTGCCAAAGTAGTCCTGAGCCCATGTGGTGATATCGCTTATAGATGAATGACAATTCTTGATGCAGTGCCGCCTGAGGGCTCGGAGATCACGGTTGTTCAGCTTAGGCTTGCGCCCTTGTCCTTTACGCACTGAAATTCCTCCTCATTCCTTGGATCTTTTAATTATGTTATGCACTGTTGAAGGTGAAATAAGCAAAGGTCTTCCTATCTTTCTTTGAGGAACATTGTTGTTAAACATTTCAATAATTTTCTCACGTATTTATTGTGAAACTGGAGATCCTCGGCCCATCTTTGCTCCTAAAGGACTAGACCTTTCTTGGATGCTGCTTTTTGTACCAAATCATAATTACAATCACCTGTTGTCATCACCTGTTTCAAATCACATCATTATTTAACCAATTTACCTGATTACTAGCCCTTAATCGCTCCTTTCCCAACCTTTTTTGGAATGTGTTGCAGGTCTGAATGACATAAGGATGTATATTTACTAGGGCTGTCAAATGATTAAAATTTTTAATCAAATTAATCAGAATTTTCAGTGGATTAATCATGATTAATCACTATTTGCAATTACACCTGAATCCTAACCATTTTTTTTCTGAAATGCATACCAAAAGATACTAGTGCTGTCAAGCGATTAAAATATTTAATCGCATTAATGTCATAGTTAACTTGCGATTAATCGCACATTTTTATCTATTCTAAATGTCCCTTGATTTCTTTTTGTCCCATTATATTTTCTCATTTTAATTCTCTTATCAGCATGGAAAAGTAGATCGGCTGCTTTGTGACAATGTTTTTTTATTGAAAACAACATTGTCATATACGTTATGTTCAATTTCACACTAACATTCACACTTGGAACTAATAATCTGTCACATAATGTAACGCTGTTACCTCGATTTTCCATTGCAGGTAGTACTGCAGATAGTCCTGCAGATAGTACTGCAGATAGTACTGCAGGTAGTACTGCCTCATGCCTGAGGCGAGCGTGGCTCGTCCTACTGTCTATGGGTCTATAGCGTCGTCAGCGGCATAGCCGTCGTCATAGCAACTGGTTTCCCGTGACTCATTTCCTGGTTCTCGTTCTCGTTCATAACCAACGTAAAATCAAGGAGAGGGTTTTCCTGCTCCAGGTTTCCCACCGTGGTCAGAAAGAACAGAGGAGACACTTTGTTTCTCTCTCTGACTGTAGAGTTACTACTCGCTCCGAAGCTAATCGCCGTGACGAGCCTACTAGCTACGCGTCTAGCAACATGGCTAGCAAGCTCAAACCATACTGTCTTTGGCTCAAACCCAACCGGCCGCGGCCGCGGCTTGTGTCTGTTTTGTTTCCGGTCTGCAAAATTACAAGACCCGCCCTTCAATCACTACTATTGGCCAGGCGTCTAAGGTAACGTAACCCCATTAGTTCAGGTCCTATGAAATGCCTAAACCAAACCAATCAGCTGCTTCGTAGGGCGGGACATGGCGTGGCCATAGACAGTTAAAGAAGTGGACTAACAGATCCCGTTGCTCTCTCTATGCGTTAAAAAAATTATCGGCATTAAAATGGGTTTGCGTTAACGCCGTTAATAACGTGTTAAACTGACAGCCCTAATATTTACAAATGAAAATAAGTTGACCAGACAAAACATGAAATATTTTGTGTTCACATTGTCTGAAATACAAGTCAAAGTACATTTAGAAATCACTACTTTCTTTTTTTATTTGTGTTTTTCATACTGTCCCAACGTTTTCTGATTTGGGGTTGTATATATATATATATATATATATATATATATATATATATATATATGCTGTTTCCTACCGCACTTGAAGACATCTTTATTTCACAGGAGAGAGAGAAAAAAAAGAGAGGAGCGAGAAATAGCGAGTCAGCTGTCCACAAACTCCCGGGGAATATAAGAGATCCAAGTGGTGGAAAGTAGAGACACTGAACATGAATAGGGAAAATATTTTAACTAAAAGATTAAACTTTCCCAGTTGATTATTTACATAAATACCATACTGTTTTGTATTACTAAACTTGTATGTTTTTTTATGCAAATGTGACATTATCTAATACATGCTGATTTGCTTCCTAACTTTCTTTTTTTCACAATGTCAACTCCTGTTACAAAGCATCATAATATTCCAACCATGGCTGTACTGTATTGTACAATTTGCCCTGACCCCAGGGTAGTTTGACAGAGCCACAGTGTAGCAGTTATGTTGTTTCCATCATCCTCAGTCCCATCAGTCTTTAGACACACGCCGTATCTTTTATGCTGACAGAGGTCAGTGTGCAGATGACATGCTTTTGAAGATGACTGCTTTATCTTCAAAAAGATACAGGAAGTCTTGAACATTCTGTCTGTTTCTTTTCCAGAATAAAGAGAGAGAGCACATGAGGGAGCGAGAGAAGGTGGCAAGGGAGAGGGAGGCACGTTACAGCAATGGTCACCTCTTCACCTCATTGACAGTGTCAGGAACCACACTCTGTTCAGCATGCAACAAGAGTATTACTGCCAAGGAGGCGCTCAGCTGCCCTAGTAAGTAACATAGTTACTGCACATTTTACATACAATGCTATGTAGAAAGCTAGTACATGGGCTTGTACCAGCTTATTTGGTGGTGCACTTGGCGTCTCGGGATTGGAAGTTGCTCCAAAAAGAAGATACAGAATAACATGTCCGTGTTCTCTGTGTCTTTATTTTTTCCAGCATGCAATGTCACTATCCACAACCGCTGTCGAGACACTTTGCCAAACTGTGCCAAAATGAAACAGAGGGTAAGACACAGGCTACACCACAAATCATCACACTTCTAATTATTGACAGAAGGTGTCTTTATGGCTGTCTAATTAATCATGAACAAAAACATTTAAATCACTATAATTTCACTATAGATTCACTATAATCTACAAAAGAACTACTTACATGTCCCTGATCTGCAGGTATTCCACGCTAAATTGGAAATGCGCCCGTTTGGAAGAAGTCTCCTGGCTAATCCTGCCTTGTAACTGACTGAAGTTGTTTAAATAGCTAGCTAGGTGACATGATCCTTACCTAGCTACTGAGCATGTCCGAGTGCCAACAAAAATGATAAAAAAATAAAAAGATGTCTCACTCTGTAGCTAAAATAGAGACCTGCACACAGGGTGAAAAGAGGAGCTGCAGCAATGTGCAGTACAACAAAAATATGGTGTTAAAAAATTAATTACTATGTAAACCTATTCTGGTACAACCTCAAAATACAAGAATGAACCTGAAAATGAACATAATATGTTTGCTTTAAGCCCCTGTCACTGCCCGATGTGAGTCGAGTGCAGATGTGATTTGCGCATGCATCACTTTGCGACAAGTAGCCTACAATAACCTGCTAAGGAGAGACTTCTGTAATGTCAATACAATAAAAATGGACCTACATAACAAAGTTGGTTCACTGCTGGCTACAAGTTAGCAATCAAACACAACAAAGGCTGTCACTTGAATGGCGTTTAGAGCTAACATTAGCAATCAAACAATCATAGATAGCTAAAACGTTTTTGAAATGGTTTCCATCTTCAGTTATTGTTTGTAATGAGAAAAGTTTATTATTTTATGGATTTCACAAATTTCAGTATTACACGTTATGCCGTTTAAATCTGAGCATGCGCAACTCACATCTGCATTTGACTCACATTGGGCAGTGACACCCCAAACGTCGACTTCAAGGCAGCGCTGCGACTGTCGACTTAAAGGCGCCTAACCCTATTAGGGTTAATCCTAGTGCTTTCCAGGCAAGATGACGTTGGGGGCTTAAAACACCAAACACCATATAGGTAAACAACAGGTACAGGTGTGTGGCAAGGGGAAAGCAAACAGCTTTTAACCGTGTCAGCGTGGCGTAAAAGTTTATGTTGAGTCTTCATTCAGACCTACATGCCAATCCGGTGCGAGAAAGGGAGAGCATATGTTCTGGCCTGCCAATAACCAATGTCCAATACATTAAATAACTTTGAGTGCAGTGACACCTCTCACTACATGAGACTGTGAGTTCCCTGAGCAGCTCCTTCAGCAGCAGACTGCTGCACCCTCAGTGCAAGAAGGAGCGCTACCACAGATCCTTCATTCCAGCAGCAGTCAGACTCTTTAATACAACATTATAATGTAACACTACTAGCTAATTCTGCAATGTGAGCCATCATTGGACAATGTTCTGCACTATGCATATTTATTCATTATTTTACTCTGTGTCACCTCTGCTGTAACCTGACTCCACCAGATGGATCGCTTCGCATTTGCTCGGCATATCCATCTGGGAACTTTCCATTGGAGAACTTCTGGGAAAGGGCAAAAATACTGGTTAGATGATTGGATAAACCATCTGTCTATCACCACTATGTTGGTGATAGACGGGCCAAATCAACCAATCAGATCAACGAAGCGTATGACGGAGCCAGTTGATATATAAAATTCTTGCCGAAACCAGTCGGGAGAAGAGCAAAGTATTAGAGCTTGCATGAGCATACATGGCTACTGTTGGCTTTGCTACTGTAACCGAGTAGACTGTTTGATTTCACCCTGCAGCTCAGGCTGGAAACATGTAAACATTTATCTATCCTGCTTCCGTTACAAATCTGTGGGGACCAATCACAAACTGGCTTATAAACCTGCCACGCTATTGCTGGGTTTAACACGATGACGATAGAGAAGCGTTGGCAAGCAGCTTGTTGTTTACATTCAACATGGCGGCCACCAAACCGCAGCAACCCGTTGATGCCACTGTCGCTGCTACGTCACCCGGATCGTTGGTCTGATTGGTTGAATGACTATCCTATTGTGTACAGAGTCATTTGAACTATGCCCTTTAACTGGCACACGCAAGTACGAGCACATTTCACCTATTTTAGCTTCACTCCACTGGCTGCCTGTCCATTTGAGGATACATTTCAAATACAAATTATTTTATTTGTTTTTAAAGCCTTGAATGGCCAAGCCCCACCTTACCTCTCTGAGCTGCTGCACCCCTACACTCCCAGCCGATCTCTCAGGTCAGCTGACCAGTTGCTCCTGACGGTGCCTAAAGCTCGGCTTAAGCTCAGAGGGGACAGAGCGTTTGCCGTTGCAGCTCCAAAACTTTGGAATGGACTGCCTCTGCACATTAGACAGGCCTCCTCTGTCTCATTTTAAAAATCTTCTTAAAACCCACCTCTTTTCTTTGGCTTTTAACACCACATATAGTGTTGATCTTATGTGTATACTTGAATATTTGTATTGTGTTTGTCATAATGTATTTTATTTATTCTACTTATTTCTGTTTTATCTTTTTGTGCAGCACTTTGGAAACCTTGTGTTTGTTAAAATTGTACTATATAACTAAAGTTGGATTGGATTGGATTGGATGCCCGTTGATCACACCTCTAGTAGAAAATACAGAGCAGACTTCCAAGACTAATGTTCAGTCTTAAAAGGTTGAGCTTGGTCTGGTGATAGCCAGACTAGTAACCGAGGGTTTCTTTTCTCCCTGTCTTGCTGGATTAGGGGTTTGTAAATATTGTATGTTTGTATATGGTTCCTTTGTAGCATTGGCCCATCGGGTTGTGAGCAGTGGTGTTGGTTTTTGGGTTCTGTGACTGCTCTGCTTCTTTACGACATGTTTTACAAAGCTGGGTGGAGAGATAGTTTCAATACCCCATCGCATTTCTAAAACCCATTTACAAGAACCCAGAGCAGAGGGATTACTGCTGGGCCTGTAGCGCGAGAGTGAGGGTGTTCCAACTGAACTTCTATTCTTCTGAGTTGCTTATAAGGTGGTAGCATTAGCAAAAACACATCTGCTGTTGACCGAACACACATATTGCTATTCAACAGTTCTACTCTTAGCAATACACTTTGAATCTTCCAGCAGATCAGGGGAGTATGATGATAGATGACATGTATGGACAAAATAAAAAAACACTGTTGTAAAATCACACCGTATTTAAGGTGATACAACAAAAGACAAAAACTGATTGCTGTTACTATGGAATATATGGAAAACAACTTTATTGAATTAATAAATCAATGCATGGCTTAAGATGGATTTTTAAAAAGAAGGATTTTTAAAAAACAAAATGCTTCTGTACATATTACATATTGATTTGTGTCCTTGATTAACACAGCAGCAGAAGACGGCCCCAATGCGGAATAACTCCTTGCAGAATGTTACACTGCGCACAAAAAGTAAGAGCTACATACACTCATACGCAAACACAAACTTTCAGTCTCTTCCTACCTCAAGTAATTCTCCTTTTGCAATCCTATTTATTTCTGTTCTTTCTCCCTCTCTGCTTGTTATTCTCATTTTCCTTAAAAAATGTTATGTTGTTCTGTTCTTTATTATCAAACTCATTTTCCCCTCCTACTCCTGTTTGCTTCATCTTCCTCCTAAACATGCTGTTATGGCTGCCATTATATTCCTCTTCTTCGTCCTACATCTCTATACCTTGTCGTTCTCCCTCATGTTGTTCTACCTCCTCTACCTGCAACTTATTTCATTCCATAGCTCCAGGAATGCGCGAGCGTCCAAGTTCCGCCATCTACCCTTCGGACAGCTTCCGGCAGTCCCTGCTGGGATCTCGCCGTGGTCGCTCCAGTCTATCCCTGTCCAAGAGTGTCTCCACAAACAACATTACAGGGTGAGCCTCATTTTCATTAGCCAGCAGCTACAATACAATGTGCAGTTCTTAACCCTAGCTTAGGCACAGGCACCCAAGGATATGGTCTTGCCTCAACTCACTGTAGGTCTTGTCCACAAGGACAATAATTGTAGATCTTATCCTGCAAGTTGACATTCTCATTTCAAGATGTACAGATGAAGCCATCTAAAATTTCTGCGGGGCCACGGCAGGTCCATGACGGGTCCCTGGTGTGGCTGGAAAGAAATCCACCGTTATGACATAGTGTGCATGGGGCGGACTGGTAACAACCCCAAGCTCTGTGTGTAAAGAAGCAGTTGCAATGGTTTATCTATTCATCAGAGGGAGCAGTGATTTTGGACACCAAAACCATTTACTGCCCTGAGAAATAAACTGATGTGTCGCCTACTGTACTGTACAGAATGAGGGAGTGCGTCTGCTACAGACATGTACAGACAAGTGCACACAGTCACAACTAACTACTGTACATAGATGTCCACACAGCACCTATGCGTACAACCTTTGATGATGACATTTGCGTCTTGGGGACCCATGTGGACCCATGCGCACTGGCAGATGCAGACTGTATGATTTTGGCTTATCATACCGGCGCACATTCACACTATCCCAGCTATAAGTCTCATCCTGGTTTGGCTCAAATTACATCATAATGTTTGAATGAATCAAGCAAACTGGATATTAATATTCCTGTATACATGATTCATTGACCGTGATGGACAAATGAACCATGGGGTCACTGAATACACACCAACAATTCCACAGGCTGTCATAATGATATGACGACCAAGTGTCAGCCTCCAGAAGTCTGTAGACTCCTCTCAGTATGTGTGCAGTGTGAGCAGTGGCTTTATTTAACAATTAAATGCTTGTTTTGGACAGACGACTAGAAATTAATTACAAGATACTGCTTTCAACTCTTTAGCGCCAATCCAACTGGTTGCCACGATCGAGCTAGCCTATACCTAAAGACACACCTGATTGCATTGCATTTTAAGACTTTGCATTGCATTAGATGACTTAAACTATTGTCAGACCCTGTGTGACTTGATATTTCTGTTCCTTTTCTGTAAGCACCTTCCAATGGGCTTTTCTCACAGTACAATAGACATTTCTTATAGCATGAAAGCTCTGTTGTTTTCAAGTGTTCCAGTGAGTGACTGTGAACCAATATGCACGATACATGAATCTGAAATCAAAAGGAGGTAATTGTCATTCACTCATCAGTCCTTTCATTATTTACACCTATTTTTGTTATCTATTTTAGGCCTAATATACGTGACATATACTGAACATTTGCTGCTCTTTGATACTTTCTCCATTCTCTTAGGATCAGAATATTTACTGACACCTGTGCTATCTCAAATACTTTCTACACACTGCAGAATCAAAATACTCCACCAGAGGGGGTGAAACACTGATCAAATCTAATGACTTGTTCCTTAGCCCAGCCTTTCACTGAATTTAATTTATATCTTTGAAATATATTTAAAAAACCTATTAACATCCTTGTAAAATACAAACAGGACCGAAAAATATTACTGATTTGTTTACTTTAGCTGGGGCAATATGATTTTTTAAATTGATTTTACAGTTTTATTTATCGCTTTGGTACTACATTACATTACATTACATGTCATTTCGCAGACGCTTTTATCCAAAGCGACTTACAATTAAGTGCTTTCAACTGTGAAGGTACAAACTCCAGACAACAAGTAGTAAGTGCAAGTACATTAGCTTTAAATAAGTAAAGCTACAAAGAGACATATGAAAGTGCAAGTAGATAGCTTAAAATAAGTAAAGCTACAAAGAGACATATGAAAGTGCAAGTAGATAGCTTAAAATAAGTAAAGCTACAAAGAGACATGGAAGTGCAGGTTCACATTTATTTTTTTTTATTTTTATTTTTTTATCCGACGTGTAGTCTGAAGAGATGTGTTTTTAGCCTTCGGTGGAATGTGTGCAGGCTTTCGGCCATCCTGATGTCGGTGGGGAGCTCGTTCCACCATTTGGGAGCCAGGACAGTGAACGGGATTTCGTTGAGTGATTAGTTCTCCCTCGCTGTGGAGGAGCAACAAGCAGTTTGGCTGATGCAGAGCGAAGTGGGCGGGTTGGGGTATA
Organism: Gymnocephalus cernua; assembly: GCA_023631565.1. Taxonomy (NCBI): domain Eukaryota; kingdom Metazoa; phylum Chordata; class Actinopteri; order Perciformes; family Percidae; genus Gymnocephalus; species Gymnocephalus cernua. The sequence goes on along the minus strand of CM042438.1, from coordinate 32,341,805 downwards.
TGGTTGGACCATGTCCTGGATGTAAACTGGGGCTGATCCAGTCGTGGTCCTGTGTGTGAGTACTAGTGTCTTGAAGCGGATGCGGGCAGCAACTGGTAACCAGTGAAGAGAGCGGAGGAGCGGTGTAGTGTGAGAGAACTTGGGGAGGTTGAAGACAAGCCGAGCTGCTGCGTTCTGAATGAGCTGCAGGGGTCGGATGGCACATGCCGGCAAGCCAATCAGGACGGAGTTGCAGTAGGGGACGTATCCTTCTGATGTTATGCAGCATGTATCTACACGATTGGGTCGTTGCAGCAATGTTAGCAGTAAAAGATAGTTGGTCGTCAAGTGTCACACCCAGATTTCTAGCAGTCTGGGTGGGGACTACCACAGAGTTGTTGATTGTTATAGTCAGGTCTTGGGTAGGAGAGCCTTTTCCTGGAATGAAAAGGAGCTGGTACTATTAATGCAACTATGTGGTACAATTTCACAACTCTTAGTACAAAACTCCAAACTCATCACACTTGTAAAAAAAACCTTTCCATTGTGCATTCATTTGGATTGTAAACATCTCTCACCACACAACCGTTAATTCAAAATATTGTTTTGTTTTTTGTGAAATGTCATCAAAACATATGGTTTAACCACCAAAACTCACCATAATGATATGTTTTTAGTTTAGTCGTTTAACTACCAGTGGATCCAGTAACAAACAAAGCAAGAAACATGTTTCAAATCACAGTTAGAAGTGTTGAAAGTAACATGCTACGGTAGTGTAAAAGACAGATTACAGTTTTTACATCTCTGGCATCTCTGCTATGTTGGTGCCCATACACACCTCTCTGGCCTCTCTGTTGCTGTCCATGCCCAACTCTCTGGCTTCTCTGTTGGTGCCCATGCCCACCTCTCTGGTCTCTCTGTTATTATCCATGCCCACCTCTCAGGTCTCTCTGTTGGGGCCCATACCCACCTCTCTGGCCTCTCTTTTAGGGCCAAAGCCCACCTCTCTGGCTTCTCTGTTGGTGCCCATGCCCACCTCTCTGGCCTCTCTGTTGGTGGCCATGCCCATCTCTCTGGCCTCTTTGTTGCTGCCCATACCCACCTCTCTGGCCTCTCTTTTGGGGCCAAAGCCCACCTCTCTGGCCTCTCTCTTGGTGGCCATGCCCACCTCTGTGACAGATCCCTTGTCCACAAGCTTTCTTATTCCTTGCTGTCTATCCTGCTCCATGTGATTTACATGTTCATACAGACACACATTTTATAAAGATGACAAACCAATTCAAAATCTTTAGGTTTACCAAATGGTTCAATGATTCATGCAAACCAGAAGAGAAGCATATCAAAAGTATTGTGAGCATTGCAGACAATTACTTCATATGAAAGGTATTGTCCTTGACGACACACTGATTAGATGTGGTGAAAAGGTTACTGTGTGTTGTACTAAGTTAAGGGGGCGGGAAGGGGGGGTGCTGGCAGGAGCTGGATTTAATATTTTTTATTTTTTAAATAATTACTAATTCGCTGTCTGACATTATTTATATTTGTGTATATCAAATAATGAGGCAAATAGCAAAAAAGGGTTATGGATATGTTCTAAAATATAGCCTACTAAAAATTAACTGTTATAGCTGATAGAGGTGACAGTGAAAGTGAGTAACGTGACGTGACTCGCTGAGAAGCGAGCAGGCTGAGACTAGTTGACTGGAACGTTAGTTGTAGAAGAGTATGTCGCAGAAAAGGATACAAAATTGTTTCTTCTGGCATAGTAATGCGGCTAAAAAAAATGTTACAGTTGATGTTTCCTCGTCCACCGCCGAGGCAAACTCTGTTGGGGCAGCTGTAGAGCCAAAGTCTGAAATAACGTTAGCAAGCAGCAGCCAGGAGGGCATGAGGATAAAATATACAATGACTGAGGAAGCCCAAGGGGGTAAGCCATTTTGATGCTACCAAGCACTCACCCCCCGTTAGCATTCCATTGACTGCCATTCATTTTGGCGTCACTTTGACAGCCAATAACTTTACATCTGAAGCCTTTAAAGACTTGATTTGTCCACTGTTTATTTCTAAAGAAACACAACAATGTCAGGCTTTACAGCATACATACATCCCTCGGATGTATCATAACTTCATAAGATAATACCATGGACGTATTAATAGAACACATGGTGAATTACAACCATCAGCTATATCCATTATTACAACTAGCTACATGACCTCGGGAGAAAAGTCACGGGTCTGCTCACGTCCATTATGCGCGTTCATCGTGCCTATTTTAATAATTCTGGATTCGCTACTAGTGAATGTTAAAAATGTTAAGAATATGACATTTTAAACAAGGACCCTTTAAGTGTTCGGGCTGGTAAATTGATATACCCCGAAACAAATTATCCGCTGAAATATAGATGTTTGTTTTGCCATGCAAAGTCTATGTGAAAAGTCTTTCTGGGCCATGGGGTGCAGTACCACCCCTCTCCGCTAAGCCCATGGTGGCTTTTAGACATGGCACTATTCCTGGGGGCTTGGTCAAAATGTGAACACTTCCTGGGGGGAGAAATCATCAGACAACCATTATTTTGTTATTCAGCACCCCTGGTCAAAAATAGGTTCCCGTTCTCCTGTACTAAGTGAATTGCACATTTGATTACGTACGTGTGTGTGTGTGTGTGTGTGTGTGTGTGTGTGTGTGTTGTAGGACCCTGAATGACGACTCTCCCCTGGGGCTGCGCAGGATCCTTTCCCAGTCCACTGACTCCCTGAGCTTCAGGACCAGAGCTATGTCAGTGGAGTCTCTCAATGATGACGGTATCAGAACATTTAAAATATACATCATAAATGAAATGGCTGGGGGGAGATGGGGGTGTGAAGTTGGTAAGTTGTATAGTGCAGCAGCAGGATAGTGTAGGGTTAAGAGCTAATGTTTGAATCATTATCTGTACACCTCCACTGAATCATTTGAGACTCTTGCAAGTACTTGCAACTCTGGATATTCCAGACCATAACATTGACAGATCCTCTCTTAATTCCAATTAAGTGGCTACTTAATTGGTTCTTCCAGCACTTCTGCCATGTAGCCTACTCTCCTCGTCTGGCATTTCTCCGGTTCTTTACTCCGGACACTCCTTCAGTACTGGAGTCGCCACCTCGGCCTTCAAAGGCATCGCTGAACTAGAGCTGGGCAATATATCAATAATATATCAACATCAATATATCAGGCTAAATATCATCTTAAATTAAAAAATATTGTAATACTGTAATAAGTGGTGTCCTGGTTTTAAAGGTGCAGTAAGTGGTTCTGCACAAAGATTGATGATATTTGAACTCAACTGCCCCTACCAACAACTGTCGCTGCCTGTTGCCGATTGGCTGGAACAGTGTTTTGTGGCCCTTGCACTCCTTTTTGTCTGTTTTCCACTTAACGCACACAGGAAACAGAGAGCTAGGTGACCGTGAGGACATATTCACTGATTTTGAAGAAGAAGAAGTGTATCGGTTCAACATCACTTACTATACCTTTAAAGGCTGAATTACAGTAAAGCGATGTATTTATCTGAACTTAACAGACTTACTAGCTGTTTTAGTATTTGCCTTTACCAACTGAGTCATTGTATCAACATTACTGGTGATTATTTATCAAAATCTCATTGTGTTAATATTTTGTTAAAGCACCAATAGTCAACCCTACAATATCGCCGCAATATTGACATTAATGTCTTTGGTAGAAAATATTGTGATATCTGATTTTCTCCATATCCCACAGCTCTACCCTGAACCTTACTGTTAAAAATCATGGGCAGTTGATTATTCCAATTGTTCATGGCTACATCCATTCATATCATCCTCTGCCTTTCAAATGGTATCCCAGAACAATTAATACAACTGTGGGCCATTAGTCCCCTGAATCTCAGCTCCACTCTTCTTTGTTTGAAGTAACTGGATGTTTTGGGGGTCCGTCGTGCCCCAGGTGCCCCCTACAAGCAACTTCACATCTTTCATACCAGTGACTTCATGCCTTGTATTTCAATCATCTTTCAGTATTACATTGTTTAAAAGTATCTTGTTGATGGTGTGGTCCTTGCTAGTGAAAATAGTGCAAAAATGTGGATGGACCAACAACAAATGAATTATGGTCCTCAATATAAGCCTACTTCTTCAGGAAAAGTGGCAGGTGCTTCTCTATGAAAAGTAGCTTCTCTGTTTCTCACATGAAAATGGATTCCCCGTTAGGAGAGTAGTCTAAGTTAGAGCGAGAATGTCCGGTACGTTGAGTGAGTGACGTCAGGGAGTGGGGAGTGGGATTAGCGTATGATTGCTGCTGTGTGAGGGATAAACGAGAGGAAAAAGAGATAGAAAAGACGTTGTAAAGTGAGTTAACAGTGAACAATAAAACAACAAGCCTCTCAAGACACGGTGGCTTCATCTGTTGGTAATACTGGCACTTCCTGACCACGGACCATGGTCTGGGAACCTGCAACAGGAAAGGTGTACTGTTACAGTCTTTTCATGGATGACATGAGATGCGGCGTCTCTCGCTGTCGGTGCTTGTGCACAGAGCAGAAGAGTACCTAGGATAGTAGCGTTAAGTATTGCTGTTTTTTGACACTTTTGACAGTAATTCCACACTGCTGACATGTTTGCTGCAATTAAAAAAAGCGTGCATGCCTCTTACTCTACACTGGTTGCTATTTGATCTCGTCATCGTCAGTAACTTGAGATGACTGAGTTAGGTAGAAGATGGTTAAATGATAAGTTTTGGGAAGTGACAGATATAAATCATTTTTTTGTGAAAAGTTAAATATTCAATTTTATTTAAAGGGCTTTGTTGGCTTATTTTAAAAGTTTCAAGAAAATATATACTGTATTTCCCCTAGGCATGTAGACATTACAAACATGTAGTAGGCATGACATGTAGAAGTATAAAGTTTTAAAAATGAAAGTGAGTTAATGTTCTTAGTCACATTCCATCACTGGACTCCTGACAGGATTAGAGGCTAAAATAGCATCTGTTGTATCTCTTAAGACATTTGTATTTTTTAAAGTATTATATTTAATATCCACTTTACCAGAAGTTTGACTGTAAAAGGGTGTGATTAATTTGTGATTTCAGTTGGACTTACAGCGCGCCCTGCTGACTTTGGTTCTTATTCCAACCTGCTACAGGATCGTAACAATAACTTCTTGGATTAGTATAGAGATCTAAAATCATGTGTCAGCCTGTAATCTTTTATGCTGATGGGTTTCTCTTATTTAGGAGACAACTACTACACTTCAGTATTGGAGGAGTTGGAACTCGAGGGCCAGGACTTCAAGGCTGACTCATGGAGCATGGCTGTGGACAACAATTACTTGCAGACACACCGCAAAAACGTCATCAAGAGGCAGGATGTCATCTATGGTGACAGTAGTAGTTGATCAACCCTAAAGTTTCTCCCCCATAGTACAGACATTCAATGTTTTGACTGCTACAGTCTGTTACGTGACTTTGATGTGTGTGTGTGTGTGTGTGTGTGTGTGTGTGTGTGTGTGTGTGTAATGTGGCCATGTGTCCTTCTTAGAGTTGATTCAAACGGAGCTGCACCACATGCGAACGCTGCGTATCATGGAAAGGGTGTTCCGGCAAGGCATGCTGGAGGAGCTTCAGCTAGACCCGTGCACCGTGCATGCCATGTTCCCCTGCCTGGACCAGCTGATCAGGATACATTCCCATTTCCTGGCACAGCTTCTCCTGCGGCACAACAGCAGCCTGCAGTCTGGATCCAGCCGCAACTTCACCATTCACCAGCTGGGGGACATACTGCTGGAGCAGGTGACTGCCATGCATTCTCACACTGACACACCAACAGACTCACACTGACACACCAACAGACTCACACTGACACACCAACAGACTCACACTGACACACCAACAGACTCACACTGACACACCAACAGATATTGCATAGCACCACATAGTGGACACAGGAAGTGGTGCACAATAAAAAATATGTAATTTCCAATGCTATGCACTCCATGGAGGGAATTCATTCTAACTTGTGCATGCAGTGTCCACCGGTGATGGAAATACACAGCTGCATCAACTGGAACCCTGGCCCCCCCCACCCCCCCCTTGACATTTGCAATGTGCAATGGCACGTTCATTGCTGCTTGCAGCTTTAATTATGATTGCCTTCTCATTTTATATGATGATTTCTGTGAGATTGCTATTTACTTGTGATAGTTCCCTAGAAATATTTGGTATGTTGACAACCTAAATCTGAATACATATTGCAGGTGTAAACAGTGACATTCCTTTGCATTTAAGCACAAGTTCTGTCTCAGTCACATACATGTGTTCTTCTGCCAGTTTTCAGGTCAGTGTGCGGACGACATGCGAAAGACCTATGCTGAGTTCTGCAGCCGCCACTTGAAGGCTGTCAAATTGTACAAAGAACTGCTGGCCAGAGACAAAAAGTTCCAGTGCTTCATACGGGTGAGACAGACACAAAACACAATAAAACACATGGAAATACACAGCATGCGTTACATTACAAAGGAAAAAAGAGAGATCATAATAAGTGAATGTAGAGTTTACACACAGGAGGTGAACTGTATGGGTTGTATATGGTTTTTGTCAACTATATAATGGTATATGGTTGCAGAAGAATATAAAGCAAATTTTTCGACATGTGCACATATGAGTATGTATAGGGTGTGAGTTAGTCCATGTGTATATCTGTGTGTGTGTGTGTGTGTGTGTGTGTGTGTGTGTGTGTGTGTGTGTGTGTGTGTGTGTGTGTGTGTGTGTGTGTGTGTGTGTGTGTGTGTGCAAACACCCTTTGTTTAACTTTATGGATCAAAGTTGGGACAGTATGGAAAACACAAATAAAAAAGAAAGTAGTGATTTCCAAATGTACTTTGACTTGTATTGCATTGCAGACAATACAACAGCACATAATTTAATGTGTTCCTCATGATTTTTATTGTTTTGTTTTTTCAAATAAACAAATTCCTATTTTGGTTCTTGCAACACATTTCAAAAAAAGTTGGAACAGTAAAGCATTTACCACTTTGTAATGTTGCCATTCCTTTTCACAACACTTAAAAGACGTTTAGGGACTGTAGACACCAAGTGATGAAGTGTTTCAGGTGTAATTTTGTCCCATTCTTGCTGCAAACAAGTCTTAAGGTGGGCAACAGTACGGGGTCTTCGTTGTCGCATTTTGCGCTTCAAAATGTGCCACACATTCTCTATTGGAGACAGGTCGGGACTGCAGGCAGGCCAGTCAGGTACCCGTGTCCTCTTCCTCTGCAGCCAGGACTCTGTAATGTGTGCAGAATGTGGTTTTGCATTATCTTGTTGAAATATGCATGGACGTCCCTGGAAAAAATGTCTTCTTGAAGGCAGCATATTGTGCTCCAAAATCTCTATGTACTTTTCAGCATTAATGGTGCCATCACAGAAGTGCAAGTTACCTTTGCCTGACACAACCCCATACCATGACAGACCCTGGCTTTTGGACTTGTTGCTGGTAACAGTCTGGATGATCCTTTTCTTCTTTGGTCCGAAGCACACGGCGTCCATTTCTACCACAAAATACCTGAAATACTGATTCATCTGACCACAGTACACGTTTCCACTGTGTGATGGTCCATCCCAGATGCCTCCGAGCCCAGAGAAGTCAACGGCGCTTCTGGACACTGTTAACATAGGGCTTCCTTTTGGCACAGTACAGTTTTAACTGGCATTTGTGGCTGTAACTACGTATTGTGGTACTTGACAAAGGTTTGCCAAAGTAGTCCTGAGCCCATGTGGTGATATCACTTATAGATGAATGACGATTCTTGATGCAGTGCCGCCTGAGGGATCGAAGATCACGGTTGTTCAGCTTAGGCTTGCGCCCTTGTCCTTTACGCACTGAAATTCCTCCACATTCCTTGAATCTTTTAATTATGTTATGCAGTGTTGGAGGTGAAATAAGCAAATGTCTTCCTATCTTTCTTTGAGGAACATTGTTTTTAAACATTTAAATAATTTTCTCACGTATTTGTTGGCAAACTGGCGATCCTCGGCCCATCTTTGCTCCTAAAGGACTAGACCTTTCTTGGATGCTGCTTTTGTACCAAATCATAATTACAATCACCTGTTGACATCACCTGTTTCAAATCACATCATTATTTAACCAATTTACCTGATTACTAGCCCTAAATTGCTCCTGTCCCAACCTTTTTTGGAATGTGTTGCAGGTCTGAATGACAGGAAAGGATGTATATTCACAAATGAAATTAAGTTGACTGGACAAAACATGAAATATTTTGTGTTCACATTGTCTGCAATGAAATACAAGTCAAAGTACATTTAGAAATCACTACTTTCTTTTTTTATTTGTGTTTTCCATACTGTCCCAACTTTTTCTGATTTGGGGTTGTATTTATTTATCCAACGTGTAGTCGGAAGAGATGTGTTTTTAGCCTTCGGCGGAAGATGTGTAGGCTTTCAGCCATCCTGATATCGGTGGGGAGCTCGTTCCACCATTTGGGAGCCAGGACAGTGAACAGTCGGGATTTCGTTGAGTGATTAGTTCTCCCTCGCTGTGAGGGTGCAGCAAGCAGTTTGGCTGATGCAGGGCGAAGTGGGCGGGTTGGGGTATATGGTTTGACCATGTCCTGGATGTAAGCTGGGGCTGATTCATTCATGGCCCTGTATGTAAGTACTAGTGTCTTGAAGCGGATGTGGGCAGCAACTGGTAACCAGTGAAGAGAGCGGAGGAGCGGTGTAGTGTGAGAGAACTTGGGGAGGTTGAAGACAAGCCGAGCTGCTGCGTTCTGAATGAGCTGCAGGGGTCGGGTGGCACATGCCGGCAAGCAAATGAAGAGGGAGTTGCAGTAGTCTAGACGTGAGATGACTAGAGCCTGAACCAGAACCTGGGCCGCCTTCTGCGTTAGAAGGGGACGTATCCTTCTGATGTTATGCAGCATGTATCTACACGATTGGGTGGTTGCAGCGATGTTAGCAGTGTTAGCTGTTAGCTGATCCAACCCACCTGGTGACCTGAGCTGCGAAATCCAGTAGATCTATGAGGGTTAACCTCTTCAAACACACAGTCAACATGGGTATAACCCTGGTTGAGCCAATGGTGTGAAAGGGGTATTACAGGCACACACACTGGGGGTGGAATATTGATGGTGTGATTACTTATTTAATTTATGATTGAGGTCCTAGGGAACAGCACAGATAATGCAGGAGTCAGGCACAATCACTGCAGGCCTGGAAGTAGAAGTAGACATACATCTTAGGGGCCCTATTTTAACAATCTGAAACGCAAGTATCAAACGAAAACGCAAGTAGCTTTGTGGGTGGATCTCGGGCACTGTTGCTATTATATCGGCGGGATAAATGAGTCTTGCGCCCGATGCAAATCTAAAATGGGTTGGTCTGAAGTAGCTAGGTGTGGTTTGGGCATAACGGGCAATAAACAAATCAGAGCGTCATCTCACATTCCCTTTAAGAGCAGGCACGCTTGTTCCATGGCGGATGGCTATTATGACAGCGGATTTGCCTGGCCCACGCCAGCGGGAGCTGTCTGGGATGTGGCAAAGTAATAAATGTCCGTCTTGACCGGGTGGCGATGTTGCTGCGGCCTCTCGGGCGCATCTCCTCAAGTCTGGAGAGGATTGCTGCAGCCATGGAGCGTGGGCCTCCAAACACACCACCTGCTCCTGTTGTGTCCCTTCCTCCTCCCCCCCACTCCATCTCCGTCCACCTGCTCCACCAGGAGCATTGCCACTCCCGGACCCTCAAGTCCAATCCTGCTGTAGTTCAACATCACGTCTCCTTAAGTCCTCTAATATTTCCTCATTTATGTCATCAACACATCCACGATTCATGGAAATGTGTAAAACACAACAAGCCACAAAGCACAAAGAATGCTGTGACTTTTTGAGGACTGTACTGTAAAGTGCCTCCTGACCTATCCAAATACCTGAAGCGCATTTTCAGTAATATCTTTCCTTGTAATTATGTATGGTTTGCAAAAATGGGAACTGCTGCGTCCCTGTAGATGGAAGAAGCAAAGTGTATGCGCGTTGTGCACACGCTATGGCCAAGCATGCTGATGTGACCGAGCCCGTCCAAACCCGACCATAATTTCTAAATATCTGTCCGAACCCAGCCCGGCCCGTCGGGCTCGGTTTGGGTATCCATGCCTTAGTGTGGAGAGATACCAGTTATTTCGTGGTTTTCCTTTTGGTAAATTATATTAATTTATATTTTTTGGAGGCCAGGCTAGCTGTAAATATGGCTGCACGAGATTGACATTACCATCCTGTGAATAAATCCATCTGGAATGCAAACTGGGTCTTCCTCTCAGTTTCTGTGCCTCCGTCTTGGCCAACCTTACACCCCCCATTAAAAAGGGAGATAGAGTCGGCATGTCTAAAAGATTTAGATTGAGATTTTTCCACTTCATTTGCCTTATTTATGTGTCTTTTACTAAACAGTGTTTTTTTTTTCTAATCCTCAAAGTTGCCTTTTAAACAAAGCAAAAAGAAATGTCAGCCAGGATCATTTTTGTCAGTGTGTGTCTCTCTGTCTGTGGGCAGCGGATGAGTCGTGGACCCTTGCTACGTTGCCATGGTGTTCAGGAGTGCATCTTGTTGGTGACTCAGCGGATCTCCAAGTATCCTGTCATTGTTCAGCGCATTCTGGACAATACCACTGGTAAATCACCCCAGTCACAATGGCTTTATCGTCAATGTCAGTGTCAAATCGGAAAACTTAAGGACTGTGCACAGAAAACAGGACTAGGACATTCATTTCAGAAACTAGCCTTCAATAGCTCTTGGAATTTTTCACCTTCCAGACAAAAACTCTGTTTTCCTACATGGAGAAGCCATTTGCCTCCTGCACCACTCCTGCATGAACTTCCGTCCTCCTGTAAGGTTATAGTGCCCTTGTTCGCAGGGTTAGGGTTAGTGTGTCCATTTTTACACTTGAGGTCCCTGCAGGGTTCTGGACCAATCCTGAAAATTGCACCACCACACCATGCACGGTTTGGGCTGCAGCAATAAGAGAGATATATATTCTATGTGCACATAGTGCTGTTATAGAGCTCAACAGTCCCGCCCACAGCGAGTTCCGGAAGTAAAAATCCAATGCAATTTCTCCATTGACAGTTTCAGTATAAGCCATAAAATCGTAACCGTCGATGTTAGACTTAAAACCAGCTACGGCATGACTAAGCGATTGTATATGCTCATATAGACGCCAAAAGTTCTTGGGGCACTAACCTTGTTTTGAGGTAAATGTCTTTTATTCGCGATGTCTTAGATAAGTACTTCATTATCCACAATCCTGAACAATCCCACAATTCCACAGTGATGCTTCTGATTGGTGGAACTCATGCTGGTGAGGAGGGGGAGGAGGGGGAGCTGCCTAAACAATCGTCATGCACATGCGCAAGATGATTTTCCGAGGATCTACGACACTGCCAGATTCACGACCTGTTCCACACTTTGGCAGGCAAGCTAACGTTAGTTTAGCTAACAGCTGATTAGGCTAACCGCTAGCTAACAGCTTGATTCAGTCTAACGTTAACTCAAACGAAATACTGGGAAAGCAGGCTGCAGCTGATGTAACAACTGTTATATATTTTAACGGTTCTTTTCAGGTTTTATTTTGAGGGTCTTTTAAAGTTATTACATAATACATGTCTAAGCTAAACTAACGCTAGCTTCCTTTTTTCAGTGGTGCGCGGTGGTTTGTGGGATTGTAGTTCCTTTGCTCGATATTGAAAATATGTACATTTTTACCAAGTGTACCTTTGACTTTTTGGGGATTTTCTGTTCGTTTTTTCACTCAAAATGACACGTATGCTTATGACTCATGTCGTAGCTGGTTAGCCTAAGGCATGGTCTAAAACTCTTTGTATGTTTGTATTGTACGGATGTCAATGTGAAAAATGAATGGGAAATTTACTTCCGGAACACAAGGTCTCTCGGAGTGTGGTTGGGACTGTTGAGCTCTATACCTATCTGAACAAAAATAACTTTACTGCAGTTAGATTTTTGTTTATGAGAAACTGTCACCAACCGAAATCATTCAAGCAATAATAAATTCAAAGAGGAGATGTTTCGGTCTGTCTAGGAGCAGTTTAATGTTTGACTCAATTGATGGATAATGGTGGCTACATAATATTCTGTGTACATTGGGTCTGTTTGTTTCTCTTCCAGATGATGGAGAAGAAGCCTCCATTCTTGCCCAGGCTCTCTCCATGGTCAGAGAACTTCTTAGTTCAATAGACCAACAGGTACTCTATTGTCCACAATATAAGACACCTTTATGGCTATTATATATATATATATATATATATATATATATATATATATATATATATATATATATATATATATATATATAATAGCTCCTCATCAAGACCGTCTGTAACATATGTGATTTCTTTTTATATTTTTTTTCCATTTTTGCATGACCAAAGACAGAAACAAAACAATGAATACAGGACAATTACAAAGGTTTACTCAAAGATCAAATGGATCTAAGTTGATGTTGTGTGTTTGTGTGTGGGCATGTGTGTGTGCATGTGTATGTGCATGTGTGTGTGCGTGTGTGTGCGTGCATGTGTTTGTGTGTGTGTGTGTGTGTGTGTGTGTGTGTGTGTGTGTGTGTGTGTGTGTGTGTGTGTGTGTGTGTGTGTGTGTGTGCTGTCAGACTGGAAAGAAGTATAAAAGGTGGAGAGAGAGAAAGGGAGGTGGCGAGCTAAGATAAAGCATGACAAATAAATGATAACTATGCACTAATACTAATGATACCTTTTGCCACCACCGATTAATAATAATACAATAATAATAAATAATACCAATACTACCAGGTATTATTAGTAATAATATTTAAAGCTGCAAACAGCAATGAATGGGCCCTCGCACAACCCTGATTGGGTGGGATTGGCAGCCGTGGTGTTGATTGGTGTTGACAGCTCTAGACTGTAGACTCTAATGTCCGGTTGGCAGATGGAGGACCTGGAGCAAACACAGCGGCTGCAAGAGATCCAGGCCAAGCTGGACCAGCGGTCTGAGGCCAAAGTAAGGGATGGAGGACTGTTCAAGCCTGGAGAGTTGTCCCGCCGGAGACTTGTCCATGAAGGGACCCTTTTCTGGAAAACCCCGGGATCCCGGCTCAAAGGTACTCTACGATGTGTGTGTAAAGTAAGCGACTAAATCTGCACATCAAGGTCAACACTGTGGACTGCCATGTGTAATGGCACGGCACTTCAGCAGGGCCCTCAAATTGGAGGCTGAATATGTATCAATTTATGTGCTGCTGTCAGATGGCTGCATGCACTAAATTAACGACAGAAGCTGCTTTTGTTGGCCATTGGGCCACTATGAAAATGCTAAATATGAAAATAAGCATTATAAACATGACTTTTGTAGAAGTACTTGACATATTATTTCACATGTCCTTCTGCACATAATATCAGGCAGCTGTAGTTTAGAAAGACTACATATAGTTTTACATCATGCTGGGGTTGATGAAGAAGTTTCTTTCTATGGTGAATAACATGTCACTGAATGTGAAAAGGCCATTTTTATGATTGTCTTTGCTTTAAGGTGTAAGTATTGCAGAGAACAGTAGCTAAACTAAGAGACACTTCAATGCTCCTAAAAAAGGTGTGAAAGGATTTACTGAGAGTAGTTTTAGCAGAGACAATGGCCTAATCCCAAAGTCCGGGCTCACAGACTCACAGACTTTGGTGCGTGTTCTCGCAAAATTAGTAAGGGCTAAGGGTTGTCCAAATGTCGAATTTTAAAGGGCGTGAGGGTTTGAGTACACACTTACCGAGCCCTTTCTGTGAGTCTGCAGTGATGCAGACTTCACCAAAGGGAATTACCCACAGTTCAAAGCGTTGTGACGTTTACCGCGGAGACCATAGGGAAATCTGGAAATTACAAAGGTAAAGAACAGCACAACCACGGGAGCATGCTTCTCTCTACAGAGCTAACAAGCACTCACCCCCCGTTAGCATTCCATTGACTGCCAGTAATTTTGGCGTCACTTTGACAGCCAATAACTTTACATCTGAAGCGTTTAAAGACTTTATTTGTCCGTTGTTTATTTCTAAAGAAACACAACAATGTATAAAAGGCTCCGTTACCTTGTACCTCACGTTATGGCTCCGTAGCAGACGTTTTTATAAAAATAGGCTAACGATTGTGTCATAACCACGCGACTTACTAACTTTATTGTAGGCAGATTTACATGTGTTCAAATTTGTGCTTGATTGAAAAACAACTTGAATGTGTTTTGGTGTGTGCTTGCATACTGTGTCTTTGTGTGTGTGTGTGTGTGTGTGTGTGTTTGTGTAGATACACAGGTCTTATTGATGACAGACATCCTGGTGTTTCTGCAGGAGAAAGACCAGAGATACATCTTTCCATGTTTGGTAAGAAAATGTACTCACACACACAAACAAAAACACACTAATACGGAATTTACCAATGAACTACTTGTTCCACGTATTACTTCTTTTAAACCTTCCTTTCCTGCATGATTCAGGACAAGTCTCCAGTACTGTCCCTTCAGAACCTGATAGTGAGGGATATAGCCAATCAGGAGCGTGGTATGTTCCTCATCAGCGACTCCTCTCCTCCTGAGATGTACGAGTTCCATGCTGCCTCCAAGGAGGAGAAGAATATCTGGATACGGCACATTCAGCGCACTGTCAGCAGGTGGGAAAATGCACCAACACGTAAACATACAAGTTTTAATAAAAAGAAGAAAAAAAAAGTTTGACATTGTTAGGTTCGACATTCTTTTTGAGAGTGGGATTGAAAAATCAATATCAATTCCATGTCTGGGTGTTAAAATATAAATCAGGTTTATAGCAACTTGCCGTCTTATTTTCACAGTTTCTGGTAGAAAACTCAGGAAATGCTTAAATGAGGTAGTTCATTTCTCATGAGATAGTGTCAATGGAAAAATGTTTTTATATATTTAGGGCTTGAGTATGAAAGTGCCAGGGGCCCAGTGGTCACTTAAATTTAATACATTTTCTGCTGTGCAGTTGTATTTGTGAGGGGCTAACCCCTTTTTTCCACCGGGCGAGTCTGCACTGCTCGCGGGCCCTGCGAGTAAACACAGCCATTCAAGTTAATGCTTGATATTCCACCAGCTGCGCCGCGCAAAGTGCAACAAGAGAAGCATCTGTGTACACTGTTATGTGTGACCTCACCCTCTCCTGGGGAAGCCCGATGATAGAGCACAGGGGGTTTTCCAGTAGGCAAGGTCTGACTGCAGAAAGGGAGGAATGGTCAGCATGCGCCTCTCTTTGCCGTATTGTGGCGAGGCGCAGGCTCCGAACCATCTCTGAATTTTCCTTATGTGGAGAAGTCCCGGAGGGACATCCAGTACCAACCATCAACAGGATATTGCAAGCTGTGCAAAGAGCAAAGATATAATTCCCACAAAGCCCTGCTTATTGCTGTTATTTAGTCATTTAGTCCACTTGTGATAATGTTACTGCCATTGTATGTAATGTTGTATATGCCACTATGTACCCATCTGTTGTGTTGTGCCATATTATGTTTATCAAAAAAAACAACATTACCAATAGAAGTGATTATCAAAGCTATTGAAGTGAAACCCACGTTGTGATGACCCTTTAACTCTTCAGCATGACAGGATCTGTGGTAGTCATCAGTGTTGCTCTATCTCTGCATCTTGTATCTGTAAATCGTTACACCTCTAACAATGATAAGTTAAAACTTATATAAATGTAGGAAAAACTGACACATAAACATCCATGTCCATTACAGGATATCAGGATTTGTATGGTGTGTGTTTTTGTGTGTTCAGGTGCCCATCGAGAGAGGAGTTCCCCCTCATAGAGACTGAACACAAGGCTCATCTTAGGAGACTCAAAGGTCAGGAGACCAACATGAGTGACACAATTAAAGGAGCATTTACAGTCCTAGTCATTTAACCATGTATATACAGGGGCGTCAGACTGGGTGGGGGGGGGGGGGGGGGGGGTACCCAGGGCCCTCGTGAGGAGGGCCTAAAAATATGCTAGAATGATGCCTTTCTACAGGGCCCAGAATGTTGTGCTACGCCCCTGTATATATGAGACATTGTGATTTATTATTTCTGTTCTATGAATTCCTGTTTCATCTGAAAAGACTCTTCATACTTCCTTTTTGACCAGTTGACGAGGCCTAAAGGTGCTGTACTCGAAATACTGAAGATAAAACACAGCAGCTGGGATTGCCCCCACATTCCTCTAAATACCTATGTTTTGTCACAGCCACATGCACTCACATAGTGAAAGTTGTTATATCTGTAAGTTGATTTACAACAAGCTGTTTCCCTATTTAGTTTGAAAGGATTGTGCTGTATAGCTCTGCGGATCCGTGGAGGGGCATTAAAGGTCTGGCTTCAACAAAAGCTATTTTATAGTGCCTTGCTTTGGCTGTCAAAGCACTTTGTAAACTTTGTTTTTAAAGGTGAGATTTTACCTCTTTAGAAGTTTTAAAAACAATTAAAGTATGGGGATTTATGTGTGATATTTGTTGGATTACCTTATTGCTAATGTGTGTGTTAGGTGTGTGTTGGTGTGTTTTTTTATTGTTATTAGTAGTATTATTTCGGTGATTAGGACTGCGTGTTACGTACACAGTGTGTGTTAATTGTGTGTATGTATGTTGTCAGGTGGAAGTACATGGGTGTTTGGTGTTAGACGTGAGACTGAGGATGTGTTGTCATGTGTTGGATGCCCCCCTCACAGCTGAGCTGCAGCAGAAGGACCGGGAGATGCTGGAGCTCCTACAGGAGAGGGTGACTCTGTTCTGTGAGCTGGCAGAGGTGACGAGTGGTCACGAGGGCCTACAACCTCCTATCACTCGCTATCTGTTCAGGGCAGACACCGCCCAAGCTCCACGCGCAGAGAAACTGCTGCTGGACGCCACGACTGAGGGTAACACATCAGCTTCATGTCAGCTAGAAAGATTTGTCATTTGTTAGTTTGCAAATAAGGTTAAAAAAACCTAGGGCTGTCAATCAATTAAAAAAATGTAATCTAATTAATTACATACTCTGTGATTAATTAATCTAAATTAATCGCATACATCATTTTTGCTGTGACAGTATTTTAAATATTTTAATTCAAATGAATCAATGAATAATCAGCATTAGTGACATTAAAGTTAAAAAAGCTCTTTTTATCATTATTTTCACTGTTCAAATAATGACCATAACAATCAACAATATGACCTGATATGCTGAGGAAATACATTCAAAAGTGCTTCAGGAATAGGGTTGGTTATCGTTTGGGTTTTTTCCGATACCGGTGCTACAGCGGTACTTTTAAAATGGTGCCGGTGCCTTAACGGTGCCTGAACCGATACTTTTTAAGAAAGGTTACTAGAAAGTGTACTAAACAACGGTCGGCGACATTAAAGAATGGCTTGTTTATTGTTAAGGCCATATGGTTAAAATGAAATAATGTAATAATAATGTAATAACTATAACAATTACTTATTTCACTAGGAAATTGCTGTTAAACGACAAAAACAACCACCAGATGGGAAAAGGGCATTTAACAATAACTTTGAATGCACCACGAGGCTGCCAGTTTCATTGAACACACCATCTGCGTTTTTCCGACAACAGCAGCTGCAGATTGTTACATCCTGGTGTTGGAATCCTCTACAGTGAAATATAGTCAAACTTTACAGTGTTTAGCGTTAGCTGTCAGCATTTTAACTGTGTTTAACCCAGCTACTAGCTAGCGGTAGGCTAATGTTAGCTGCTGTTGAGTATAGTGTCAACTAGCGTCACGTGCAGCGATGTTTCTGTTGCCTGTAAAGTCTGTTTCAGAGCACCAGAGAGAAGCACAGACACATCAGTGGCACCGAAATGAGGCGCCGAAATCCACGTTGCTATTCGGTCCGGTAGATACAGGTCTTTAAGGCACCGGTGCTGTATTCAGGAAGAAGATTTTTATAAGTAAATGTTCCAATCAATGATCCAGGCAGCGCATTTTCGTCTCTCTCCTTCATTTTACAGTCGAATGGTGGCTAAAACGGCTCCGGGTCAAAGGTCAATATGGAATGGATTAATCTGCGTTATTTTGACAGCCCTAAAAAAACACAACCCAACTTGTGTGTGTGTGTGTGTGTGTGTGTGTGTGTGTGTGTGTGTGTGTGTGTGTGTGTGTGTGTGTGTGTGTGTGTGTGTGTGTGTGTGTGTGTGTGTGTGTGTGTGTGTGTGTGTGTCCACAGTGGACAGGTTGAGTGAGCTCCTGCTGGGTTCCAGGGTGGACATCCCTCTCCCATGGCAGCACAACCACATGGAGGTGCTAGAAACCAGTGAGTCATACACACAGAACACTTCTACACAACACACTCATGTTGGTATCATTAGCCAAATAACACCTTTGCACTCAGAAAATAAAAACAACTGATAGAATATTATAGCTGTAAATAGATAGCCCAAAGAGTGCAGTTACTAGCCTCAGGCCAGTTCACATGTCATTAATCATTTTTATCGTTTAATTAATAACTGTGTGGATATGGACCTGGAGTAATACTGATTGACTGCTGTGCCTGTCTCTGCTGCTCAGGTGATCAGGACCTGTCGCTCAATGGAGCACAGGATTTCTTTGCAGCAAAGGTGAGCTGGGGTGGGGGGGAATGAATATGTTGTCATTATTTTAAAATGATACACACCATGACACATATCATACACAACGAACAACAAAAATATTCATCTCAAATCATCTTAAAGTGACCAAGTGGCGAGTCTTCTTATAGTTTTTTTTCAATTGTTTACACGCAATTTTGAAAACCATATTTTTTCAAAATATAATCACAATTATCCAAACACCACACTCAATTTGCATAATTCCTAGATTGCTTGCAAAATGACACACTTCAGTCAAAACATATACACATATTTGTGAAAATGCTTTTAGTTTTCATTTACAGTCCTCAATGATCACACACTACTGCAGCCAGTTTCACACTGCTGTGGTAAATAAAAAACATTTGTAAAAAAAGTAATTTTAGGAAATAGCATGTGCTAGATTGTTGGCCAGACATTGTTATGTAAGGGATAATTTAGATGATAAAAAAAATAGTGACAAACCCACAACGTTCTTCATGATTAGTTTGAGATATAGGGAGAATGTACACAGATAGGCCGATACTATAAACTCACCGAGCACTGCACAACACTGATGCTGCAGACTGAATATTTCAAGTATTTATTTCAATACTTACAGTATTTCTTACCATAATCAGTTACAGTAATCAACCAACAATGAAATCAATGAAACAAATAAAATCTGTAGACAAATGAAAATTACTGCATGAAGTACATACACTTTGACTCTGACTTTGAATACTGTACCTGCTGCCTTTCATAGCACACCTGAGTGCTGCGTTTTCAAATTAGCACATGTGTGCTTCCACACCTGGTGGATGTGATTATCCAGGTCGTTCATTGGTGTTTTCATTGGTAATCCGGGGCTTTGTAATGACAAGGAAGTGACCTCACAATCCTTATCTGTGTCTAAGGTGTGAAAATGTGTGTAGAGTTTTACAAATCACTGTGTGTAATGTTTTGCAAAAAGGGTGAAGCAGACATTGTGTGTAATGTGCAAATCTGTGGAGGTGTTTTGCTCATTGGAGTAGAATTTTGCAAATTGTGTGGAAATTTTTATTTTAGTGTGTAAACAATCGGAAAAAACTGTAGTGTTTAAAAATAGCTATTTTGAGGCTAGGATAAAAGTGCCCCTAGCTCTCCCATTCAAAAGGCCATTTGACCCAAAAACAAGAATACGGTCAATCTTAAAAGTGGAGCTTCCGTCCTAAATATGCTTTTAAACTAAAGTTTGACTCACGTACATTCACAAAAAGACCCTAGGATGCATTTTGGCCAGAGTCACGCTTTAAACTGTAATGCTTGAGAACAAGCTCACCCAAGTAGGATATTTATGAATTATAGTCTTTACTAACTTCTAAGTGTCTGAACACCAGAACATGTCTTGACAATTTATTTATTTTTGAGGGCTCACAAAGATGATTGCTGCATATGCCACTGTTAATCATATTGTATTTATCATAGTTAAAGATGGAGCAGGTCAGCACTTTATTAGAAGGGTCACAAACATGACGAGGTAATGAAGAAGTCATGTTTAGTTAATCATGATTACAACACTACTATTCAGTTTCTTTAGCCTGTCACTTTAACTACTGATTTACCTATGAAGAAGACATGAACATCATTAATAAATCAGAAATCATGATGATTCCTATACCTTAATTGATGCATTAATTCATGTATTGTTCCTGCATTAGGTCATGCATGAGATATTATTAATCCTTGTACATTACTGATAGTTCATGAAGTACTACATGAATGAATTCATGCTTTTTTATGCATGAAGTCATGACAATTAATGTACTATTATTATGAAGTTACTGAAATTGTAAAAAAATAAATGCGCAGGGTGGTTAGGTCACAGACTGTAGTAGGCGTCTCCATGTGCCTACTACATTACTACAGTACTACAGTAGTACAGTACTACCTCCATGTCTGGAAGGTTCAGAGTAATGATATGAACACTTATCCACCCCAGATCTGCACCCAAAAGACAGATGTATGATTTTCCATCAGCTGAATAACCATAAAAATAAAAAATAAATTGATTTGGTGATCGGACCAATGCTATTTAAGCAATGATCCTGATGTATCTCAGCCTGTACATGTACTGTACATGGTCACATACTTAGGAGCTGCGGATGAAAGTTAATGAGATAAGATAGATAATGACAGATGTGTGGTAACATCAAACAAGGATAGACGACAAGGACACAAAAACAAAAGTGCACACAGACACACGAGCACACATGCACATTCTTCCAGGGAAATGAGAGCACATTTTGCATAGAATTCCCAGAAAACAATAGGATCCCAATTACCAATTTTCTTTCAGACTCTTCACTTTAATACCGAATTGTTAGTGCATCATGGTGCTGCTTTTATTGAGGATGAAATCAAATACTTCTAAAGGTTAGCATGAGGAGTCCCACAGTATGTGGTTAAAGGTTTCACAAAGTGTGTGTGTGTGTGTGTGTGTGTGTGTGTGTGTGTGTGTGTGTGTGTGTGTGTGTGTGTGTGTGTGTGTGTGTGTGTGTGTTTGACAGAAGATCTATCAGAGGCTGGTGAATCTCAGTGTTTATCTCCATGCACTTCAGGTGAGTAGGTTTCACTACATCTTTAACCCGCTAGTCATAACAGTATATAGCGAACCACATGTTATGCTACACACAGTGTAGTATGTAATTAGTGAATGATTCATGCTGTTTGGAGACTATATTGAGTCTTTTTAGAAGTAAACCTCCATGTATCATTTATCATATTTATAACTTATATACTTTATATATATAAAGTCACAAAGTGCTTCACATGATAAAAATTATTTAAAAAATAACAGTTAAATAGGCAAGCAGAAAGAAATAAAATACCATTGTAAATAAAAATCTAAAAACTTTAAAAAAAAATTACAAACATGAGACAGAGGCTAGTTTAGACAGGTGAGTCTTCAGTCATGTGACTGTCCCAGAGACTGGAGGGCAAAACACACTCAGAATTCCAATGAGCTGCCGCACAAGCCTGTCAAGTTTTTCTCTTTTACAACCCACAATATATCACTAACCAGACCACAGTTTGCACTAACTGTATAGCTTATACTCTTCACTACATTTCAGCATTTACATAGACTGCCTATTCATATATATTGCGTTATAACTGATTCGACATCACTAACTGCTCATGTTTTGTTAAGTTTGGCTCGACACTATATTTCATCAATGTTATAAACTGTCTATTCATGTATATTGTGTTATTACCATATCACTTTTGCATACCCTTCATCTTACTTACACCTCACCTTGACATGGGTTTTGTAATGCTTACTTAATCTGCACTTTATGTAGCCTATTGTATTCTGTATTCCTGTATTGTATTGCCTGTGAATCTGTATGTTGTCCTGCACGCCTATGCTTCTCTTGGCCATGTCGCTGTTGCAAATGAGAACCTGTTCTCAATGGCCTACCTGGTTAAATAAAGGTTAAATAAAAAATAAACAAGTGTTTAGATCACCTTTCAAACGAGAAAATACAAAGGTATACATATAAACTGCAAGTAGGGTTGGGTATCGTTTGGATTCGATCCGGAATTTGAAGATTAAGATTAAGACATACTTTATTGATCCCGCAAGGAGAATTACATTTTTTACTCTGTTAGTTTTACACACAGGCCCGACATACACACACATGCCCAGGACCTATACATGCACTGAGATGTCAGAGTGAGAGGTGCCCATGACAGGCCAGAGGTTCCCAAGCCGGGTCCCTACTGACTGAGCTACTGCCACATCCAACAACCCTTGGATAACCCTGAGTTTAGTCTTGTTTAATCATGTTCAGTCAGTAGATAATTGTATGTATGTATAATAGTTTGTCCTACCGAGTAAGGGAATTTAATGTAACTTTCCAACAGGTACACCTCTGTTTCAGCCTGTATATCCATTTTTAGCCTGTACAATTTTTGAAACTGGATTCTCTATTATATCCTGTAGGGTGCTGTCATCAAACAAGACTCCATCTTGGAGCTGCTACTGCAGCCACAGGATACCGTAGCACCAGCTGCAGGAGGTGTATGGCGTCCTTTCTGGAGAGATGGTGGAAATCGGGAGGCCAATCCAGGGTCGACCATCGGGGAGCTGGCTCTTTTGCAGAGACAACACAGCCTGTTGCAGGAGGAGCTGCTGAGGCTGCGGGATGCCGAGAGCCGGTTCAAGGACAGTGAGAGAGCCCGGGCAAAGCTAGAAAAGCATGTCCGACACATGAAGGTCTGCAGCGGGAACACACCTGCCTCCCAGCAGCTGGGGGAGCAGGATTCTCAAGTAAGGACATTTGTATTCCATGTCAGGGAACTCACAAAAGATCAAGGGCTTAGATTAGAATCAGGTTTATTGGCAAGTAAATTTTCACATACAAAACAAATTCCCTTGATGTTTTGGTGCATAACAATAAACATAAGAGGTAAATACAAACAAAAGCAAGTACTGCAAAAGTAAAGAAACTAAATATAGCATAGAAAGATTGACAAAACAATATGAAAACATACGCCTACTATAAAGAATATGTAAAATAGATGTGTTTTAAAGACCCCCTTCAATGAAAATCAATTTTTTTAATTATTAGCATGTGTATATGGTGTTTTTTGTATAGTACAAGACATATCATGAGCAAAATGAGTAGTTAACACCATGGCTTAGCATTTCTGCCTTGAAACCGCAGTGTACCAATTACAGTCTGTAAATTCCACAGTCAGGGTTTAATATATCACATCCCTAAGCAATCCTGTCGATGAAATGAAGAGCCATGTTGACTGCGTCGTCTACAGACCTGATGGCTCTATAGGCAAACTGCAGGGGGTCCAGGAGTGGGTCGATGAGGGTTTTGAGATGAACCAGAAAAGGGGCTCAAAAGACTTCATAACCACAGAGGTCAGGGCGACAGGTCCGTAGTCTTTCAGTCCTGTGATCCTTGTTTTCTTGGGGACAGGGATGATGGTGGCATGTCTCTAGTGACGGGCCCTATCTTGCACCTGGCGCAGTGCGGCACAAAGCCTGATGCAAGTGTCTTTGCTAGTTTAAGACCGATGCAGCTGTCAGTTTCCCGTCCAGCGCCCACGTCGTTTAAATAGCAAATGCAGGTGAATTCTTGGTGTATTGCTATCTTGAGGCAGCCGGAAGTGATGGCGCCATTGACCAACAAAAACCTGGTGTAAAGTCAATAGCGCAGCATTTCATTGTTATTTTAACAGCAAATTAGTAAAATGCGCCTTATGCACAGCGTTCACACACTATGCTTGTTACACACACAGGGACGCGCAACAGCACACAAACATGCAAAAGATTACTAATAAAAATGTTACGGAGCAAATCCTCCATCATAATAGCAATGTGCCAAGGTCCAAACGCGCCTGGCTTTTAAAGGGAATGGGAGATGACTCTCTGATTGGTTGATTGCATGTTACGCCCAAAACACACCTCTGATTAATGAAGACACTAAGAACAACCATTTTGAACCATGCGCCCGGCACACGGACTCTTTTTCCCCCCATTAAACTAGCAAAAGTGGATTTGGACACGCCCTAAACGCACCTGGCCATGCGCTTCACTCCGTGTGCTTAGATCGTTAGAATAGGGCCTGAGGTGTTAAAGACGTATGTGAACACCGGAGACAGCTGATCAGAACAGTGCTTCAGGGTGGAGGGAGAGACCGAGTCCAGAGTGCTTCGTGTTCACTGGATATTTACAGTTCTCTTTTCTTGCTGTTGTAGCCTGCATCTCTGCAGCCAGGAAAGGAGGTCTCAACCGGAGCTGACACCCTGTGGGCTGGCCAGCAACCAGCCCACCAATCAGATGGCCTTCAGGACGGCAGTGATGTGGAGGTAGACATGACGTCAGATGATGATGATGGGACAGCATCTGAAAGCTCCAAAGGTCAGAGCCATGACGCACAATGACTGTGAATGTTACATGCCAGATGCGTATGTCCGTCCCCTTCTGCTTCCTTTGTGTTGGCGTTCTAACCTCCGGCTGATTTGTGAGGACTCTGGTTAACTGCTCCTCAGATCTCTGCAGGGTAAATCCAGACAGCTAGCTAGACTATCTGTCCAATCTGAGTTTTCTGTTGCACGACCAAAACAACTTCTGAACGTACACATGTTCCACCAAAACAAGTTCCTTGACCTATCCTAACCTTAACCACTCGAGGTGAAATGCCTAACCCCAACCAATCGAGCTGCTTCGTAGGGCGGGACATGGCGTGGCCATAGTGGGATTCGTAATTTTGCCGGCCGTGTCTGTTTTGTTTCCGGTCTAGCTAGATCCGAAAGAACGTTAATTGTGCGATAAAACAATTGTTGGTGTTAAAATGGGTTTGCGTTAACGCCGTTAATAACGCGTTGAACTGACAGCACTAGTTTAAAGAAATGCCAATAAACCAGAGCATGATTTTCTCCCATCCCAGAATGCTGTGTGGACTAGCCAGACCCTCCTCCGCTCCACAGTGTGTGGGTGGTCTGGCAATGCGATTTTAATCATGATTAATCCCATGAGTGTCCTAACTCATGATTAATTGTAAATTAATTGCACATTTTTTATCTGTTCCAAATGTACTTTAAAAGGCATATGTTTTACTATTTTTAATGCTCCAGTGGTGTTTGAGACTGGATCTACTCCGGTGGTAACTCACATCATTTCACATCAACAGTACATGCAGATAACTTTAGTCTCTCCCAAAAACTCAAGACTAGATAAATCACACTAGATGCTATTCACACAACTAAAAAAGGCAGACAAAAGACAGATTCAAGACATTTGTTAGACTCATAATTCAGTACATTTGATGAAATGTATACACTGCACATGTGTGTCTTGTACGGCAAAATACACGTTTCAAATATCTCTCCACACATGATGTCGTACCAGAATATTGGGTTGTAACTTGAATGTGTCAGGTTATAGAATGAAGACACTGTACTGAAATGTAATTTTCTTATACTTTTAGGGGAACTGTGAGCTGAATTATGATTTGTTCTCTCTTTTTCAGATCTTCAAGATATTCCAGAGGAGATCTGATCCTCAGCATGTTTCACAGTGCTACTGAGCCTACAGCTATAGCCATGGGCGTTTTATGAGGGTCTCACACACTTTAAAAAAAATAGTAGTCTAGTCTATTACTCTGGGTCAGGACATACACATTTCAGTGACACCCGGGACAAGAACAGGACATGAACCCTGGTCTTCTGGGTGAAAGTCCTACATCATCTTACAGCGCCACCGCTGCTCTGCCCACATACAGACGCTAAAGGGGACGCTATCTGACACTGAGAGACACACACACACACACACACACACACACACACACACACACACACACACACACACACACACACACACACACACACACACACACACACACACACACACAGATAAACAGACAGGCAGACAGACAGACAGACGCTGAAGGGGGATTTGTGCATTGGATCTGATGCTGAGAGCCAATGCAAGGGGGTCGACTGCAAAAGCAACATTAACACCACCCAGCACCCAGATATTATAAACATTTACTCACTACAGAACTATCTCACCTATTCTCCAGCTCCCCCGCATATATCACAGACAGAACCAGAACTAAATTCAGTTAACCCATAAACCAACTACACAGGCCTGTGTCATTTATAAACATCAAATGATAATGTATCCAATAAACTGAAACATTACTGAAATACTGAAATGAAGGATTAAGCAGACACAAAACACTAACCCTAACCCCTAACCCTGATATTGGGAACAGGTCTAGTGACAGTGTGACCTGGGGCCAAGCACTTTCTTCTGGGGGTATATACCAAAGGTAGTCTGCCCAT
Organism: Gymnocephalus cernua; assembly: GCA_023631565.1. Classification (NCBI taxonomy): domain Eukaryota; kingdom Metazoa; phylum Chordata; class Actinopteri; order Perciformes; family Percidae; genus Gymnocephalus; species Gymnocephalus cernua. The sequence goes on along the minus strand of CM042438.1, from coordinate 32,315,332 downwards.
CATTGTTCTCATGCTATTATAGCCAGAGAAAAGTACCAAACCACCTGTTAAAGGCACCACAATACAGGAAGATACATCTGCTTAGACCCTTTCCGCCCATGGCTATAGTTGATTCTGATATGAAGTGATTGACTCCAATGTGCATGTCTATCTTTTCTGGTCTTAATATTTATTGGCTGCTTTGCTTCTGAGTAGATAACCTTTAACAGCAAACTGTTTTATTTCTACGTTATGCTTTGGATTGATGAATTCATTCCATCAGGGGTGTGGAACACTGATGGATATGCTAATATGTAACTCTATTACAGTAAATCTTAAGATTTGACAAAATTATCATTAGGACTGACGGTATGATCATACTGTTTTTTTTAATTTTATGATAAAATGAATGTAAAACAAGTCAGGGTGATTATTTCCTCCCAAAATATCAGGGAATGTTAGTTTTTTTATTGAAAAATAACCATACTATAATAATAATAATAATAATACAGAAATTAAATTTTAAAAATAGGATTTGCACCTTTGTAGTTTAAATATTGGTGTCATTCAGTCCCGTTTGACAAAGTAGTAGTGTAGTCCTTTAATGTAAACGGGGGTTGGACAGCATGAAGCAGCCCTTTAAGCCACGCTTCTCCTCTATAAAATTCATAAAAACAAAAACAAAAAATATGTTTCTATTCTATAAAAAAAATCTATTCAATAAAACAACTGTACTAAGATACCAGAAACATATACATATAGCGCAATATACCGCAATAAATCCTGCTCCTACAATGCTTATCATCAGCAGCGCTTAAAAGGACAAGGTGAAACTACTAAAAAACATTGGCTGTGTCAGTCAGAAGTCTAAAACGATTCCTAAGTTCTTTGTCCTGTCACGAACAGAAGAGGACCCAAGAGCGCAAGTTCAAATTCAGAGTTCTTTATTGGAGGTTACAGGCGGGAAGAGGAGTACCAGGGGTGTCAGGGGTACTTGGGACACTGGAGTTTTTCAGGGTCCTGTGGGTATCTGTGCTCCGGGGGTCACCAAATGTCCGGGGGTGTCCAGTCCAAGTGCTAGTGTGTGTGTTCCCCAGTGATGGAGCGGCGTATCGGGCTGAGGGTGGTGAAGCGTCTGGGCTCGCTCATCTGGTGGTCGGAGAACTGGGGGAACACACACACAACAGCAATATGAATGGCAGGCAGAAGTACAGATCAGGGCTGGGCAAATATCGTGGTGAGAGACAGAAGGCAGAATCGAGTTACCGGAGGGGCTGAAGATCGGAGAGTAGTCGAGGTCCAGAAGGCAGGTCGGAATAGACGGGGCAGTAGAACAAGGAGGCAGTCAAGAAAGGATAGGTATCACCAACAGGAGTCAGAGCGCAGACAGGCAGGTTACAGGTCCGGGTTTGAAGATGATCTGACAGGGTTTGGCTGAAAAACAGGGCTTGATATACTGGGAGAGGTTAGTGGGGAAATGCAGTTCAGCTGGCAGAGTAATTAGAACAGAGTGAGGCAAGGTGAGGATGGTGAGTGGGAAATGCAGTGCAGCTGGCCAGGTAACAAGAGCAGAGCAGGGCGGAGCCAGGTGGAACTCGTTAGGCAGAGTAGGGAGAGAGTGAGCAGAGTGGCAGAGAATTGAATGCAATTAATGTTGCTACCAGGGAGAGAGAGTGCTCATGACAGAACCCCCCCTCCAAGGGACGGCTCCAGAAGTCCCAAGAACAACATCATGCCGGGAGGGTGGAGGGGAGCAGGCGGCGGGTCAGAACTCCTCCGAGCGGTCCGAGTGAATATCCTCATCCTCAGAAAGAGCTGGAGGGTCACGGTCGGGAGACAGGACAGGCACTGAGACAGGAGCAGGGTCAGGCACAGGACAGGAAGCAGGGCGGGCAGGACGGCTAGGGACCCCTCTTGGACGGCCCCTACGGATTGCAGGCTGATCAGGATGTAGTCGGTGGAAGTCAGTGATAAGGGTCCGGTCCACTATGCTCCTGGCCGGGATCCAGGTCCTCTCCTCTGGACCATATCCCTCCCAGTCAACGAGGTACTGGAGACCCCTACCCCTTCGCCTAGAGCGGAGCAGCCGCCGGACGGTGAAGACAAGACCGCCATCTACGAGGCGCGGAGGAGGTGGCGCCGGAGCTGCAGGGACCAGGGGACTTTCATGGACCGGCTTGACCTTGGAGACGTGGAAGGTGGGATGGACCCGCATGGAAGCGGGCAACTGAAGTCGAACCGCCGTTGGACTGATGACTTTCTGCACAGGAAAAGGACCAATGAAGCGAGGGGCCAGCTTTCGTGATTCAACCCGCAGCGGCAGATCCCGGGCAGACAGCCAGACCTTCTGACCAACCCGGTAAGTAGGTGCTGGGGTCCTCCGTCGGTTGGCACCGACGGCGTAGCTGGTTCCAGACTTCAGGAGCACAGTGCGAGCCTGGGCCCAAGTGCGGCGGCAGCGGCGGGCATACGCAAGAGCAGACGGACAGGTGGCATCCGCCTCCTGGCTGGCAAACAGTGGAGGTTGATACCCGTAGACACACTGAAAGGGGGAGAGCCCGGTGGAGGAACTGGTGAGTGAATTATGGGCATATTCCACCCAGAGCAGGTGTTGAGCCCAGGCCCGGGGATTTTGGGAAGCCACACACCTCAGTGCCTTCTCCAGCTCCTGGTTCATGCGTTCAGTCTGGCCGTTTGACTGCGGGTGGAATCCAGACGATAGGCTGGCGGTGGCCCCAAGGAGATGACAGAACTCCTTCCAAAAGGTTGCTGAGAATTGCGGGCCCCGGTCTGACACTATATCCTGGGGTAGGCCATGGATACGAAACACATGTTCCAGGACCACCTGGGCGGTCTCCTTAGCAGAGGGTAGTTTGGGAAGGGGCACGAAGTGGGTCATCTTACTAAAGCGGTCAACAATGGTAAGGATGACTGTGTGTCCGTCAGAGGGCGGAAGGCCCGTAACAAAGTCCAGTGAAACGTGGGACCAGGGCCTCTTGGGTATGAGTAGGGGTTGCAGCAACCCAGCAGGAGGCTGGTTGGGGGTCTTGTTTCGGTTACAAGTGGGACAAGCTCGGATGAATTCTTGGACATCCCGTCTCATCCGCCGCCACCAGAACCGCTGGCGGACCAGATGAAGGGTGCGAGTGATGCCGGGATGACAGGCCAGACGGGATTCGTGCCCCCACTGAATCACAGGTGACCTGAGATTTGCTGGAACAAACAGACGGTTGGGGGCGCTGGTGCTTGGGCCTGGCTGGTCTCGAAGAGCCTCCATGACCTGCTTCTCGATCTCCCAGGTGAGGGCCGCTACGACAAAGTGGCTGGGAAGAATGGGGGCTGTCATGGCGGTGGTCTCGTCCTTCTGAAACATCCGGGAAAGAGCATCAGGTTTGATGTTGCGAGATCCCGGGCGGTAGGAGAGCGTGAAATTGAAGCGCGTAAAGAACAGAGACCACCGCTGTTGACGGGAGTTCAGCCTCCTGGCTGTTTGGATATACTCCAGGTTCTTGTGGTCTGTCCACACTACGAATGGTTCCTTTGACCCCTCTAACCAGTGTCGCCATTCTTCAAGGGCGAGCTTGACAGCCAACAGCTCGCGGTTCCCAATGTCGTAGTTGCATTCGGCAGGGGTTAGCCGACGGGAGTAGAAGGCACAGGGGTGCATCTTGCCATCCTCAGCTGCTCTTTGAGAAAGCACTGCACCCACTCCCACGTCCGAAGCATCTACCTCCACCACAAACTGCCTTGCTGCATCTGGCATCTGGAGGATGGGAGCAGAAGTGAAACATGTCTTGAGGATATTGAAGGCCTTATCAGCAGCTGATGTCCATTGGTACGGTTGTTTAGTGCTGGTTAGCGCCGTGAGGGGTGCAGCCACTGTGCTATAGTTTCTGATGAATCTCCTATAAAAGTTGGCAAAGCCCAGGAACTGTTGCAACTTTTTCCGAGACTCAGGAACTGGCCAGGAAGTGACAGCCGACACCTTCGTGAGATCCATCTGAATGCTGCCCTCGGTCACCACATACCCCAGGAATGAAACGGTCTTGGCATGGAACTCGCACTTCTCTGCCTTCACGAAAAGAGAGTTCTCCAGCAGGCGGCGCAGGACCAACTGGACGTGGTGCGTGTGTTCTGACAGAGTCTTTGAGAATATTAAAATATCGTCAAGGTACACAAATACGAACGTATTTAGCATGTCCCTGAGGATATCATTCACTAGGGCTTGAAAAACTGCTGGGGCATTGGTGAGGCCGAAGGGCATGACGAGATATTCATAGTGGCCGGTTGGTGTGTTGAACGCTGTCTTCCATTCGTCTCCCTCCCTCATCCGCACCAGATGGTAGGCATTGCGAAGGTCCAGCTTTGTGAATACAGTGGCTCCCTGCAGCAGTTCGAAGGCAGACGAAAGTAAGGGCAGTGGGTAGCGATTCTTAACCGTGATGTCGTTCAGACCCCGGTAATCTATGCATGGACGAAGAGAACCGTCCTTCTTGCCGACAAAGAAGAATCCCGCTCCTGCGGGGGAAGATGACGGTCTAATTATCCCGGCGGCAAGAGAGTCATTAATGTAGTCCTCCATGGCCTTTCTTTCCGGGGCTGACAGAGAATACAGACGACCCTTGGGAGGTGCTGTGCCAGGCAGGAGATCAATTGCGCAGTCATAGGGTCTGTGTGGGGGTAGAGATGTCGCCTTGGATTTGTTGAACACCTCTTTCAGGCTGTGGTAACAGGCCGGAACATTGGATATGTCGGGGGTAGCGCTAGATCTTTCCCGGAGAACGGGCAGGGTGGCCCCCTTTAAACAGGTCTGGTGACAACTCCTTCCCCACTCACGGACTGTTCCTGTCTCCCAGTCGATGTGGGGGTTGTGCTGACGGAGCCACGGGTATCCAAGAATGAGTGGTTGGCCAGGTGAGTGTAGGAGGTGAAACTGGATGGACTCCTGGTGGTTTCCTGACAGCAGGATTGTCACAGGGGCGGAGATATGAGTGACAGTGCCAAGATGATGCCCATCCAGGGCTCGTGCAGGAATGGGTTGTGTCAGTTGATGATGGTTCACACCCAGTTGCTGTGCAAGCTCAGGGTCCATGATGTTTGCTTCGGCTCCGGAATCCACAAGGGCGGCCAATGTATGAGTCTTGTCAGAAAGCTGAAGGCGGAGATGAAGCAGGGTTTTTCGGATGGAGGGAGACTGAAGGTCTGTTGAGCTCACCCGGATCTCCATGGGCTCAGGCTGATTGAGTTGGCTATGGGACTTGACAGGCAGGGGCTGGACAGAGGCGGTATCGACCCGAGTGCGGATGGCAGGTTGACTGAGACGGCCCTTCTCCCTCCTCCGGGTCTGTATACGGCGGTCAATGCGGACGGCAAGGTCAATGGCGGCATCAAGCGTTGAGGGCGGGTCATGGGAAACAAGCTCGTCTTTGATATAGTCCGCCAGGCTATGGAGGAAGGCTTGCACCAGTGCCTCTGGGTTAAACGAGCTTTGACTGGCCAGGGTACGAAAGTCAATGGAGAAGTCTGCCACTGTACGATTGCCCTGACGGATGGTGAGCAGAGCTTGTGACGCTTCGGCTGTTGGCGAGCCTAGGTCAAAGACCTTTAACATCTCCTCCTCAAAGGCACTGAAGGAGGCACAGGCTGGGGTTTGCCGGTCGAATTCCGCCGTTCCCCACAACCGAGCTCGACCGGTGAGATGTGTGATGACATACCCCACCTTGGCTCCCTCTGTAGAGAAAGTCCTGGGCTGTAGTGCAAACTGGATTCGGCAGCTGCACAAGAATGGTCTTACTTGCTTCTGGTTGCCATCAAAACGTTCCGGGTTCCCAATCTTTGGTTCAGGAGCGTGGGGATCTGGTGGCAGCACTGCCGGGCCTGCAGCATTGGGACCTCCAGCGGAGGGATGAAGGAGTGTCGGTGGTACAGGAACAGAAGGACCAGGGGGGGATGCAGGTGGAGTAGCCGGGTTTGAGAGTAGTTGCAGGGCTTGGGCTAGCTGTTGTTGCTGCAGTTGGAACTGTTGTTGCTGCTGGATGAATAGCTGGAGAAGAGAAGCGATGTCGCCAGCCATCCGATTTATGTCTCCCTCAGAGCGTTCCAGTCGCTGTAGGGCAGTCATCTCTGGCTCTTCTTCCATCGTGGTCAGGGAGTGCGCTGGGTCCATGATGGTCAGATCATTCTGTCACGAACAGAAGAGGACCCAAGAGCGCAAGTTCAAATTCAGAGTTCTTTATTGGAGGTTACAGGCGGGAAGAGGAGTACCAGGGGTGTCAGGGGTACTTGGGACACTGGAGTTTTTCAGGGTCCTGTGGGTATCTGTGCTCCGGGGGTCACCAAATGTCCGGGGGTGTCCAGTCCAAGTGCTAGTGTGTGTGTTCCCCAGTGATGGAGCGGCGTATCGGGCTGAGGGTGGTGAAGCGTCTGGGCTCGCTCATCTGGTGGTCGGAGAACTGGGGGAACACACACACAACAGCAATATGAATGGCAGGCAGAAGTACAGATCAGGGCTGGGCAAATATCGTGGTGAGAGACAGAAGGCAGAATCGAGTTACCGGAGGGGCTGAAGATCGGAGAGTAGTCGAGGTCCAGAAGGCAGGTCGGAATAGACGGGGCAGTAGAACAAGGAGGCAGTCAAGAAAGGATAGGTATCACCAACAGGAGTCAGAGCGCAGACAGGCAGGTTACAGGTCCGGGTTTGAAGATGATCTGACAGGGTTTGGCTGAAAAACAGGGCTTGATATACTGGGAGAGGTTAGTGGGGAAATGCAGTTCAGCTGGCAGAGTAATTAGAACAGAGTGAGGCAAGGTGAGGATGGTGAGTGGGAAATGCAGTGCAGCTGGCCAGGTAACAAGAGCAGAGCAGGGCGGAGCCAGGTGGAACTCGTTAGGCAGAGTAGGGAGAGAGTGAGCAGAGTGGCAGAGAATTGAATGCAATTAATGTTGCTACCAGGGAGAGAGAGTGCTCATGACATGTCCTGAAATATTTTACACTAAACAAGAATGAAAGCATTGCTGAGGTCTGGATTCCTCCATCACTATGGCCTAATTTCAGTCTGTCAGGCATGAACCCCGCTCTCCTGGGTCCCCAACCTGCCTCCTTACCAGGACAAATTTACGAATCCTGCTATGGCCAAGCCAAGACCTGCCCTTCAATAGCATTTATTGGCCAGGCATCCATGCTTACGCAAGGTAACGTAACCCCATTTGTTCAGGTCCTGTCCCCTGACCAATCGGCTATCCTAACCTTAACCACTCGAGGTGAAATGCCTAACCCAACCAATCGAGCTGCTTCGTAGGGCGGGTCTTGGCGTGGCCATAGTTTCGTAAATTTGCTACCAGGACTCTTCTACTTCCTCACCTTACTTCCTGCTTTGCTACCGTTATAACTACTTCAGTGACTAGATGGCACCGTCACTAGAAACGTTAAATAAGTCATAATTGCTGCTTGAAAAAGGACTTATGTGGCTGTTTTTCAGGAGAGGGCAGTGTCGCAGAAATACATCCTGAACAGAGTTCTGGGAAATCTTAAAGGAGAATCGGTGCAGGCAACACAGAGAAGCTGCAGCTACGTGTACAAGCTTCCACTCAGCTAAAATGGCAGTTGTCAGTGCTTTAGAGTGCCTTTGTGCCTCTTAACAGACACAAAATGCAATTAAAATGTCTGTGCAACGGACCCAAGTAAGAGCGTGCGCCCCATGTTGGCTGAGTCCTGCAGCGGCGCAGAGTGCGAATCCGACCTGCTGCCCTTTGCTGCGTGTCATCCCCCATCTCTCTCCCCCTTTCATATCTGTCCACTTTCAAATAAAGGGAAAAACCCCAAAAAAGAATCTTTAAAAAAAAAAAAAAAGAAATGTCTGTGCAACATGAACGGGGCCCTAACGTGACAACAAGATGTGTTTTCAACTCAGACATTGTTTTAATTCACCTACCCTGTCTCAATGCTGCTGGTGGGTAGCTTGCCCGGTTAGCTGCTAGCAGCTAGCTAGCTGTTAGCTTCTGCTTCTCTAATGCTATCACTGTGCACAGGGGCGCCGCCAGGAATTTTGGTAGTTCTTGTAGTTCAATACTAGTACTAGCACAGTATTTACTGCTGGTGATTTGTACATGCATGCAAGTCTAGAATGCAGTTCACTATTTGATGCAAGATTAAAAGCAACCATAAAAAATGTGCTGAAGACCATCTTTTACAGTCTCAATGTATTTTTATTGTACAATTTGACAAAATGGAAAATTCTCTTAACAAAATTATTATTATTATTAATTATTATTATAATTAATGAAAGATTATAAAAAAGAAAAACAAACAAACTTAAATATATAAATATATATTAACTGCCATTCATGATGGGAGTAATAAAGTCTGTATCCATAGATGTCATTCCATAATTCAATCTAAATGAACGTATCAAACTGGATTATTTTAATATTGTCTGTATCTTACATGCAGGCTCAGGTAAGATACTCACTGTTTCCAACTGTCCAGCATCACTACAGACAGTAGATTGTTGTTTTTTATTTTATTTCATAATGATCATTATTTGAGAAAATAATTGTTATTAATGTGTTATACTTTCTGTCATTAATAAATATTTCATTTTCTTTTTTGTAATGGTAAAAAGAGCAAGAGACCCACAGACTCCCTGCAGTGATGCTAACTGGCATGTCACTGAACCCAGTGTTGCTCACCTTCTTCACTGGGACAGGGAGGGGCCCAGTTAGGGGGAGACTGCTGAGTCGTCTGTTGTTAAGTCTGCTAAAAGGGGGGGCAGGGACAATGATTTAATATGAATATCTTGCTAAACGTTTCCCTGCACTGATTAAATGGTGATTAAATGTAGGCTAACGCTAGTCTGTAGCTAGCTAGCTTATGTCACTATGGACATGAAGCCAACAGGTTAATACCACTCACAGACTACAGGCTACCACCTTTCTTGGTGAAAAACTGGGTTACAGTTTGACACCCTTTCCTTTGTCTTTCCTCTCTCTCTTTTCTCTCTTTCCTTTTTTGAAAACCAGATTTTGATTTAACGTTACTTGGCAACATTGTGGTCACTGTAGTTCTGGCACATCTACTGACTGCAACTTAACTTAAACACCGTGAGTGCGATAAGGCAGGACCAAACCATTTCATGCAGATACAGGGGGGTGGTCGGTCAATATGGATGTTTACTTTTTGGTCAATGGGGATATTTAACTTTTACTGCCAAAAACAAAGAGATCATTAATTGTTATTATTATATTTGACACACACACACACACACACACACACACACATATATATATATATATATATATATATATATATATATTGAATGATGATGGTTTTTTGGGGCCCCTGTCAGTCATGGGCCCTTGGAATTGTCCTAACTTTTCCCCCCTATCCACCTTATTCTCGGGGGGGCTACTGTAGAAATGATTATGGGTGCAACTTCCGGTGAGATAGCAGAATGAGCCGTTTCCCTAGTAACGTTAACGTTAACCCCAGCCAGAGTGACAGAGGAAGACATGGCTCTGGCCCCAGCCAGCCGTCAACAGTGTTTCTTTCTAAAGTAATTTTAACTATAATGTAACTGAAACTGGTTTGTGTTTAAACATATGTTATTATTATTGTTATTAGATGTCATTGCGGAGCTCTGGTAGGCTACCTGTTGCGCTGTTTGCGGCTGTAGCCTATAACACACAGACTAAGCTAAATCTGTTGTTAGTTGCAAACTAATATTACAAAATACATTGAAAAAAAATTTAACTATCAAAATAATCAACACTTTACCTTCCAAAGTATTGAACCTGCATGGCTGCAGGATCGCCCTGGTCCAGCAACACGAGCACCAGCTGTTTGTATTTCACCTGACGATGAAACTAAAACCCAGGACCGTGATGGGACTGTAAGGCTCTGACTCGGCTCTATGTCTGCTTTAAGGTCATAGACAGTATGTTTAAGGTAGACAAGGTTGTGTCCCAAATAAATGCGACCGACTTTATTGCTGTGGAGGTACTGATAAGACTCCGAGCTTTCCAGGTTATTTATCGCTTCACCGTCCGTAGCAACAGAGTTGATAAAGTAGCTAAATATGCTAGTGTCCGTTATCTGAGGCCACTTTTTCAGGTCGTCCTCCCATCTCTCAATAGCAGAAGGCAGAGGTATAATCACATTGTCCCGTTTGAGGTGTAACAGGCTGTGTTCCCACATGTTTTATTTCGCAAACGCTGAAAGCCCGCAATGACTGTTTATGACTGTTACCATGGCAATCGCCGGCTCCGGAAGTCGTGCCCATAATTCACGCAAGGTATCATGGGAGCTAGGAATAAGGTGGATACGGCGCCCCTGACTGTGCAAGCCACAGACATTGTACACGTAGCTGCAGCTTCTCCGTGTTACCTGCGCCGATTGGGGTCGGGGTTTTTTCAATTATAGTGATCAAGATTAACGTAACAATTGGCCGGAATTCTCCTTTAAGCATCGTATAGGGACTTTAAAGTTTTCAGAAGAATCAGTAGTCTGTTTGGTTGTTTTGCATGTTTTCAAACCTACCCTCTCCTTTTTCTTACTTCTTTAATAGAAACAAGCTTTAAGCTTTATTGTGTTTTTATTATATTTAACTCTTTTTATGGTATGTTAGGACTGGCTGATTGCAGTCTGTACCACCAAGAAGGTTGTAACAAACATACACTCGTCTGCCAAATGAATGTCATATTATCTTCAGGATATAGCATGAATGTGAACTTTCAACATTCTCATATTAGAGTGTTTTAACTGTATGTATTCTTTTCTGCTAAACATATTTTAGGCTACAATCTCAGTGACATATTGACATATCTCTGCCTAAAATGGCAAGATTAGTAAAAACTTTGATGGCACATATTGTTCAAAGAAAACATAGTTATGAGATGTATAAGGTATTATATATTCAGCAGATGCTGTGTTTGTCAGTGCAGCATAAGGCCGAACATAAACAGGGACTCAACTTATTTTTAAAAACACCTTTTTGTCATTCATGTGAATTGTATTACTACATAAAATAATAAAACATGTAATAAAAAACTTATTTGTGTTGGTGTGAAAATTCTAAATATGTATTTCCTAGTTGAAGACAAGTGAACGAGGCCAATGGATGGATGAATGAATGAATGACTTAAATGAGAATGAGTTATGTTAATGGACTGCATTTAGAAATGACTAACACATACAAATATGTGGCTATGCACCTCACAGCCACTCTGTCTAATCAATGTGCACACATTTACAATATTTGAATACACAACCATAAAAGCAGCATGGTGGTGAAGTGATTAGCACTGTGGCTTCACTGTCAGCATGGCTTTCCTCCCGCAGCCCAAAGACCTGCATGTTTGGTTCATTGGAGACTCCAGATTGTCTGTAATGAATGGTTGTGTGTCTATATGTGACAGACTGTATATATGTGGATGGATGGACAATCAGAATTACATTATTATGCCAACAGAGTGTAAACTTAAATTAAAAATATGGATGGGGTAAATTGTCCAGGAACTTCCAGGAATGACCTGAGCCATGTGACCTCTCTTTAACAAAGACCTGGACAGACGCCCCAAAGGTCCAGAACAGCATGCACACTGAGGGGAGGCTAGTCCCCCACAGGCAAAGATCCAGATCCTAGTCATCTGGATCACTGAGTATGCTTACAGGCACACTATTATTCCATTCTTATTAGTAAGTAAGTAAGTAAAATTTATTTATAAAGCGCTTTTCACAGATAAAATCACAAAGTGCTGTACAACAGAATAGATAGAACAAACAGTATAAAATGCATATACATATATCAAAAGGAAGGGACGCTAGTGAGAACCCATCAACCAAAAGCTTTCCTAAATAAGCAAGTTTTCAGATCCTTTTTAAAAGAGACAACAGAGTCAGCCAGACGCACGGACAGGGGCAGGGCGTTCCACAGTCTGGGAGCAACAGACTGGAAAGACCGGTCCCCTCGGGTCTTAGAACCAGTCTTAGGGACTGCAAGCAAATTCTGGTCAGAGGACCGAAGAGTCCGGCTAGGGAAATACGGCTTCAAAAGGTCTCGGATATACTGTGGGGCCTGACCGTTTAAGGCCCTGAAAGTCAGCACTAAGATCTTAAAGTCGATCCTGAATTTTACAGGGAGCCAATGGAGAGCTGACAAGACTGGAGTGATATGAGACCTTCGAGGGGCACCTGTTAAAAGTCTAGCAGCAGAATTTTGAACAACTTGCAGTTTGTTCAAAGCAGACATATTCAGACAGGTAAACACAGAGTTACAGTAGTCAAGCCTTGTTGATATGAAAGCGTGAATTATCATTTCCAGGTCGTTCTTTGACAACAATTTGCGAATTTTAGAGATGTTCCTAAGATGATAAAAGCAATTTCGGACGAGCTGTTTTGAGTGTGTCTCCAAAGACATGGCCTGGTCAAACATAACCCCCCTCCAGGTTTCTGAGGCTGGGTTTGACAGAGGGGCCCAGGGAGCCAAGGTGCTGTTTGATCAACGTGATCTTATGGTCTGGAGCAAAGATCATCGTTTCAGTCTTGTTTGAATTTATCTGCAGATAGTTATTGGCAAGCCAGTCTTTGATGGAGGACACACACTCTAGGAACAGGGACAAACGATGAAACTCAGCATCATTAAAGGAACAATACAACTGGACATCGTCGGCATAGAAGTGATACGATACATCCTTGAAACAACCAATAATTTGACCAAGTGGCAAAATGTACTGTAAAAACAAAATAGGACCCAAAACGGACCCTTGTGCCACTCCGCAGGACAAATTGGTTACATCAGACTGTACATTGTTTACAGCGACGTTAAAGGTTCTGTCATGTATATAGGACGAGAACCACTGAAGGACAGATCCTGATAGTCCCATCTCATTATGAAGCCGATTGATCAGTATACTGTGATCCACAGTGTCAAAAGCAGAAGTCAAATCAAGTAGTACAAGTACAGTGTAGCGGCCAGAGTCTGCTGCCATCATCACATCACTAGAGACTTTGATAAGGGCTGTTTCAGTTGAGTGTAATTTTCGGAAACCAGACTGAAAAGTATCAAACAAGTCATGCTGCTCCATAAAGGAGGTCAGCTGGCATGCCACAACTTTTTCCAAAATTTTGGAGATAAATGGAATGGTTTTTAGGTTCTGAAGGGTCAAGATTGGGCTTTTTAAGGATCGGGTTTACCACAGCATGTTTGAAGTAGCTGGGAACTGAGCCAGATCTAAGTGACAGATTAATTATTTTTTCCACACAGGGGCCGACAATATCAAACGTTTTCAACAATAGAGTTGTTGGGACAATGTCGGCGGGGCTCGAAGACGGTTTCATATTTCCTGTTATAGTCTTTACATCCTGTAGGCTGACAGGAGTGAAGGACGACCAAGATGACACAGGTGAAAACTCAGTAGAACAAACACTAATGAGTGGAGAATTAACACTGGCCCTAATGTCATGTACTTTGTTCACGAAGAACGACAAAACGTTGTTACAGTCCTCTTGTGTGTACACCGGCACAAGAGAAGCTTATTCCCATTATGACAATATTCAGAATTTGATACAGGTCATGTAAACACCACATTCTGTTCAGCAGTTTGCGAGAGTTTACGACCAGTTTACAGATTATTGTTTTTTTTTAATTAAGGGCAAAAACCAGTATAAAATGTGCACGTGAACCTAGTTATTGACAGCCAAGGGAAAGAGAGAGGTCCCAGGTAGTGAAAGAAGAAGGGGGTAGAGAACATTGGCAATAACTCCTTCCGGAGATCATGAGGAAATAGTTGCTAAATGAACCAGCTCTGTGGATTATCATGAGTAAGTGGCTCATGGTTTCTGGAAAGAGACATTGCTGTTGAGTTTTTCAAATGTAGTTTTTTTCGCTGTGAGCACCACAAACTGAGGGCCACCTAGTTCCATTTGATTAGAGAGAAGGCAGACATCTCCAACACTGAGCAACTCACACCAAAACCGTCCAGATGGTGTATTTGTGATTTGGGGGTGAACTGTCCCTTTAAGGTTTTCATTATTTGTTTTATCACATTTGATTTTGTACTGATTTGACTGAATGAAACGTTAAACATGAAGAATAACATGAACATTAAACGGTTTTTTTTCACAGCATTACATTTCCACATTCTCAGTACTGTTTCTTTCTCCACTCCTGTGTTTTTAAAAAAATTATTCATTCTTCTTTTTATATGTTTACTGTATGTCTCTTGAATTAAAATATGTCATGAATGAAAATCTCCGAACACTGCACACTGTGAAACAATGCAGATTTCCTCATGGGAGCGCAAAAGCAACTATCTCCATAGTTGTTGAAAGATTATTCTGAATTACTCCGTCTGTGAAGATGAACTGTTTCAAATTGAACATTGAACTTTCTAACAATGAAAGTAAAACAACTCGCAGAATGATGCATAGGGTTAATGCTTGACTCGAGCCCTGTCCCCATATACAGTATACTAGCACCGTGATGACACGCTGGCCACTCCCTGTAATAGAAAAGGTCAGTGTCCAACACACTAACCTACAGACACAGAGGAGAAACTGATCGCAACCTTTCCATCGGACTGTTAGTTCGATGGCAAATAAACGTGTTTTCCAGAGTTCAGCCAGTCATCAACAAACACGCTATCAAACTTCACGAGTAATTCAGTTCCTTTTTCTATGTGTTCATGTCTGCCTATTTGTGTGCACAGCTAGTCTCTTATTCTAATCCTCTGGACAATGTCAGCCAAAAGATGTTTATTAATAACTAACTGGGGCCTAGAGAGGGGGATAACTGACATAGTCACCCCGTCGCTCCGGTACTCTGTCCATCCCCAGGAGAAATCCAATTATAGGCATTACAGGCCAGGTGATGGAATAGAGTTACAGGACAGGCATTCCTCCCATGGTGTCAGTTTGTATTGTGTTGGTTCTATCTCACACCCACTCACCCACATCACCAAGACTTTTTATATTAATAAACGCTCAAGAGACTTTTTAAACTTAAAGGAGCTGTGTAAGAAAAGGGTGATTTTAGTCATCAATTTAAGCATATTGCTTTCAGACACAGCATGTTGCCTTGAAGTCATTGGCAATGTCCAGTGAACCGAAATCTCAACCATTCAAGGTCACTCCTAAAAAGTGAAGAGGAATGATGAAGAATGCCTTCTGCTGTGAAATATTTGAAATGACTACATCCGTCTGTGAAAAACACTGAAAACAGCAGAACATCCTTCTAAACTGGACCCAAATCTGCACTTATGAATGTGTTTGGGTGAGCAATGGCTCAAAGGACTGTGTGGAACGGGACTCCCATTTTATTGTACTGTTTTTGTGCTGTTTGGTCATCTTAACGTGAACACATGACATAAACAGCTTTTTTGTATATATTTGTTTCTGTATTTATTAATTATTTCACATTACTGTTTAATATGTTTGTTTGGTCATGTATGCAAGAATCACTAAATTCCTCATAAGTGTAATTTACTGTTGCAATAAACCCTTTTCTGATTCTGATTCAGATCAACTTACAAAGAATAACGTCCTTTCATCAGAAAAATTAAAACGTGTTCTAATACGTCTAACTTTTCACATGAGTGGTTTGAGCTTTCTTACTGATAAGCTTATACTTTATGAATTATTAAGATATTAAGTACATTAAGGTCAGTGAGCTTTTATGATTTCAAAAACAATCATTAATGCCCACAGCAATCACGGACATTGTCTTTCCTTTCAGTGCTTTATCAGGTGATATCAAAAGAGCAGAACAGCTCTTAAATGGACCTTTCCCATATATATATATATATATATATATATATATATATATATATATATATATATATATATATATATATATATATATATATATATATATTCCATGTGTTGTGATAGAAGCCCACCCAGCTCCACATGGCATGTCTTTGACTGTAAACTGGCTGTCAGATGGATATGAGATGGATGGAACAGTGCTCTGTTCTCTTAATGGCAGCAACAGCTGTAGTTTAACTGCATGGTGGCAACAACAGGAGTAGAATCAAATATGGAAACCTGCTACAATATACTTCTTTATCAAGTCTGTTTTGAAGAAAATGAGTAGTAGAAGAAGAAGAATCAAAGTACCCTGAACCATTTTAAAGATAGCACATTTATAGCTGAAGTCAAACACAAAGCCACAACTGACAGCTACCAACATCTGACCTTTGTCTGCTCTGTCATCTGAGCAGTGTGTGTCAGACGGAGAAAGACAAAAGCATTTCCTTTGACTTGTCTTCTTTATAGCTAGAGAAACTATATTGATCCCATGCAGGGAAATGAAAGTTACATTATCGTTCTGTTCTTTTCTTCACGTTAGAACCCACATCACAAGGAACAGGCCAGACTCACAGTAGATATTTGTGTCTCCAAGCATCAGGCAAACACGTCAGTGTGCAGGTTTACTTCATGTGAGTGGTAACTGTGGACGATAGTGGAGGGTGAGTTGAAGGGGCTTAGTAGTGGGAGTGTCTCCTCCTTCCTCATATAAATGGTCTCCCTCTATCTTTGTCAGAGATTAGTGTCTCCACCAGGCTCTCGGGTCATCGGTCCTGCAACAGTTTACCTTCCCATCTCTACACTTAAACCTCAGCCAAAATGGAGGCCATCAAAAAGAAGATGCTTATGCTGAAGTTGGACAAGGAGAATGCATTGGACCAGGCTGAACAAGCTGAAGCAGACAAGAAAGCAGCTGAAGACAGAAGCAAGCAGGTGGGTTATGAACACTGATCAAATCACACAGACATATTCTCATTAAACAGGTGTGACTCAGTGTCTCAGTGTGAGGCAGAGGAGGATTTCTAGCCATAAGGTTACCTGTCACTCCATTAAGTGACTGAGATGTTTCTCTCTCATGACGTTATTAGGGGAGTAGTTACAAAAGCCTAATAATCAATCAATTAATTTGTTTCTGATATAAATCTGAGGTAGTATCTATCATCTCTGGATTGTATCTTCAAACCATTTCCCATTATGGCTTTGGATGATGACAATCTGATCAGTCCAAGAGTCCAAGAGTTCTACTCAGGCCTAAAGCTGAGACCCGAACCCGACCTGTCTCCATCTTTAAGACCCGACCTGACTGAATCCTATGGAGCTATTTTTTTTTTTGCTTTTAATCTTCCCACTGCCCAACCTGAACCACCTGAACCCAATGCGTCACAAAACAAAATGGCCCCAAACCTAGAATGTTGTTGGCTTCAGGTCAGGTAGCAGTCTGGTGAGGCTGGAACCCAACAGCCTCGAATACCAAGTTATTTACTATTTTATATATAGGCTACACAACGCTGAAAATGGTTGACTGCTCATGTTTTGTGAATGTACTACCTTATCATGGGGGAAGAGGATCTACCGTAGGAGAAATGAGTGTATAGTACTTTACTGGCTGGTAGAATCGGAGCACCCAATTATAAAAATAAAAATGTCTGTGAATAGACATATTGACCACTTTCTTCATGAGCTGGCCCTGATTATTTCTGAACCAGCACATAGCTAATAATGATTACTTAATCATTAGTTACTCTTTTGTGTAGCCTCAAGTAAACTGATACATCATACTGAGTCGATGTTGAGTAATCCCTCACAAGGCTATACTTCATGATTATCTGATCCTTACTTACCCTGTTGTGCCCCGTAAGGAAAAGCATCATCATGTCATGTTGTCTCATCGTTAAATCACTTAATGTGAGGAAAACAAGTTAACTACTGCTATTAATTGTAGCTCACACCAGGTAGATTGAGGAAGCGGGAAGAGGCCTTTCAACTTGCTAGGCACATTATTTTTTATGTGGTCTTGCTAATCACTTTTACATCTGGCAGAGATCTAATCCCAAAGTGACCCAGAACACATCTGTAGGTGATCTAATCGCATTCCAAACGCATCAGGAAAATATGTCCCCCACGAAACGTAATGGAGAATGCAGTTTATTTGAATGATGACATAATTATAAGTAGACAGGATTAGGGTAATGCATGCGTTATGGACCATTAGTGGAGAATAATAGTGGAGACTTATTGACGTTTGTTCTTTTAAATAGTCTTGGGACTCATTTCTATCCTTGGAACACAATCATTAATTGTTTTGGTGTCAATGACACTGTCACGTTCTAAAAATAAATCCTGTAAATCAAACCTACCATAAAAGTTGTCAAATCATTTGGCATAGTGTTGCCATCTGCTGTGTACTGTAGTTTCTTAGTGGGAGTCATATTTCTAATAGATTTCATGGTGGCCCACAGTTTCTTCGTATTTCTTTGCTCAGAAGTCTTTTCCAGTGGATTGCCTTTTTGTCTTTTAGCTGTGTTGAGTTTGTGTGCTCAACTGTGCTGATCTTAGTTGCACTTGGTCCTTAATTCCTCAAAGCAAGCCTCTTGCGTTTGATACAACCCTAGACATTCTTGGTAATGTAGGTCTTGTTTTGCGTTGTTGGGAACAGAAGTAAATATAAGCTGTGATGACTTCTATTTTGTTCAAATCAAACTCATGAAATATGTTTTTGCCCAACTAACAGCCAGCGTCTGGTGAACTCTCTTTCTCCATTGTATCATATTTTACATTATACTCAATTATTTGAATATGTTATACTACAACATATACTATATTACATGTCTATGTTAATATTACCTATAAATGTTAAAGTGCAAAGAGTAAGATTTGTACATAATTATAGCATCGTTAAAAGGTAATCTTGTTGAAAATGTCTATGCAGCCTACGGGCATCAGTATGCTTCACATGAAGTGCTTTTCCGGGGATTAAGGTCAAATTCCCCTAAAAGTGAAGCCAAAGATGAATCTCGTTAAAACTGCATTCTCTTTAACTTCCAGCAGGGGTGACTCTAAAGAAGTCTGTTTAGAAGTCTGTGAGAAAATGAGCCTACTTCTCACTTAAATTTATTACCTCAGTAAATATTTTCATAATGAGTTAATGGTCTCAATTGCTAGATTTAAGTCTTCTCTACAGCATGATGTTCATTTAGTTAATGATGGTTCCATTCATCCATCGTCGTCCGCTTATCCGTGGTCGGGTCGCGGGGGGAGCAGCTCCAGCAGGGGACCCATTTATTTTAAAATAGAGGATAGCGCAGGGTTTTTTTCAGGACCTGTCAATCATAACAGAGGCTTGGCAATGCTAACCATAATGACATTGTGGACATTAAAATAGACCATTCATAGAAAATACATCATTGCACTCAGCAGGGAGTTCCTTTTATGTGGTGCTGGTTTGCCCTGCCCCCTATGCTTTAGCCATGCCCCCTTTCATCAAATGTCTTGTTCAGCATTTGGTAGCACCTTGTCACCCAGCTAGCTAGCTAGCGCTAGCTGGTAACTTAAGAAAAGGTCTGCAGATTTTCTGTACTGCTGTAGATGAATGGCTCCACTACCTGGAGGTCTGTTTACCGGCCAGTAAAACTCCACCTGATCACTTGAAGGGTTGAAAATCAGCAACTTTTCCTCGTTAGCATTTAGCTTAGTGCAGCGCCAACCATAGACAATACTGGCTCAGCTGTATCATGCCCCCAGCTCCACCCTCTCGTTAAAAACACGTCCGGTTTAACAAAAACAAGATGGTGATTTGCCATACTGCCAAACTCAATGCTTCAAAACAGCAGTCCACAAACCAATGGGTGACATCACTGCTGCTACGTCTATTATTTTTACAGTACGTGTTGTTAACACACCATGCTAATGTTGGATTTAGAAGGGCTGCTTTCAACAATTTTTGTGGCTTTGCGAAACAGAAAATCTGACAGGCCCTGATGACATATGACATTTGGAACTAGTTTGAAGCTTTCCGCCCTTCATGTTGTCTGCAAACAGGTTTTATCAATATATAACCATAAAGATCATGGGCCAGCTTAAATTGAGTGTGGGTTCATTTTCTAAAGTTCCATTTGACTTTTGCTTTCACACAGACATGAACCCCGGTCTCCTCATTTGCTAATTACTACGGCCACTAGGGGGGCGACGCCCAAAAGGGTAAACGTAATCATGGGTCGTTATAAGATACTTACACCACAGGTATATGGTAATTTTCTGGGTGAGGACAGTCTGAGACATCTTCCTAATATGCTTCCAATGTTGGAAGAAAAAATCCATAGTTCTCATTCTGAGTAGTTTATCTGAACTTATTATTAAGTCAGTTTTATGTATATAACCCAATATCACAAATCACAAATTTGCCTGTAGAGCATACAACACCAACGTCCTTAGACCCTCACTTCAGACATGGAAAAACAGTACTACCAATAGATAATGAAATAATAATACAATATATATAGGCATTCATTAGGACAAACATTATTCATGCAATGTAAACATATTTGAAGAAAATAGATCCAGGAGGTTGTCAAGAGTTTTCCAGGATTGACCAATCAGCTGAGCGTCACTGCCTCCTCTCCACCATGGAGACCTGCAAAGAGGACAGGCTACACAAACACACAGGAAGCCAAACTTCTTGCACTTGGAGTTAGTCATATGGATTGGATAGCTTCCAAAGTCGTTTTGGTATTTAATTTTCTCTTTGCACAGGATGTGTGGGTTTCCCATTAGAAGCATGTCAGGAAGGGATCTTTTAATGGCCAATATGAAGGACTGATTACAGCAAACAAAATGTGCTTCAATGTACATATTGGCATGTGAGTATTGTTTTTAGATTGAACCTTAACAGGAAAACATATTACATTTTATAATCCAGGGTTTTACAAACAATATATTAAGCATTTTAATAAACTGTCTGATGATTACGTTTTTGAACGTGATATTGCAAACCTGCTGACTCTGTGTTTAATCTTCCACTCTATCAGCATGAAGATGAGATTCTGCAAATGCAAAAGAAGCTGAAAGGGACAGAGGATGAGCTTGATAAATACTCTGAGGCCCTGAAGGATGCTCAGGAGAAGCTTGAGGTGGCCGACAAGAAGGCTGCTGATGTGAGTAATACAATTCCAAAAGTGCAATATGCAAATGTTGTGATTAATTCACTTTGTGACATGATATTGTCTATGCTTGACCAGTTATTCCAGAGAATAGAAACATACTCCTCTGTACCAGAACGTAGGCCTAGACATGCAAGTGTGAAGTTAATTAGTTAGTTCTTTAGGTTAAAGGTTAGTTAAATACCTTGTCTATTTGTAGTTATTATTTCTACCTGATTACGTAGAGGAACTGTCACTGCACAAAGTAAACCTGTAAATATCACAGACTCAGTATCTTCTCATACTGGCCTGAGGCTCTGATTAAAGCTGTGATGCTGCCTGTAAAAAGCAGGCTTCTCCATTACATTCCATTCCCATCATGCTCTGCATGGACTCCTCACAGCTGTCGGGGGGATTCAGAGCCCTATTTTGGCAATGATGTCAGCCGCTCAGCCTTGACTTGCAGGCTTAACAATGGTCCGAGTCCATTTTAGGTACTTAATCCATTCCTCCTGGGTCACAGTATGGATTTAGTCTCTCTCCTTTTGGAGTCAATGATTTATATAAAATGTTTGCTTTAGTTTTGTCAGATTACAACCACAAATATATATATATATATATATATATATATATATATATATATATATATATATATATATATGACCACCAACCATACTAATCTACAATCATTAAGAGGAAAGAAAACATTCCAGCCTGTAATCTTCTGCCTCCTTCCAGTTTGAGAGAAATGAGTCTACATATAGAATGTACAGCTGTCAGCAAGACCATTGTTTTTCCTTTAAAGAATGCCTGGCAAGAAATACCAGTGTACGGGCAGGGATCCAGGACGAGCAAGCTCCCAATTCTAGTTTATCATCTAAAATCAACTCTCACATCTCATCCATCCCATATCACAGAGACTTTCCCTTTTTCAAAAGATCAAAAGCAAACAAATTAAATTGAACATATAATGTGTGTGTGTGTGTGTGTGTGTGTATATATATATATATATATATATATATATATATATATATATATATATATATATATATATGTATATGTACATGTTAACATATCATGGAAATTTATTTAAACACAACCCGTATAAAATAATCCTAAATTTCATTGTAGAATTGACCTTGCTCCGTTCAAAGCCGTTACCATGGGAACCGTGATTTAAGGCAGTTGACTCACCTTTACCCATGATTTTCCAACTACGTGTAGAATCCAAAAGCATCCGTGCATTGCTTCTTAGATGGTTTGATGTCCGAAGAGAGAACACAAAGCTCTGGACACTGCATTTTCAATTTTCTCTAACCTTTAAATTACTGAACCCCAGCAGTTTTAGTAGAATATCATCATTTAAAAAAATCATAGACAGAACTGTACAGCAGAATAACAATAAGCTTGTATCCACTGGGCATTTTACCATTCTTCTCTTTTATTTAGCCTAAAGTACTGCATGTCATGATTTTAAATATATCAACAGTTTGTACATTTAGCTGAATATCTGTGTTAGCTAGATTTTTTACCTAGTAACAACCTGACTGTACAGCATTATTACTCAACAATAAACTATAAAAATACTTTGTATTAAAATACCCTGAGTCCTAAATGCAAAATTGGTATAGCACTTCTTCTCCTACCACTTTTCTCCTTGCCATGTACATTATTTACATAAGTATTTGTCTGTGCAGGCTGAATGTTAAAGCATCGCAGCAAGAGTTAACACGTCTGGGCCAACAGATGGAGTACCATGATGTGAGGCTAATATTCCCATCTGCTGGTCTTCAGCAAGGAACTTGTTTTCCATAAGCTCCAGTGTGTCTACATTATCTGACAAAACACATTTTCTTTCAAATTGGTTTCAGAATAAATGTGTAATTGATTTAGCATTGGAATTTGAAACCGTAAACAGTTCAGAACTGTGCAGCCGGTGTGTCTCAACCATGTTTCTCTGTGCTCAGGCTGAAGCAGAAGTGGCTTCTCTGAACAGACGGATCCAGCTGGTGGAGGAGGAGTTGGACCGAGCTCAGGAGAGACTGGCGACGGCTCTGCAGAAGCTGGAGGAGGCTGAGAAGGCTGCTGATGAGAGCGAGAGGTGATCTCCTGCTGTCACTGGGATCAGAGGGATATAAACCTTAAAAGTCATGTTGGCATAGTACACTTAAAGTGTAACTTACTGTAACAGCAGGCTGAACAGCAGGCAGTGTTTCACAGATTCAGCAGGACTGCTGCAGGTTGTCACAGGTTCTGGAGAACACATGTACATCACTGCAGCGAGGTGACACATTAAAGGGATAGTTTGGGCATTTTAAAGTGTGGTTGTATGAGCTACTTCTCCATGGTCAGTGTATTAGCTAGGGTAGATAGCAGTCAGCACGCCCCCAGTTTGGAGAATCGATAGGAGTACAGGCACGAACGCTAAGCTATGTCCTGTTGTGGAAAATATGAGACGTCATTTTTAATATTAGTTTGTGTAGAAATGGCTTCATACCAGTAATAAAAGCTAGACTAAACTAAATGAAAATGAAAATGAACAAAATTAACCTTTCAAAGCTAAAAATCGTGTTGAAATGTTTTACATTTTTAGTCTAAAAATTAAAATGAAACAATAGCATGAAATCAATCAATCACACACTGTAGCCAGCTCCAGATTAGTTCAGCAGTTTCCTCTGCCGTCCCAAAGTATCTCTTGTTCAGAATCGATTTAGTTGCTTGACCGGTTGCACTAGGCTACTGTTAATATTTAGTAGCTTCTGCTCTGTCAGAAATGTTCTCTCACGTTGTATGGAACAGACAAATCCCTAAGAATTAGACAAGGAGCAGCAACAAAACAGCTGGAACAAACTATGAAAACAAGCAGGCAGCACGCCGATATGTATAGAAGGTAAGCTATTGTATAAGTGCTCTGGATGTCATTTATTGATGAGTCACACCCAGCTTTTCGTCTTTGAAACATTAAGAACCAGCTTATTTTTCTTTATCCATTCAACCCCCGATTGCAGCTCCTGCTCTAGGGTTGTGTTTAACTCATGAGATGTGAGTGGCGACATTTAATTAGTTGAATCATATGGATACATTGATATACTGGCCTTATTTAAAACAAGTGGTAAATCATTTGTAAAAGTAGTGTATAATAACAGCCCAAGACAAATCCCCTGGCGCACTCCACAGCTCAGCATTTACATATCATGGGTGGCTGTGGCTCAGGTGGTAGAATGGTCGCCCACCAATCGAATTGTTGGTGGTTCGATCCCTGGCCCTGCAGTCCCGTAACGAAGTGTTCTGACACTGAACCCTGAATAGCTACCGATGCTGCACCATCTGTGTGTGTGAATATTTACCTGATGAGCAGGTGGCACGTCGAATGGTAGCCTTGGCCACAGACTGGAAAAACGCTTTATAAATACAGTCCATTTACATCCAAGGCCAATAATCTAACCTCTTCCACAGGTTAGGGAGGCATATCATGAAAAATTCCCTTTTCAGTGCTTGTGCACATGCATAAACTTCCTGCTTCCTGTTTGATGCTGATAAGAAGCTCTGGCACAATTTGGCATTTTACCCAGTTTTAAGCCTGAATTTTATGAAACGTGCTGAAGTGTTACATTTAGTGATAGTAAATATGCTGTTGATCAGGCTCAGTGATGTAGGCACAGGGAGCCAATCACAGTCTGTCATAGGCAAGTTTAGACTTGGTGAGCTGCCTGGACACAGCTAAAGGCAACAGGACAAACTGGATGGACTGAGGCCAGTCATTCTGTTAGATTACTGCAGAGCTGAGGGACATGTGACATCTGTGACCATGGTGACAGGAAAAGATGGCTACAGCTGTAGACCCAAAAAGCTTAAAGGACATAAACATTTAAAAATTAATGAATGAAGTTTTATAAAAAATGGACTTCCACTAATATACATTTTCTTCAATAGAGTAAGACTACAACTCCATCCTCATCAGGTGCCAACATTATCCACTCATTGTTTCATTTTTCATCTGCTGATACCTGTCAGATAACTATTTATTTTCTTCTGCCGGTTAGGAAGCCTTTTCCTAAAGATAGCTATCGAAATACATCATTTATTTAATCAGAAAATGAATTGAAATGTGAAAAAAATGAAATAAAAAACTACCAATAGATCAATCCAAAAAAAGCAGGCATTTGTTATGTGGTTTCTTAACATTAGATAATATTTATGAAGAATAAAAGAAAAGACTTCAAATTAAACAAATATTTGTAATATTTGTGTGTGTGCAGAGGTATGAAGGTGATAGAGAACCGGGCTCTAAAGGATGAAGAGAAGATGGAGCTTCAGGAGATTCAGTTGAAGGAGGCCAAACACATCGCAGAGGAGGCCGACCGCAAGTACGAGGAGGTGAGTTTCCTGTTTCTGGTCACCCCCTGAAGCAGCTGTTTACTGTATGTATGATTATGATATTAGGGCAGTATGGAAAATAATACAGTCATACAGCCAGCTGGCTTCACACTAACAGGTACCATTAATGAATGATCAGTAGGCCTACTCAAACTAAATATCTCTTTTACTGGTGACTATCAAGGAGATGATCATGTTTTCAAGCCGTCTAATATTTTTATGGATATATCATATGGATGAATAATTTAATGTATCATTTTTTGTGCAGGTGGCTCGTAAGCTGGTGATCGTAGAAGCAGAGCTGGAACGTACGGAGGAGAGGGCCGAGCTGGCCGAGGCGTGAGTTCTTTTCTCCTCTGATTTGATTGGCTGTGTGTCATGAGGTCATGAGCTGATCAGTTAGGGCTGGCCTTCCTCGCTCTCATCAGTCATATTCCAGAAACATTACAAACTGTCACAAAACACTGATTCATTTTACAAAGCACTATGTCTCTGTTTTGCACAGGTCTACTACCACTGGCTGATTTTAGATTCCACACAGCCAGCCAAATGCTGCTGAAATATTAATAATAATGATGATTCAGCAATGTAATAACACAATGATGGGCCATTCTTCACAATGGGGATTTGTAATTTTAACATTCAGTTCATTTTGCTTCTGTACTTCTATGTTAGTACATTTTGAGAGCAGAACTTTTAAGGTTTGCCATTCTACAACACAGCGTAGCACCACCAAATGCAGGTTATTGAAGTACGGAGGATGGGAAGGAGCTGCTCTGTAGGCTGCCGCTACCACAGCCCATTAAAATTACATGCACTGGAGTATTTCATTGTGGTATTACTACTTGGTATTACTACTTTTACTGAAGTGAAGGACCTGAACACTCTTTCTACAATGTGCAACTCTCTCCACTGTTCACAGTTTTCTCTAAACTAATCGGATGTCTTTACTATCTCCTGTTTCTCTTCTTACTTCCCTGAAATCAAACTAAACCAGAAAATGTGCAGAACTGGAGGAGGAACTGAAGAACGTCACCAACAACCTCAAGTCTCTTGAGGCTCAGGCGGAGAAGGTAGGGCCAGGCACAGCATGGCACAGCAGGGTTAGCTTTGGTTTGGCTCGACTTGACCTCCTGCAAATCCACACAAATGTAGTACTAACACTCTAACTTTGGAAGATCCCAACTGGCTTCCTGTAACCTGTGTGAAGGTAGTTTTTTACAACAAGCGGGGACTGTGTCAGCACTAATGCCCTATCTCTTTTTTCCATACCTTTTTTATGTTAAAGTGCTCATATTATGCTTTTTGGCTTTTCCCTTTCCTTTATTGTGTTATATATCTTTTTTTTATGCATGTTATAGGTTTACAAAGCGAAAAAGCTCAAAGTCCCCCCAAAGGGACTTACCATCTCCAACAGAAAACACTGTTCACAAACTGCTCAATACAGCTCTGTGCTTTTACTTCCGTGACAACCGTGCATCACTTTGTAACATATGTTATAATGCTCGCATAGCTGCTAGCATGGCACGCCCTCATACTCTGCTTCTGACTGGCTAGCAGTCCTTACCTAGGTACTGTCAGGACACGCCCTCATACTCTGCTTCTGACTGGCTAGTAGTCCTTATCTAGCTACTGTCAGGACACGCCCTCATACTCTGCTCCTGACTGGCTAGTAGTCCTTACCTAGGTACTGTCAGGACACGCCCTCATACTCTGCTTCTGACTGGCTAGTAGTCCTTACCTAGGTACTGTCAGGACACGCTCTTATACTCTGCTTCTGACTGGCTAGTAGTCCTTACCTAGGTACTGTCAGGACACGCCCTCATACTCTGCTTCTGACTGGCTAGTAGTCCTTACCAAGGTACTGTCAGGGCACGCCCTCATACTCTGCTTCTGACTGGCTAGTAGTCCTTATCTAGCTACTGTCAGGACACGCCCTCATACTCTGCTCCTGACTGGCTAGTAGTCCTTACCTAGCTACTGTCAGGACACGCCCTCATACTCTGCTTCTGACTGGCTAGTAGTCCTTACCTAGGTACTGTCAGGACACGCTCTTATACTCTGCTTCTGACTGGCTAGTAGTCCTTACCTAGGTACTGTCAGGACACGCCCTCATACTCTGCTTCTGACTGGCTAGTAGTCCTTACCAAGGTACTGTCAGGGCACGCCCTCATACTCTGCTTCTGACTGGCTAGTAGTCCTTATCTAGCTACTGTCAGGACACGCCCTCATACTCTGCTCCTGACTGGCTAGTAGTCCTTACCTAGCTACTGTCAGGACACGCCCTCATACTCTGCTTCTGACTGGCTAGTAGTCCTTACCTAGCTACTGTCAGGACACGCCCTCATACTCTGCTTCTGACTGGCTAGTAGTCCTTACCTAGCTACTGTCAGGACACGCCCTCATACTCTGCTTCTGACTGGCTAGTAGTCCTTACCTAGGTACTGAGCATGTGCGACTCCCAACAAAGATGGAACAGAAGTGAGATGTCTCACTCTGTAGCTAAAACAGAGAGCTCAACACACAGGGTGAAAAGAGGAGCTGCAGCAATGTGCAGTACAACAAAAATATGGTGTTTTTTGAAAATTAAACCATGTAAACCTATTCTGGTACAACATCTAAATACATTTATGAACCTGAAAATGAACATAATATGAGCACTTTAAGAAGTCGATCTGGAGTCACATGCCAAATTGCTTAAACAAAGATCAGCACCTGAATTCTGTTGTTTCTCAACGCAGTACTCACAAAAGGAGGACAAGTATGAGGAAGAGATCAAGATCCTGACTGACAAGCTGAAAGAGGTGAGCAACAAGGAATGGTATCAACACGTCCTCATAGCGAAACAACAGAAGAGGTCCATTTCCAATGACTCAAAAATGGCAGTTTTAAACATGTGACCATAACATTTAAGGTAAGGGCTGCTGTTTTAAACACATAGTTGTGAAATGGAACTGGTTAAGTTTAGGCAACAAAAACGGAAATGATCAGGGATTGGCTTAAAA
The DNA here is from genome assembly GCA_023631565.1 of Gymnocephalus cernua. NCBI lineage: Eukaryota > Metazoa > Chordata > Actinopteri > Perciformes > Percidae > Gymnocephalus > Gymnocephalus cernua. The sequence continues at coordinate 32,287,034 of CM042438.1, read as the reverse complement.
GGACGTAAGGTAAACTACTAAAATGAGGGTGTAACTTGGTCACAGACGGTAGATCTGTAAAAGTCAGTAAAGTGACCGGCAAACGGGACACAAATCCCCGTCTCCTGAGGGAGAGTCCTGTGTTTGTTTTCAGTAATTGAGAGTTCAGATTTCAGTAAGATGTGCGAGACATGTATGTTCAGTTTGTTGACCTCAGATGTTATCTGGTCAGACGGTGACTTGTGCTTTTGTCATCTCAGGCTGAGACCCGAGCTGAGTTTGCTGAGAGATCTGTGGCCAAGCTGGAGAAGACGATCGATGATCTGGAAGGTACAACATTGATTTCACTTTTACGCAATACTAAGTGCACCCATTTGGTAGACTTTACAATACATGAGAACAAGAGGTTTGTGATGTGAGGATGACGGTGTAGTGATGGGAGCCATGAAAACGTCTGGAGCAGTCTGCTCTGAGCATCACACAGCTTAGACAGGAAGCAGGCTGGTCCTGCTGGAGGCTGCAGAGTTTGGTTGTTTCCTTGCCTGTTTTATTAGTGACCTTGAGATATTATTAAAAAAAATATTATTATATAAATATATTTTATTATAAGATCAGGGAACATGGTGAAAATGTATCATTTTGTTGCCAGCTAAACTGGCAGTAGAAATACATAAACAGAACTAAAACAAAGAATCCGTTTTAAGATTGGTTTCAGATTGGTTGAGAGTGCAATAAGTGATGAGAAGAAAATAGCTGGATCCTGGTCAGGTTAATAAATGATAAGGGAAGTGAACTTACTTGACTTTGACTCATATAGAAGTTGAGGTTCCTCCAGAAATGTAATAACTTAAATCTATATCTAAATAGCGTTTGGATTGTAATAGCTTGGAGCTACAGTTGTTTTGATGAGTTGTACAGAATCTACCTGACATTCTGGACACATGTCGAATAGATTATCCCTGGTTCTAACCAGGTTTCCGTTCTATTGAATTGGCAAAAATGTCCATGTGTTTATATTTCTCTGGTCTCTAAAAATCTTTATTATCACATATTCCACAATGCTAATTTCAGCCTCTCTTAAATTTGTCTTGTTCTGTGTGGACATACAGATGAGCTGTATGCACAGAAACTCAAGTACAAAGCCATCAGTGAGGAACTGGACCACGCCCTCAACGACATGACCTCTATGTGAGTACTGATATGTGTCATTTACAGAGCCTGCCTTTACATTGACTGCTCTGATGGTGTGCCACCATTTTCTACTTTTGAATTGATCTGTAATTTTGACGGATGAACATCTAATTTCAGTGCAAACACTTTTTTTTGCATTCTATGAACACGTAGGTAAATCATGTAGGTAAATGACTCTCTGAGTGTTTCCAAGTCCAGTCTGGCATAAGACGGGCTAACCCTAACTCGTTATACATCACTGCACATATAGACTAATAATGTTTAGATCCTGTTTGATTTGAGCCATGAAATCCACCTATGATGTTTGTCAGTTATCTGTCCTTATGCAGCCTTCATTCAGCTAAATACATCATCTGCCACTGAGTTTTTAATGTTCATTTATTGCATACAACCACAACATTAAAGTATAATTTTAAATTCAGCCCCTATTAAGTTGAATTAGTGCTGGGCTGTATACCGGTTCACACCGAATACCGGTGTATATTTTTGTTGTGATATGAATTTTTAATATACCGCCCTACCGGTGTATTTGATTACACAACGTTTGGAACGCTACGCTGCGCAACACTGTTTCAGATGGACCCTTTTCAATGTAACACGCATGGTGCGAATGGAGCGGAGGCGTGGTGAGGGTAAACAGTGGTGTTCTGATGTCACACAGAGCCATAGAGAGAGTGAAGATGGACAGAATAGACATTGAAAGTTGCGAAATCGAAGCTGCAGAACTAGTAAAACATGATGACACAGAAGAACTTGTGCCAAAAAGAGGAGCCGTGTCTGTTACCGGTGTCGTGCCAATGTACTTACCCCCGCCAGGATTCGTATCCCCTGGCCGCGGGAGCGCGCGTGCACTCAGAGCGGAGTTTACCTGCTACACTTCGCATTGTTTAACTGTTGCACTTCGAATTCACCTCTTAAATGGAACAAATAGCGACGTGGAAGACTCGACAGGGTTTTCCATAGTAACAAGGGTCTCTATTAATAAGGGTTTTTATTAGGCTATACGTTTATTTGTCTGTTACATTATGGTGTCGTGTGAATTGTTTAATGCGTCCATTCTCTGTGGGTGTGTTCTGACGAGGATGCCTCGTCTTTGCTACCAGTCCCTCCCTCCCCTCTAACGTGATTTCTGTTTCAATTTGATTTAGTTTAATATGGCTTTTCAATTAGCCGCTTTGTTCACCTGTCTGCCATATAAGTTACAGAGGGGATACACAAAATATCAGGCTGTTTTCACCTGATATTTTCTGTATCCTGTCCCCTAACTTGCAAAGTGTCTGTCCTCTCATCATGTGTGTTATGTCACATGTCTACCAGGTCACAATAAACAACATCAGATAATATGGAGCTGTCTGCCTTTTTATAACAAAAGTTACATAGGGGATACACAAAATATCAGGCTGTTTTCACCTGATATTTTCTGTATCCTGTCCCCTAACTTGCAAAGTGTCTGTCCTCTCATCATGTGTGTTAGTGTGTTTTTGGTTTGTTTTTTATTCAGTTCAACTTATTCAGTTCAACTTGTTCAACTTTTTTGACTTGTAAAAAAAGTTAAATTATACAAAATCTTAGAAAAAAAGACTAGGCTTTACGGAAATTATAATCAAGGCCATTACCTAAAAGAAGTATACAAATGCCATTTGAGGCCTTCAAAAATGCAATTAAAGTGCTTAATAATAATAATAATAATAATAATAATAATCAATAACAAGTTGCAACACCGCAACGCTCATGTGGATGTGTAGCCTACATGTTTGTTGATGGTGCTTAATGGACACATGAATTATTGCACGTTCATTTGAAGAACATTGTAATCAATACATGTCCATCAAAACGCAACGATGACTAATTGGAGTCTGTGATTTCAACAGTAGTCTACTGAATCAGCCAGATTACTAGCCATAGACTGTTTGTTTCAAGTTCGTTTATCAGCCCCTCATTGGCTTTAAATACTTAGGCTTAGCCATGAGACCCTTTGCAAGTTAGGGGACAGGATACAGAAAATATCAAGTGAAAACAGCCTGATATTTTGTGTATCCCCTATGTAACTTTTGTTATAAAAAGGCAGACAGCTCCATATTATCTGATGTTGTTTATTGTGACCTAGTAGACATGTGACATAACACACATGATGAGAGGACAGACCCTTTGCAAGTTAAGGGACAGGATACAGAAAATATCAGGTGAAAACAGCCTGATATTTTGTGTATCCCCTCTGTAACTTATATGGCAGACAGGTGAACAAAGCGGCTAATTGAAAAGCCATATTAAACTAAATCAAATTGAAACAGAAATCACGTTAGAGGGGAGGGAGGGACTGGTAGCAAAGACGAGGCATCCTCGTCAGAACACACCCACAGAGAATGGACGCATTAAACAATTCACACGACACCATAATGTAACAGACAAATAAACGTATAGCCTAATAAAAACCCTTATTAATAGAGACCCTTGTTACTATGGAAAACCCTGTCGAGTCTTCCACGTCGCTATTTGTTCCATTTAAGAGGTGAATTCGAAGTGCAACAGTTAAACAATGCGAAGTGTAGCAGGTAAACTCCGCTCTGAGTGCACGCGCGCTCCCGCGGCCAGGGGATACGAATCCTGGCGGGGGTACGTACATTGGCACGACACCGGTCGTGCTAACTGTAGTCGTCGCTACTCGGCCGTGCTAACGTTACTCAGCCATGCTAACTTTACTCAGCCGTGCTAACGTTATACCTGTCACCTCAAGCATGCAGCGGAGCAACATTATGAACACAATAACAATCCACCTACGGTCCCACTACAGACCGTTGAGAAAGACGGCTCAGAGCAGTGATTAAAACACTGGATTTAAGATGTCTTGCCTCGCTGAAATACGCCAACCTACTAACATTATTCAAACAGCGAAGCAGGCTGACAGTGGAGCTACGTTCACTCGCTCACTTTTCTACAACAACCTAACTTACCTGTGGCCAAGGTAGTGTTTATACAACTACTGTAACTCAATTCAATTAGCTTTATTGACATGAATGTAACAAAAACAATATTGCCATAGCATCCCGCAAAATTAATACAAAGACAAATTTAATTCAACAATATAAATAATCAAATTAAAACCAAAGTAACAATACTATAATCTGCCAACGTGTATTCTCTATTTAGGCCGGCAGAAGATGATTTACCCTTTCTCTCATTATGACACAAAGTGTTAATTTAAAAAAAAACTACTTTTGAGGCATGCATGGACATTTGTTTGTATATTACTTATTTTTTATATTATACTTGTACCTGTCCTTATTGCACCGTGGGTCAGAGAGAATGTATTTCTGATTCCTCTGTATGTCTAGCACATATTGCAAAATTGACAATAAAGTTGACTTGACTTGATGTGAGCTTAGCAGTACTCACAAATGTATTGCAAGCGACAGTCATTTGTTAAGGTGATGCTGCGACCCTTTGCTCTCAGACGAGGACTGAAAAACTCAGCCATGACAAACAATAATCATCAGAGAAAACCCTGCTGACATGTTGTGTTGCTTGCATTGCTGAGGCGTGGTTAGTTAAAAAAAACAAAACACTTCACCACCTTCTCTCGCTCTTTGTATTTCCAGCTAACCATCCAGAAGCTTCAGCACCCTGTCAGGCTGTGGTTTTACTGCTCAACATCATCTCTTGGCTCCGCACATCTTCATTCCTCAACTGGTGAACTGTTGAAATGTGCCTCTTGTACTTTGTTTTTAGCCATTTCTTAACATATCTGCTGAACCTGCTCCTTTTCTGTTGTCTTCTAATAGAAATTGTTCATTGTATGTTCTCTGTTTAAGGATGTTGTTTGTCTGATTTCACTATTCATTGTACTTCTGTCAACTCTGTTCTGTAGCAGAGTTCAACAAGAGAGAATAAAGCTTGACTTCATGCATTTGTGTCCATGACTCTTTTTTTCAGTGTGTGTGTGGTCTGTGTGTGTGTGTGTGTGTGTGTGTGTGTGTGTGTGTGTGTGTGTGTGTGTGTGTGTGTGTGTGTGTGTGTGTGTGTGTGTGTGTGTGTGTGTGTGTGTGTGTATATGTGTGTGCGTGTTTGGGGGGAGTGGTTGCTAATTGAAATAAAAGGTTCATTTAATGGACTTGGGTTAGTAAAAATGATCCGGAGCCTGAGGTGATCTCCATCTTGCAGAGTGCTTGGAAAAACTGCAGAGATCCCAGGCAACTGCTTGGGGCCCCAGGCCGTTAGGGCTGACAAACTTGCAGGTAAATGTCAGGGAAAGTAAGTTGGGTCAGACACTTTGCAGATTTCAAGCAACAAAATACAGTTGGAGGTAATAATATTCATATTATAAATTATATTATTTAGATGCACTGCTGCCATGCCTGTATCTAAAAACTTGCGTAGCTGGAGCCTGGCTCTTTGATGATAGCCAATATTCTGAATTGAAAGTTACAGGAAAAGGAGTTATCCTTATTTAGGTGAAATAATAAAAAGGAGGATAAGAAGAGAAAAGAAAGCAAGACAGTGGTAGGTAGAGCAGATAATGAAGATTAAGTTGCATAACAGTAACTCACAGTAATGTTGTCATATAGCCTTAACTAATGTTGTTTGTTGCTAACGCTAGTTAACCTAGGTATGGGCTCCAGGGGAACATAGCAGCAGCCTGGAGGGGGGTGGGGGTCCCCTCCTTCTCTCTCCTCTCCTCTCTTTCCTCCTCTCGTCCCCACCTTTTTCCTCCTCTATTTCCTCCGCTCGTCCCCTCCTTCTTTCTCCTCTATCTATCTTTAGATCTGGAGGACGAAGTGGCAGAGTGTTGAGTTCATGTACATCCGTCGGTCTCCACTCTGTTACAGTACCATGGACCTTAATTACTACACCTTTACAAAATGCCTACATCTATACTGGCAATTTAGCCCAATTATTTAACACGCCAACCCAGAATTTATTTTCCTAGAAGATAACACAGCAGCATTATTTCTTACCTTATTTCAGTAAAGTTGCAGCCTCCTTTGTTTGCTTTTTGAACTTTTGAAATCAGTGCTCCTTCCAGTCTTTTCCCTGAAATTGTTCAGTCAGATCTGCCTCAAACGCCAGATGGATCAAGCAGGATGCAGCATGCTTTGTCTATGCTGACTGAAGACATTGGTGAGAGTTGAAAAAGTGCTCTTACACGTTGCAGAGGATGAACCAAAAGCCACTCCATGTTTCAGTGCGGTTAGCACGTTTGGCATAGTGGCAAGAGGCCTGGAAAAGCACTGCAGGATGGCAGCAGAGGTACACCCATTCGTAGAGCAGGCCATTTCAGACTTTAAAAAGTGTTGAGCTACAGCAATCTCCGATTCCGCTACAGTTGTTTTTGTGAACTCAGTCAGTGGTTTCACCTTTTTCTCATCCAAGAAGTGAGGATTGTCTGGGTCAAAGGCACAGAGCGCCTCGCCCAGCCGGCTGCTCCGTTCACTGAATCTTCTGTTCATTTCCCCGATGACACTGTCCAATGGGCTGAAGTAGAGCCACTTGCACTCTGTCTCACCTATGTCCTGCTGGCCTGCAGTGCTCTCCACCACGTACTGCTTCAGGTGTGTAGGGACTTGGCATACTTTTATTTGGCGAAGCAGCTGCTGGTTCTGATGCGTCAGGTGGGCCGAAATGGCTGCCCAAATGGCTTTGAACTCCGAGTCACCCCTGAGGTTTTCCACGCAATCCAAAGCACTTTTAACAACCTTCATTCCAGTGTAGAGGTCTGTTTTTATATCCTGCAACACCACAGTGAACCTAAAGTGGGGATCTTGCACTGCTTTTAGGAAGCCCAGCAACTCTAACTTCAGCGTGCATGCCACTGCTGTCGCCAGCCTCATAGGTGTTCACGATTACTGACACGGTGCCAGAGTGACCGGTCCACCTTTGATCTAATAGCCTTTTCAGGCGTTCTCCCGTGTACACTGCAGCTACAGTTGCTACAGTTGGCTTTTTCATGAACCTATAAAGCAGGGGTCTCTAACAAGTAGCTCTCGAGCTACCGGTAGCTCACGAGCAGGTGTCCAGTAGCTCGCGTATAGGTTGACAAACTGAGACACAAAATGACCCCGATATTAAAAGTGAGGTAGCTAACTTTGTGGGCCATAGATGTGTAATATTTTCAGTGATGTAGCTAACTATGTAGGCTAAAAGAAGTGTAAAATAGACATGAACCTTAATGTGAAGTTACGATTTTTCTTAAGCTTTGGGTATTGGAATTTTAGCAGTAGCTTCATTCAGCTTATGTGTGTTATGTAAATAAATGCAAGCGATGTGATGCAAGTATCTCTTGGAAACTTTCGTTATTTTAAAGTAGGCTAACCCTTAGATGAAGAAAGGTTGGAGACCCCTGCTATAAAGCATGTCACACACAAAAAAAAAGCGTGCAGAGTGTTCTCCGATGACATGGCATCAATAACCACCAGATGTAATTGATGGTTGAAGCAATGAACATATGGGCCCTCTTGCTCCACTTTCTCCTGCAGTATTTTCTGGACGCCTCCTCTTTTCCCCAACATCACACTTGCACATCGTAGCACTGACTGTTGCTAAGCCTGCCTTTGTCAGCTCAGAGAGGATCAGGTTTGTCAGACTTAAGGCATCGCAGTGCTTCGTACTGGTAATTACGAGCAGTCTCTCGCTAGTCGCGTCACTGCTATCTAGATAACGGACCATGATTGACACATTCTCACAACCTGTTGGATCCTTGGTCCCATACACTTTCAAGGTGTACCAGCTGTCTCCTACTTCTTTTACTATTTCACTGCTCACTGTATTACTTATAAGCCCTATCATTTCATTTTGAATGTCATGATGTGTAAGCTATTTTCGGGATAGTGCTGAATGCTTTTGCCTCAGTGTATAACCTTTATGACTTGTTTATAATGTTTATGACACATTCATGTCACTCTTATGTATGTCTGTCCACTATTGAGGTAGTTAGGGACTGTTGTAAAATTGCAACACCACTCATTTTAATCTTTAACCTTTTTGTTTTTCAACATAGAAATCTCAAACCACTTCCATAATAGAAAGTTGCAGCCCTAAAAATACAGCAAATACTGTTTTTTGCACATTTCAAGATTGTAATTTTAATAGGTTTTCATATATTGACATCAAACCAGTGCTTGAAGTGGGAAAAAAAAGGTGCCGGTACTCTCTTGCATTGGCAGATCATCATGACATTTGAGATTTCTGTAGTGAAAAACAAAACTTGGAGATATTGCTGGTACAACAACAATTTATTGTCATTTATTAACAATATAAATGTATGGATTTATTTAAACAACTTTACATAACTTTAGTGCGTACGCTATTCAAAAAAATCATGTTTTAAACATAGATGTGGCACAGTGAATCCTTATTAACTATCTATGGATGGACTAAGCGACTAATTTACATATAGGCTAGTATCAATATTGTTTATTTTTTCCACAAATAAGCTGATTTATATTTGCTAATATGTTGGAGTCATGTTAAGAAAAAAAAATTCATTCATTCATCAAAACTATTCATTTTAACAATAATTTGGTGCTCAAACAGATGCAAAACAGTCAGTCTCAGTGTGTGTGTGTGTGTGTGTGTGTGTGTGACAGAGACAGGGGGAACAGCTTCAGTCCCCTCTCTGTCTGGGCAGCTAGTGACGGATGCTGCTACATCATGTTTTGCAGCCCAGTTTGTTATCATTAAAAACAAGCCAGCTGTTCGTGGAGCAAAAATCCATCATTTGGTCCTTTGACCAACAGTCAGGCCATCCGTGTGTTTCGTTACTCACGTTACTGTTGACGTCGGTGTACCGTTAAGGTTGGTAGCGGCCTTTTATATACTGTCTATGGTAGCGGCAGACTCCTCATTAACGCCAGCTGTTGCGCTCACATCAACGCTAGCTTGAAGCTCATGAACCGTACTAGCTACCTCCTGATGTTTCTGGTTGGACTTGGACCTCTGTTGACGTGTCTGGCTCTGGCACACGCGTTCTTTTAGTAACTTTCTGAAGCCACGCGGCCAACATAACGACTTATAAACTCGACACTTATTTTTAGTTTCTAGGTTTTCAGCAGTGAAAAATCTGTTACGGTCAGGCTGACGCTGACAGCTTTTTCAAACTAGTGTCCGTGGAGAAGCTTACTTCTGATTGGGTGGGCGGACTGCTTGCCTTTACGTGATTCGTCAAGATCTAAAATGTAAACACGTAGTGCCCTCTGGGTAGTGTAGTTTATGTAACGTTAGGGTCGTCTCTCTGACACTGACGCTTTCTCTGTCAGTGGTAGCGTACCGGCTGCATGCGAGAAGTAGCGGTACGCAAGAAAAGGTGCAGGTACGCTTAAGAGTAAAATGTAGAAGTGCCGGTACTGCGTACCGGTGCGTACCGGCCCACTTCGAGCACTGCATCAAACCACCTGTAATATTTCTCAGACATCCTCTCACAACTTTCACAGCTCTTAGTTTAAGTCTTTATCAAATGCCTAAGCGTCCTCATCAGTGACCTATTGTCTGTAAAATGCATATTTAAACATTATCATTTTAATAGATTTTTAATTTATGAATATTTTGACATCAAACCACATGTAATATGTCTCAGGCATCCTCGCACAACCTTTACAGCTGTTTGTGAAACAAAAATCCTTTGAAAATACCTTATCAATATCCCTTATCTGTTGTCTATAAAATGCATATTTAAATGTTATCATTTTAATAGGTTTTTAATTCATGAATATATTGACATCAAACCACCTCTAGTATTTCTTTCACAGCTGTTAGTTTGTGTTGACGTCTTTAGCAACATATTTTCACAAGTAAATCAATAAACTGCGTTTATTTAAACCAAAACCAGAGTTGTAATTGCTGGTCAAGTGAAAAGACGTTTCATAGTTTTATTTAGCTTCTGTCCACTTTGAATGAAGTGTATTTTACAATGCTAAAATTACTGTTTAATTACATGGAGTCTGGTAGGTTTATCGAACGGACTTTTGCGGATGTTTTAACGCATACCTAAAGGATCTTAGTCTTTAACAGAAAGGTCGACCTCCTTAGAAATCCTTTCCATAATGTTGTCAGACACTTAGAATATTAATCTGAGCATGTCCACATCAAAACGAGCACTTTTGTGAAGGTACTGGACCGATATCAAAGATTGTTGTTCCCATCAGTCACTTAGACAAAAACATTGGAAAATAGGGTCCAGGTTGGGAAAAATGGTAGTTACCCTTCAAGGGTGCATAATGTCCCCGCTACACCAGTCTGCCTTGTTCTCTGCTCATGCTTGGTGATTTGTTGATTGATTCTGCCATGTTTACACATCAGACAATAACCTTAAAATCTGTTCTCGTGGTTCCATGGAATGTTAGGTTACAAAAATTGACAGACACAGCTTTAGAAAAACCCAGCTAGTTTTTATTCATTCATCTTGACGTTCAACACCTGGCTATTAACTTCAAATCTGAATTCAGTTCCATAATTACAAAACCACAAAACCCTTAACAGGAGTAATTGTTCTGTCACATGAACCATCTGCAAATGTGGGAGAAGCACACGGTACTGTTGCTGCTGCTCTTCGTCCTGAATCAAGCTGCCTGTTTGATTAAATCCCAACCCTGTTCCTTGGTCACTGTACTTTACTTTTTACTTTCAACCCCAATATGGGTTATTAAGCTTTTCAGAGATCCTGTGCCCCCCTTCCCCCCTTCCCTGGATGAATCCCAGCTCAGTTCTTCTTGGCCTTCGGCGAGTCGTACTTCCTCTTGCTGGAGTACCAGAGGAGCAGTGGGATGCCGATGGAGGGCAGGGTCATCACGCCGAACGCAGCCCAGTCCAGCTACAACAGACACACATGGGACATTTCATTTTATTATCCATGCTCTGTGTGCAATGGGAGTCTAAAGTTCAGAAGAGAAAAATCACAAATTATCAATGTTCTAATGTTCCGGTTTTGGACATGTGTCGATTCAACGCTGCGGTCATCGTAGAGGTCTGTGCAGTACTTAATGCAGCTAGCGGCCACACCACATACTGAGTGTTACTTTGACCTAGGGCTGGGCGATAAAACGATAACGATATGTATCGCGATAGACATGTAATCAATATCAATAAAAAATGCGCTCGATAAAAGTTCGATAATTTTTTTTTTTTTTTTTTTTCTTCGTCGGAAGAAACCAGAGGTTTCAAAGCAAGTTTGGTTGCATGAACAAAGGCACTCGCTCTCTGGTAGCCTAGCAACGTAGGGAGTGACACGCTAACAGCCAATCATGTAACAGTATTGTGTTTGGTTGCACCATATCGTTGTCTCGTGTTGGATTCTTCAATAACAGAAGCGGCGTGGAGTGATAAGCATAGACAGTATATAAATGATGGAGTGATAAGTGGAAAATGCGTGAAGCAGCGAGCGCGGAAGTTCTTGATGAAACGGGAAACGTCAGCTCGCCAATATGGCAGTTTTTTGGATTTTATAAGTCTGACCGTAGTCAGACCAATGTCGTCTGCAAATTATGCAAGACCACCGTCCGCACCGCAAACCTGTTTTACCACTTTAGCCGCGCTCACCCTTTGGAGCACAGCCGTGTTCGCCAGCAACGTCCAACAACATCTGCAGCTGGAACCCCGCACAAGCAGCAGAGCACCACGGAGAGGTACTCTCAGTGCCTTATGACTGTAAAAGCTAAACGGTACAAATAAATAACGGAGGCAGTGGCATATCATATAGGCAAAGACATGCTTCCGCTGAGCACTGTTGAGAAGCCAGGTTACCACCCCCCCACCATGTACGGTTTAGGCTGTACCGTGACTGTTAGACGGAGAAAAATAATAACTGTTACTGTACCAGGTTTGTTTTTTATGTTACAGATGTAAAGTCTACCTCAGTTTTATTTCAATTTCTCCTATGTTTACAAAACACTGCACATATTTTAAAACACTTCATTCACCAGAAGTGTTCATTGTGATTTTAGACTTATGTTTCCATTTGAATTATTTGAGTGTTTTCCATGGTTGTGTTGACATTTCTGCTTTTATAACTGAGGGGATTATAATCGGAGGAAGGTTAAGCTTAAAATAAAAACGTTTAAATTGAATACATTTTTTTCTCCTGGTCCTTATTTTAAATAGGTCATAAAATATCAATAATTATCGATATCGACTGATATGAAACACTTATATCGTGATACAGTTTTCAGCCATATCGCCCAGCCCTACTTTGACCCCTCCCTCCTTTGTTCAGGGACACATTATTCCATTTCTGTTAGGTACATGTCTGTGAAACTTGTTCAGTTCATGTCTTATTGTTTGATTTTTTTATGTTCTTATATCTTACAAATATTATACTACACTGAACTGCAGTCTGCAGACGGGTGTCTCGCGCCAGAGCGAGGGAGTAAGAGCGGCGGAGAATTAAACAACTTATTGTCATACGTTTATGTTCTTACGCTGAGTTTTAAACTCCACTACCGGTCTGCAAAAGGCAGACTAGTGAACATCAGAGTACCCACTGTCAGCAGACTGTTGGGAAATAAATGTAACCGCTCCACTCTGCTGTGTTGTTGAAGCTGCTTGTGAACATCCTAGTTCAGTCTATGGTGAAAACACAACGTAAAGCACAGTGAGACAAATTGATGTTGTTTTTTTTGAAGTGTGCGGCGAACATAGGCGGTGATCTGTGACAACTGCCACAGTCAACCTGGGTTTAAAGTGCCCATATTATGAAAAAAAAAAAAACACTTTATCTGGGATTTGGGGTGTTATTTTGTGTCTCTGGTGCTTCCACAAGCATACAAACTGTGAAAAAATCTATCCATGCTGTTTTGAGTGAGATACAGGTTTCTGCCTTCAGTCTCCGGGTGAGCTGTTCAAAATCTGCAGAGCGTTTTATGTCAGCAGCTACCGCTAGCATGCTACCTTCTCAATGGCAAAGCACTGCTACAACACACACGAGTTCACCATAATCTCCAAAAGAACTACTTCCATGTGCGCCCTCCTTTAGAAGAAGTCTCCCGGCTAATCCTGCCTTGTAACTGACCAAAGTTGGAGAAACAACCTTTCTTTTACTGTCTATGGAGCTAACTGACATGATCTACCATCTGAGCTACTGAGCATGTGCGAGTGGAATCAAAGATAGTACAGAAGGAAAGATGATTCACTCTGTAGCTAAAACAGAGACCTGAACACAAGGTGAAAAGAGGAGCTGCAGCAGTGAGAGAGAGATGTGCTGTACAACAACAATATATTAAACCATGTAAACATATTCTGGTACGACTTTAAAATACAATTATGAACCTAAAATTGAGCATAATATGAGAGCCATCGGTGTGAAAGGGGTATTACAGTTAGTGGAACACTTACATAGTGGGGGGAGAAGCGGCGGTCAAACTCGCGCTGAGCCAGAATGCCTCCCTGGCCGGGGGCGCTGGTGTAGCCAACCTGCAGGAGGGACACACACACACACACCTGATTCAGCTTCACTGCACCACACACTTTAACTGCTTCCATCATCAAGATAAAGGGCTTTTACCACGACTTGTCCTCCCTCCTGGGCCAGGTAGCTGACAGAGGCAGAGGTGAAGTTAAAGTAGCCAGCCTTCAGGGGGCGCAGCACCACTGTGTGAGACACGTTGCTGGCTCTGAAAGTTCAACAGTTAAGTCTGACAACTGGAAAATAATCAAGAGTCCATGTGCATGCATATCTGAAACCAATTCAAAATGACCTGAGCGTCTCTCTTGACTTTCAGTTGTTACATCAGAGAGAGATGTTTGACACTTTAGAGCCCAACATGGATTTGAAAGTGTTCTGTGTGACAGTGTGCTAACATGTTTCGATGTATTCATGTGTGTTGACTGCTCTGATCTCTGCCACCTGAACACACCTTCACCTGCCAAGCTTTGAATAACTCTCCCCATCAGTTCTACTGTGTTGTAGGTTCAGCAGTCTGTGATGTTGACAAGTCATTTCAACTTTTTTCAACGTTTTGTCTTGTTTTCTTTTGTTTTGTATTGTCCTGTTTTGTTTTGCTTTCTAATCTAGCTCCCCTGTAAAACGACTTTGAGTCTATGAAAAGCGCTATATAAGTTCAATTTATTATTATATTATTTTTTTACTCCATGCTCAGTTCCCCCTGTTTTTCCTCTGTGACGGTGAATCACTGTGCTGCTAACAGCAGCATTTGACAATAAGTAACCACTCAAGTAAATAATAATAGAGTGGATCAGTGTCAGTGTGAAGCCCCGAGTCAGCACACATTCTCCCATTAAACTGCATTACTGACTCCATCCTACAGCAGCAACAGCAACCGCAGGCAGAGAGGACCGACAAGACATCAGTTCAAGGATACGGTGCAATCCTGTCCCATTTGACATTCAACATTCCTGAAACGATTCCAAAGTCTTCAGGTGGAAAAGAATCATCCGACAGCTCCACCTCCAGAGCAGCACTGTAGAGACAGACAGAGAGAGGACACTCAGATACATTACATGTCATTTAGCTGACCCTTTTACCCAAAGTGATAACATTAAGTGCATTCAACCATGAAGGTACAAACTCCGCAAGAATCAAATGAAAGATTAGTGACAAACTAAAAAGAGTCACATGTAAGTGCAACAGTTAAGTCCTGTTTGTTTTTTTCTTAGCCAATGTGTAGTCAGAAGAGATGCGTTTTTATTTTGCAAACAAGGCTAGCAGCAGCGCCGCGTCAGACACGTTTCTGGTGTGAAAAGACAGAAAATGCCACGCAGCCACCACGCAACTGACACACAACAGAAACGCCACGCTCACGCCACGCAGCCAGTGTGAAACAGGCCTTATTGTGTACGTGTGTTGCGATGGCTCTGTGCAGACGGCCGCAGTGTCGCAACCTTAACTGTGCCGTTGTTTAGTTTTATTCACAGTTCATAATATCAACACACACACACACACACACACAGTGTGTTTCACTATCTTTGTGGGGACCGTCATTGACATAATGCATTCCCTAGCCCCTTACCCTAACCATCACAACTAAATGCCTAACCTTAACCCTTACCATAACATAATTCTATCCCTAATCCTAAAACCAAGTCTTAACCCTCACTCAGCCCTTTATACATATGGGGTCCAGCATTTTGGCCCCACAAAACTCTCTGGACCCCACAAGTATACTGTATTCCCGGTTTTTGGACCCCACGAATGTAGTTAAACAAGAACACACACGAACAGAGAGAGAGGGAGAGAGAGAGAGAGAGAGAGAGAGAGAAGCTGGAGCAGAGCCTGACCTGGAGCCCACATTGTAGAGGTTGTACTGCAGGGTGAGGTCTCGGCCCTCCACAGCGTAGCGGTTCAGCAGGGACTTGGAGGCCAGCAGGCGGGCTCCCTCTTCTCCAGAGCCCAGGCCCAATACTGCCAGGAGCATAAACACGGGCAGCACCATCTTCATCATCATCATCATCATCATCTGCAAAGGAGACAGCAAATCTGACAGCTCACATACTCGCTAGCTCAGTGCAGCCATCTGGCTGTGAACTGAACAAGGCTCAATCTCTGCTTGTAATGATGCTAGCAGCATTTACAGAAACTACAGTAGAAAACATGTTTATGGAACAAAAAGCACTGACTATGTCCCTGGCTAACAGCTAGCTGTAAACCCACCAGAGGTTTCCAGATTTACAAATTGTTCTAAATGTTGACAGCATTCCTCAATAGATGAATTCATGTGTTTAACATATGTAGCTCGCTCTAACGTCAAAGTGCCCGACACTGTATCAGGCGCTTACGTGGACAAGACGAGACATATCGTTAACGTTAGGGCTATGTGACGTTAGCTCCCGGAGACAGAGCTAACAGTTAACGCTAAGGCTACACTAAACAACAGCGTCTACATCACTCAAACTGAGCCAGTCATGTTTATGTATCTCATTCTAAAATATCAAGTTAGAAATGAGGGCAGTTTGTACAGTTAAAAGAAATAAAGGAACAGACCATCACCGTCCGCTGCTGCTCTTCCAATCTCGGATATTGAAGGACTGAACGCGCATGCTCAGAAGGGTAAAGCTGCTGTTTGCATGACGTGTCCCCTACATCCATGCGTGTACCGAGCAGCGCAGCGCCCCTGGTGGTTGGGGGCGGTGCTGCCTCTTACGGCAGGGGGAAGTCCCTCCTCTTCCGGTGGACACTACACCGGATGACCGCAAACATTTTAAAGGTTTATTCTTATTCCACCCTAATACTACTTTCTGTCCAAATACTTATAGTTTTAAAGGTTTATTTCACCCAAATACTAGGCCTACTTTATGTCTTCCAATTCAACATGGTTGCTAAGAATTGCATGATGGGCAATGTTTAATGAATCTAATTTATTTGGAAACAACAGTAGCCTAAACAATAACAATATATTAAACAGATTCCACACCCTGCACCCCACCCCCCATCAAAGAGAAGAAGAAATATGTTTTTTCCGTTGGTGCTGATGGCTGAGTGAACATGCGACACAAACAGTGGAGGATGACAGAACCTCAATGATCCCTGGGAGAGAGAAACAGAGACAGAGAGAGATAGAAATTACATTTTATCAACGTTTGACTTTTCCTGACCCTTCAGTATTGAAACCCCAAATTGTGAAGTAGGTAAAAATAGGTCTACTACCAACTGAATGCTCTTTCTTCTTTCCTCAATTCCTCAATGCCTCTATGTCCTCCACTTTACTGAAATAGTAAAAGGACAACACAATCACTGCTGGGTTAATAGAAATATTGGTAACACTTAAAGAAGATGCATTCACTAGCATTACTACTTCTAAATTAAGATAGTAACTAATATTAGTAAATAGTTGATAAAGATTGCATGGCATTGTGTAACGTTACTCTTACCTGCGATGATAAACTGGCCCAGAGAAGAAGACCTTCTCAGCCTTCTGAAGAGATACATTCTGGGATCGGTTGACAATTCAAACTGCCGAGAACCTTTAGACAAGAGATACACAGCTGGCCAGGGTTCTGCATCATGCAGAAACAGCTGGCCAGTGTTACGCACCATGCAGGAACAGCTGGCCAGGGTCCTGCACCATGCAGGAACAGCTGGCCAGGGTTACGCACCATGCAGGAACAGCTGGCCAGGGTTACGCACCATGCAGGAACAGCTGGCCAGGGTCCTGCACCATGCAGGAACAGCTGGCCAGGGTCCTGCACCATGCAGGAACAGCTGGCCAGGGTTACGCACCATGCAGGAACAGCTGGCCAGGGTCCTGCACCATGCAGGAACAGCTGGCCAGGGTCCTGCACCATGCAGGAACAGGTAGCCAGGGTCATTAGCTATACCATTGGGATTTAAAAGTTAAGGAGAAAGGTAATGGCTTCCACTGCATAATGGGACTTTGAAAGAAAGAAAGAAAGAAAGAAAGAAAGAAAGAAAGAAAGAAAGAAAGAAGAGAAGAGAAGAGAAGAAGAGCATGAGGGACAAAAACGCAAGAAAGAAATAAAGAAAGTTCAATAATAGTGGGCACAAATAGATTTGGCAATGTAAGTCAAATATCAGCTGCTATCTACCCATCAATTCATTGTGTAACTTGTGTCACAATATTAAACTCTGTATATTGTTCATAATCAAATTTAAAACAAACATGAAATGAAAAGGCCACTCGTGCACCAGAGGGATCTGCTGTCCACACAGACATGTAGTGCTTATCTGTGCTTTCTTTATTCATGGCTAGCCAACCAAGAAATCACAGCTTGTACTGCCATAGAGCCTCCAGGTGTATGCTGGTTGATTTCAACATGAAATATATTACAGGTGGATGTATAAAAAGCAACTCAGCAAGATTATTTAATGGTAAACTCAAGATATCTGCTGCAGCCTGTCCAACAGATTTATATATCAGTAATAGTGTTTACCAAAGTGAACCATATTCAGCCACTAGGTGTAGACAAAAAACCTTCTTCAGGTACAGTACAGTTCCTCCTGTAGCCTGCTGGACATGTGAGGAAGATGAAGGGACACTATGTAGCTTACTGTGGACAATCCAACAACTTATTCACTGTTATGCTGATGTTACAGGCCTGCAGTCTGTAGTCTGTCTAAAACCTAACATTGTTTTATTATAATGTATTTATTATGATCTGGTTGAAGGACTGGACAAAGACAGCAATAATTATTAGATGAAAAATTTTTAAGAACCAGAATTCCCACGAAAAGCTTCCTTTCCATGACTGGGCGACAAATGTTACTGTATGTGAAAGAATATCACATAGGCTGAGGAACAATAGGACTTGTTGCTGAGAACTGTGGAGCAGCAGAAGGGCGTGCAGCTGCTGACAGGTGGGCGGGGCTCCTCCCGGTGTGAACCGCTGGATATATAAAGCACAGCTGCCGCACATCAGTCAGAACACTGTCCCTGACAGCAGCTCTCAGATCAGATCAGATCAGATCAGTCAGTCAGTCAGAACCCGGTACCTGACAGCAGCTCTCAGAACAGTTCAGATCAGGTCAGATCAGGTGGAACCCTGTCTGTCCCTGACAGCAGCTCTCAGATCAGATCAGGTGGAACCCTGTCAGTACCTGACAGCAGCTCTCAGATCAGATCAGGTGGAACCCTGTCAGTACCTGACAGCAGCTCTCAGATCAGATCAGGTGGAACCCTGTCAGTACCTGACAGCAGCTCTCAGATCAGATCTGATCAGGTGGAACCCTGTCTGTCCCTGACAGCAGCTCTCAGATCAGATCAGATCAGGTGGAACCCTGTCAGTACCTGACAGCAGCTCTCAGATCAGATCTGATCAGGTGGAACCCTGTCTGTCCCTGACAGCAGCTCTCAGATCTGATCAGATCAGGTGGAACCCTGTCAGTACCTGACAGCAGCTCTCAGATCAGATCTGATCAGGTGGAACCCTGTCTGTCCCTGACAGCAGCTCTCAGATCTGATCAGATCAGGTGGAACCCTGTCTGTCCCTGACAGCAGCTCTCAGATCAGATCAGATCAGGTGGAACCCTGTCAGTAGCTACCTGACAGCAGCTCTCAGATCAGTTTAGATCAGGTGGAACGCGGTCGGTCCCTGACAGCAGCTCTCAGATCAGTCATGCTCCGTCCTGCCAGCAGACTCCAGCTGCTCGCGCTCCTTGCGCTCCTGCTACCGCTGAGCACGCGCAGTTCAGCTGTTCACAACGCCGCCACAGAGTCCGGACACACTGAGCCGGTCCGGGACGCTCAGGACGAGCCGGCGGAGGAAGACTGGAACCGGCCGAGGCACGGCGGGAGGCGGCTGGGGGACGCTGTGCGGAACGGTGAGTCCGCATGCGCAGTTACAGCACTTTAACGTTTGTCTGAGCGTATACGGCTATGGTTTGTCTTGCTTAGTAAAGCTTGGCGCATAGGCTATTGTTTCAAAGTGAGTGGGTCGATTATCTTATTGTCTCTCAGGGCGGTGGTGTGTGGCAGCAGTATAGCAGCTGGAGTTTCCTCTTGTTTTGTTTTAGAAATAGGCCTGAACTTTGTTCTAAATTTCTAATTTTTCAAATAGCCATACGACGTAAGCAAGCATTCAACAAAAGAAAGAAAGAAAGAAAGAAAGAAAGAAAGAAAGAAAGAAAGAAAGAAAGAAAGAAAGAAAGAAAGAAAGGACAAGAGCACAAGGGACAAAAACGCAAGAAAGAAAAGAATAAATGGATTTTGCTATGTAGGCTAAGTCAAATACCAGCTGCTACCATCCATTCATTGTGTAACTTGTGTCACAATATAAGCTCTACATTGTTCATAATCAAACTTGAAACAAACATGAAATGAAAAGGCCACTGCTAGCCTTCACCAGCCTTAGTGCTTATTAGTGGTGTGCCATACGGCAAAATGTGGTAGGCTATTGATCCGATACCAAGTAGCCTAAATACAGGGCCAGTACAGCCGATACCGATACAACACCTGTGACCATAGGTTGTGACCTGGGTCCCTGGTGCTGACTGACTCTGGTCCGTCTGCAGAGCTGGCGTTACCCGCACTAGCTAATCTGGGAATCAGACGAATCTTCCGCGCTCCTGTTTTCAATTTTATAGCATGTATGGTCTTCCCAGTTGAATTTTGACCACTGGTAGTGCAATAGCCTAGGTACGGAAGCCGAGAACAGCCACTGATTTTTTAATTGATTTTTTTTATTTTTATTTTTTTCATGCACTGTTATCTCGTGATAACGACTTATTAATTCGTTATCTCGATATAACAAAGTTTGTTTTCTCGAGATGTTTTTTTTATGGATTTATTTGTGTGCATAAGACACCCTTCCATTTAACCCAGGGAAGGAGCTCCATGAGCGGATAGAGGTCTGCCGTTTCTGCAGATAACATCAAGGGCTTCTTTTTTATTGCAACTCTGCAGAATAGTCATGTGACATGTTTGACCAACTGCCAGGAGTTAACTGAACACCTGGAGATAAAATTGGGCCACATTGCAAAACTCTTATCATATTAGTGAGCAAGCTGCCATGTTGCTTCTCTCATCCTGGTCTCCTCAGGCCCTGCAGACTGGACCACACTTGTGGTTTACTGCTAGAATATTACAGTAGGCCACTTTGCTGATTCAGATTTGCCATTTGAGTCCAAAGCACCATACAATATATGATAAACATGCACCAGACTTTGTGAGAGTGTATGTTCTGTAACCAAAACTGAGAGAGAGAGAGAGAGAGAGAGAGAGAGAGAGAGAGAGAGAGAGAGAGAGAGAGAGAGAGAGAGAGAGAGAGAGAGAGAGAGAGAGAGAGAGAGAGAGAGAGAGAGACTAAATGTTTTTGGTTGTAACATTCAACGTTTGCATGATTCTGTGCCGTCTGCTGCTGCTCCAACAATACAATGGCAGTAAATATGTATATTGCTTACCAGGAGATGTCAGTTATCTTGATCAGAAAAATAATACATTGCAAAGTCAGGACTGGTACCAATTGCAAATGCACACAAGCACACAGCAGCACATCGTTTTTGTTATTTAGTTCTTTGAGTTTTATGTTGTTTTGGTGTTATGTTCTAAGCCTTATGTGCTTTAGTTCACTTGTTCATTCCATTTTATTCCATTAAATCACATGTCATTTAGCTGCCGCTTTTATCCACAGTGACTTATAATTAAGTGAAAGGCATGGGAACATGTTTTTTTTAGTGGAGAGGGAAACCGGAGCACCTGGAGAAAACCCATGCAGACACAGGAAGAACATGCAAACTCCATGCAGAAAGGCCCCAGGCCAGCAGGGTTCCAACCCAGTACCTTCTTGCTGTGAGGCCACAGTTCTTACCATTGACCATTCCTTATTAGTACCCTGACCCGGGCTGCAATGTAACCCTATAGGACAAATAAAAAACCGTCTATTTGGTCCACTAAAAGTTCTGTTTCACAAAGTCTTAAAGAGGTTTTAAAGGTCTATCTCAGAGATAGACCTTTAAAACCAGAACTAGAGTTGTGATGGTTGGAAAAGTGGAAAGACCACCCAAAACGGCTTTTCATAGTTTTATTTTGTTTCTGTCGACTTTAAATTAAGTGTTTTTTTACGATGCTAAAATTAGTGTTTATTTACATGGAGTCTGGTGGGTTTAACAAATGCAATTTCGAGGATGTTTTTAGGTTTAAAAAAGGATCTTACTCTTTAACAGAAAGGTCGACCTCCTTAGAAATCCTTTCATAATGTTGTCAGACAGTTAGAATATTAATCTGAGTCTGTCAGCAGCAAAACAAGCACTTTTGTGAAGGTAAATACAAGCTGGACAATTGTCCTATTAACTTACATTGTAGCTTGTTTCTCTGCTGCCGATTGTAGCGATCTCACTTAATACTGGACCAATGTCAAAGATTGTTGTTCCCATCAGTCACACACAATACATAGGAAAATAGGGTCCAGGTTGAAAAAAACGGTAGTTACCCTTTAAGGACCTGTCTAATGTGTTGTGCCAACGGTTCAATGATAATCGTGAATAGAAGTGGGCTTATTGGGCACCAAAAGCAATCAGTAAGCTCTTTATTAATTTTCTCAATTTTAACTGATGGCTCATCGCTAACGTCCTAATGATTGTTCAACTCCACACCAAATTCTCCATGAAATCGAAAAGGAATTTACATCTAACCGAATCAAAAGCCTTTTTAGCATCTAGGCTTATCAGCATAGCCTGCATTTTGTTTTGATTAATATGTCTAATGATTTGTAACTTTAGTTCTTCTAATGAAGCTCAGCACAAATTCTTTCAGGAAGACGTCGTTAACCCAATCAGTATTTTTTACCCAATCTTTCTTCGTAAATCAAATCAGCTGTATAGAAGTGATACTTTCACTTAAACCAATCAGTCATGACCACGGAATTCAAGGACCAATCACAGCACTACAGCTCTGCTTAAATGGGTTTCTTTTGGTGTCAGTTTTTCGTTTCAGGCAAAGCGCTCAACCCTCCACCTCCAGTCTTCATGTTTCTCCCGGCTGGCCATTCCGTTGCCCCGCCGGTCTGGTCCCCGGTCTCTTCTCCGCCGCCACCAGTGTCTAGACTCCATCGGGGGATATGTTTCCTATTCTCTACCCCTTTAAAAAATATTAATTTGATGGAGTCTAATCTCCAAAAGACTCATACATTTTTGTCATGCAGTTGTATAATAAATATTGTTCTTTTGCATATCTGCAAACAAAGTCTCTGCTGATTGAAATATTATCAGGAGTTTGAAATCCTGTTTGGCCCATATTGATATTTCAGGTTGATTTTTATCAAGTCTTTTGGCAATGATTAAAAGGAAAAAACTGTAATTCAGGTTTAGCATGCTAATTGGTCTGTAGCTTGCGCACTGTAATTTATCTTTCTTTCCCTTAGGTATAACTAAAATGTTCCCTTCTTTCCATGCGGCTGGAGTTTCCCCCTCTGTCAGGACCCAGTTGAATGTTTTTAGGTGTCAGAGCTTCTTTGAGACTTTTGTACCACTCCCAAATGAAACCTCCTGTGCCCGGAGATTTAT
The DNA here is from genome assembly GCA_023631565.1 of Gymnocephalus cernua. Taxonomy (NCBI): domain Eukaryota; kingdom Metazoa; phylum Chordata; class Actinopteri; order Perciformes; family Percidae; genus Gymnocephalus; species Gymnocephalus cernua. The sequence goes on along the minus strand of CM042438.1, from coordinate 32,263,972 downwards.
TAGCTTTTAATCTGGTAATTGCCAAATACATTATTTCTTCTCTGTGAAATTAGTGCTTTATTTTGGTCTTCTGTAAGTAAGGGTGGGAATCACCAGAGGCCTCACAATATCATCACGATACTTATGTCACGGTACCATATTATTGCGATTTCCCAATTTCAAACGATGTCCCCAAAAGGAAACTTTGTCAACATCTGTTTTATCTAAAAAGATACATGTGTCAGTTTGTTCATCTCACTTCAATATTATTGCTGCAAAATAAGATTTTCAAGCAGACAAACTGACCAACACATATAATAATATATAACAAAAGATCGATACTTGGCATCTGTGTATTGATACAGTATTGCTACGGAAAATATTGCAATACTATGCTGTATAATTTTTTTCCCCCACCACTATCTGTAACGGTTGACAAATGTAATGATTTGAGTGGTGTCTTCATTTTCTGGTCATTGTCGACTTGCGGTTGTGAATATACTTTTTCATAATATTCCTTTAAGCTTCCTTAAGTTTGGGGTCCTTTATCTTATATATCGTGTTATCTGCCTGTTGTTTCTCAAGTTTATTTCTACTTTAATCTTGGGATCCATTGACTTCTTATGGTCTGACTTGGTTTTTCAAGATCCATTGTTCCAGTATGACACTTTTTGCACATCAATTCTTAAGTATGTTGAATGTGGAGATGGAGAGAAGGTATAGTCTTTACCTGATGGATTTAGGTGCCTCCAAACATCGATCAGTCCTATCGCTGATATTACTGAGTTTATTTTCTTGTTATTTTTTGTGGATGGGATGTGGATGGATGAGGGTTCAGAGTGGCGTTAACGTCACCCTGTTACAATCCTATCCAGTATTTGTATATAGAAATGACCCTGAGTGAATGTAGCGGGAACACATTTTCATCAACTTTTCCCTCTATCAGTATGAATCTGCCTTCCCTTTCCTTACTAGTAGATGTGTTCGTACGTACTCTTCCGGAGACCAGTATATGTATGTTATATGTATGTTTTTTTAAGTTTTCGTGTTTTATCCCCATCATGTGAGTTTCTTGTAGAAATGCAATGTGCTATGTTCTCTCTTTATTAGAATTGTATTTGTTTGATTGGGCTGAGAAGTCCATTACCATTCAGAGAAATTGCATTAACCATGTGGTGCCTATACTCAAGGTTTTATTTTTGATTGCCATATTACATATTATATTCAATTCAATTTTATTTATAGTATCAAATCATAACAAGAGTTATCTCAGGACACTTTACAGATAGAGTAGGTCTAGACCACACTCTATAATTTACAAAGACCCAACAATTCCAGGATGCTTGTGTAACACACTTTTCCTATCTTAACTTAAAGTAGGAGCATTGACTTAGGAACTGTTCATCCGTAATGTTTTTTTCCTACATCAGGTCTTAACCCATAATTACAATGGTTACCAAAGACTTCAGATAGGATCTGTAAGTTACAGTAAGGCGTTTGTGTAATACGGCCTGTGAACAGATGGAGGAGCATTCATATATCTAACTGAGTTTTCATGTCTCAGGCACAGAGCAGAGCCAGGTGGGCTGCAGGGAGCTGAGGTCCACCAAGTACATCTCCGACGGCCAGTGCACCAGCATCAACCCTATCAAGGAGCTGGTCTGTGCTGGGGAGTGTCTGCCGTGCCACCTGCTGCCCAACTGGATTGGGGGCGGGGCTTACACTGGGAGGCACTGGAGCCGCCGCGACTCCCAGGAGTGGCGCTGTGTCATTGATCGGACCAGGAGCCAGCGGATCCGGCTGCAGTGCCAGGATGGCAGCTCCAGGACCTACAAGATCACGGTGGTGACCTCCTGCAAGTGCAAGCGCTACTCCAGACAGCAGAATGACTCAGGAAAACACAAGGACACATCTGTCCACAGTGGGAAAGAGAGGAAACATCAGAGGAAGGCTGCACTGCCTGAGGAGATGGCTGCAAGGCAGTCTGACAACTAACAAATATTTAAGAGCCAGGCCAGATAGAGGTCAAAGTCAGTAGTGTATAGTTTGTCTCTAAACATAGATTATTGTGACATAGAAAACAGTTTTAGTTCAGATTAGTCTGTGGCCCAAAACAAAGTTTATAGGGAGAAATACAGATATTTGCTTTCTTTCAGACTCATGTATGTGTGTAAGGTACCAACCTGGAGTCAGGATATGGTTAGCCTAGTTTAGGGGGGGGGGGGGGGGGGGGGGGGGGTGCATGGTACTGCCCAAACACAGCAGGCAGTGTTAGTGAGTCATCTGCTGGCACTAAAGCTAGTTCATGTAAAAATAAATAATCAATTACATAGTTAAAAGCTCAACAGATGTTGGATTTCAGACATGTAAAACATAATGTGGCCATAATTAATAAAAGTTCCAAATGTGAAGTTAGACTTATACAATAGCAGCCTGTAGTGTGAATGTAATGTACAATATGTGCATGGTCAAGTTTTATGGGTTTTTCAGAGTGAATAGTATGTAATTTATTTTTGTACCAGAACAATTGAAGTTCTTTTTTTTTATATTTTTGTTGTTGAAATAAATAATAATGAATGAAAAAGGAAATTGTTTACAGGGCTGTGTTTGTGACATAATGCTGCAGGCAGACAGGAACTCCCTGACAACAGAGGCATTAGTCAGAGATGAAACAGAGGCCAGACTTTGTTTAATTGTGAAGGGGATCCCTTCCCCTCGGGGCACTTGGGGCTTGTTCCAGCTGCCGCAGCATGTTAACACGCGTTATTGTTCCATGTCTCCGTTGATGTTTTTTCTCTCTGAAAGCTGTGGGCTGAGGGACGCAGTGAATAGAATCACCTGCTCTGGATGACAACAGGATGTTTAACTTGTCTTACCTGCAGAGGGAAAAGAATCGGTGTGCCTTTGTGGATAGTATCCTGTGGGTAGAGACCGAGGTAAAGTGTAGGAATGTTAATTAGCAGCTGGGGAAACATTACAGCAGGATGTGTACAGTTCGCTGGCAGAAAATAATTGCTAAATGAAAATAAATACATTTACCCAAAATATTCTTGACTTAAAGCTTTCATTCTACTTCAAATGGAAACATTGAGCATGGTGGCTATAGTTCTAGTTTTACCGTAATAACGTGAACCGTTCAAATAGCTGAACAAGCTGATACCTGTGACATCACAAATTAAGTTGTTTTTGCTAAACACATAGCAACATTAGTATTTATTTGGAGTTGTGTTTGTGTCCGCGTGGTAGAATAGAATACGTTTTATTGTCATTGGACAGCAGCTGTCCAATGACATTTTTCACAACTTACCCTCAGTGGTACACAAATAAAATGACAGTACCCTTATTAAGGCAAAATACACAGAATAAAAACAATAAATATAGTCAAATATTCTCTCTCTTTTTACCTCTAACTGTCCCCCACCAACCCCTGAGCCAGTTGGTGTCTGATGGAGTCGGTTGGTGGTGTGATGAACAGTGGCAATAATAGTCACAATAAAGATAATGGAACTATGACTAGAAATAGTAGTTGTAGCAGTTCATGGCGTAGCAGGGCACTGCATGGCGTTATAGGGTGGCGCAGGGCGTAGCAGGGCTCTGCAGGGCATAGCAGGACGTAGCAGGGCACTGCAGGGCACTCCAACGCATAAGGGTGACGAGCAGGTCCACAGCGACAGCTGCAACCATGATTTAGGTGCCACCCTAATCCAAGGAAAACTGCGAGGCGAGAAAACATAAGGGCTCTGGGGAATAAGCTCCCCAGAGCTAAGTTAGTAACAAGCATTTCTGGGACATGGATGCACACAGATGGAAAGAGAGAGGAGAGAGAAGCTCAGTGTGTCAATATTAAATAAATAATATACTGTATATAATAACATAATCAATATTATAAATCTATAACAGCATAACTAAGAGCTGGTCCAAGGCAAACCTGAGCCAGCTCTATAAGGGTTGGTAGATGAATCTGACGACTATGAAGAGAAGCAGAGAAGAGATGAACTGCAGGAACAAAATGAACAAAATATCATTAATGTTACAGAACATGAAGAGAGACTAATGTCCATACATCTACTGCCCTGGTGCATGCTGGGAGGCTTTTCACTTCACCTGCCCCAATTTTAGAAGAGGAACTGCAATGCAATGCCATACAAAAATCATCACATAGTTTAACAGTACAACAAACCCAACAGAACAGACACAGTGTAGTACAGTGGATTGTCATGACATCAGCTGGTGTCTCTGTATAGACCTTAACACTAACACAATGTGGATGTTAAATGACCAGTAAAAAAAAATACTGCTATGGACAGAAGCACCTTGACATTGATAGGGACATGTCTCTGAATCTACACTATGGCTTTAACAGAGCCAGACAGGGCCAATATGTCATACAGTATGCAGTGGAATGGAGCTCCCTGTGTCAGATGTTGGTCAGCTAGATCAGATCCCTGAACAAGGTGCTGGGACAATGTGGGGAAAAAAGGAGTGATAATAGCAAGGAAGTGAACTGTTTGACCCCGGTCCCTCCAACATGAGAGCAATCTCTGACACTTGCTTCAGGGCCATCAAACATCCCTACCAGCTATAATTACATGTCTACTGATGCAGCCCTTCAGCAGAGGCTTAATGTACAATACTTAATCTGAACTGAATCCACATCCTGCCAAACCCTGGAGTCTTACATTCATAGAGCTCTCTCATTCTTTGAATACAACAAACACAAAGTTCTCCCTGCAGAGTTCACACATATCTGAATAGAGGATTAGAGCACAGGCAGTGATACTGATGGCCTCTTACAAGTCACAAGTGCTTGTCTGGAAACCTTGTAGTCTAGACCAGAACATATTGTACCACTGCTGACTTACAGCCACACTACATCCTATGCAGTCTCTCTACAAGTACTAATCTTCCTCTTTCCTATAGTATGAATACATGTTTGCTTTTGTATACATCAAAGAGAGGGTGGGAGCCACATCAAAAGCTGCAGAAATGCATCATCTGCAATCATACACAGTAAAAAGACCAAAATAGAATCATTCAAAGGTCTATTTTGTTAAGTGTCCTGCGGCTGAAGCTGTGAAAGGTGCCTTCTGCTGAATGTCTGTCGACATGTGTGTTCTGCAGTCAATAGCCTCAACAATCAAAGAGAGATTCAGACACACCTGTTTGTCATTCAGGCAGGAAGTCAGTGAAGGAAAACCCTGAGCAGACAATGACTCTGTGGTTCACAGGGATCACATGTCTCATCTCTCTACTAGATCCAATTATAATAATAATAATAATAAACAAAGTGGAATACATAGCATCTTTTATACCAGTTTGGCTGACTGTTTTTGTATTTGTTGTTCTTTGCACAGAAACGTTACAGGCATTACAGATATTGTTTAACGGGGGAACGTATTGTCTTCTTTTTCTTGATTTGGAATGAGTTGCAATAAATTAATCTGAATCTTCATTAACTGTCCGTGATGTTGTGGCTGTCTCCTCTACATTAGTAGTCCAGCCTCTCCTGTGCTGCTCAAATTAACATCAGGGTCAACTTGTTGAATGTTTCCTAAAACTAGAAAATGTACCAAACACACCACCACATCAAGCCTGAGATTTCTTTCCATGTAAGTAACTGTGAACTAATCGTAAATGCACAACAAGCATATTTCAACCAGATAACTCATAGCAACGGGGACCTAATTTGTAACAATGACTAATGTGCCAACATGTAGATAGGGCTGAGCACAGATCCCTGTGGCACATCATAACTGATCTTCTTGTGGTCTGATGAACAGTTGTTGTGTAAAACAAAGTGAGATCTGTCAGATTAGTATGATCTAAACCAGGACAGAGCAGTGTCAGTGAGACCAATGTAACTTTCTAGGCTATGTAATAAACCGTGGTGATCAATTGTATGGAAAGCTTTGCTGAGGTCTAAGAGTACCCATATTGAAACTGAGCCAGTCTGAAGCAATTTCATTGACCACTTTTGTCAGAGCAGTTTCTGTGCTGTGGAACGTTCTGAGTGAAGAGGTTAATGCAGGTTATTGGATAACAGCTAATCTATAATCTATAAAGTGCTGAGCCACTGCTTTCTGAAAGAGTTTTGAAAAGAATGTCAGATTTGTGATTGCTCTGTAGTTGATGATTAAATTGGGGTCCAGGTTATGTTTCTTTGGGAGTGGCCTGATGACCCGTTTGTTTTGGGTGTTTTTTATCTTGTGTTGCATTAAGGGACTACAACTTGCATTTTTTTTGTGCAACCCTGTGTTGTAGAATGACAATTAATGAACCTTGGATCTTGAAAAGTGACATAACTAATTACAGTATACTCAAAACAGCCAGTGGGCAGGCTTATAAATATTGGTTTTGAGTGTGATTTTGATGTGCACTACTCTCCCACAATGCAATATGCTCAAGAAATCGAGGGGCTAATCAAACTTGATTGTCTTGAAACAGCTCCAGTAACACAAAAATATGGTACAACAAATAATTTGTAAGAAACAAGTAAGGAACCACCTGATAATTTATGAGTATAAATCTGAAGATAGATAGATAGATAGCTAGATAGATAGATAGATAGATAGATAGATAGATAGATAGATAGATAGATAGATAGATAGCTAGATAGATAGCTAGATAGATAGATAGATAGATAGATAGATAGATAGATAGATAGATAGATAGATAGATAGATAGATAGATAGATAGATAGATAGATAGATAGATAGATGACTGTAATACTCCCCACTCAGATTCCTGAAGGATGTTTGACAACCTCTGGTCCATCTGGTTTTATTTTCTAAAAAAGCTTGTAAAACATCAACCATGTTGTCCACAGTCAATCTATGGACATCATTCTTTTCAGGAAAATCTGGGCTATTAGAATATGTGTGCTGCAGTGAGGTCACTTGAATATTAAACCATTTTGTAGGACCTTAAAGATAAATAAATAAATAAAACGGAAACTGGAATCTCACAGATATGTATTGATATGACACACAGATAAAAAAAAACCTAAGCCAATCTCCTGTCTAAATCACTTCTCATATGTATTAGGAGTCAAACTGTGAAGAAATTAACATTATAACTTATACAGTTGACAAAATATCTACATTTTTTCAAAAAAAGTCCAAACGCTTTTGCCCTCATGACATGCACTTATGCCAATAATCATCCATCCATCCATCCATCGTCGTCCGCTTATCCGTGGTCGGGTCGCGGGGGGAGCAGCTCCAGCAGGGGACCCCAAACTTCCCTTTCCCGAGCCACATTAACCAGCTCTGACTGGGGGATCCCGAGGCGTTCCCAGGCCAGGTTGGAGATGTAATCCCTCCACCTAGTCCTGGGTCTTCCCCGAGGCCTCCTCCCAGCTGGACGTGCCTGGAACACCTCCCTAGGGAGGCGCCCAGGGGGCATCCTTACCAGATGCCCGAACCACCTCAACTGGCTCCTTTCGACGTGAAGGAGCAGCGGCTCTACTCCGAGCTCCTCACGGATGACTGAGCTTCTCACCCTATCTCTAAGGGAGACGCCAGCCACCCTCCTGAGGAAACCCATTTCGGCCGCTTGTACCCTGGATCTCGTTCTTTCGGTCATGACCCAACCTTCATGACCATAGGTGAGGGTAGGAACGAAAACTGACCGGTAGATCGAGAGCTTTGCCTTCCGGCTCAGCTCTCTTTTCGTCACAACGGTGCGATAAACTGAATGTAATACCGCCCACGCTGCGCCGATTCTCCGACCAATCTCCCGCTCCATTGTCCCCTCACTCGCGAACAAGACCCCAAGGTACTTAAACTCCTTCACTTGGGGTAAGGACTCATTCCCTACCTGGAGAAGGCACTCCATCGGTTTCCTGCTGAGAACCATGGCCTCAGATTTAGAGGTGCTGATCCTCATCCCAGCCGCTTCACACTCGGCTGCAAACCGATCCAGTGAGTGCTGAAGGTCACAGGCCGATGATGCCATCAGGACCACATCATCTGCAAAGAGCAGCGATGAGATCCCGAGCCCACCGAACTGCAACCCCTCCCTACCACGACTACGCCTCGATATCCTGTCCATAAATACTACGAACAGGATTGGTGACAAAGCGCAGCCCTGGCGGAGGCCAACCCTCACCTGGAACGTGTCCGACTTACTGCCGAGAACCCGGACACAGCTCTCGCTTTGGTCATACAGAGATTGGATGGCCATGAGAAGGGACCCCCTCACCCCATACTCCCGCAGCACCTCCCACAAAGTCTCCCGGGGGACCCGGTCATATGCCTTCTCCAGATCCACAAAACACATGTAGACTGGATGGGCATACTCCCAGGCTCCCTCCAGGATCCTTGCTAGAGTAAAGAGCTGATCCGTTGTTCCACGACCCGGACGGAATCCGCATTGTTCCTCTTCAACCTGAGGTTCGACTATCGGCCGAACCCTCCTTTCCAGCACCTTGGAGTAGACTTTACCAGGGAGGCTGAGAAGTGTGATACCCCTGTAATTGGTACACACCCTCTGGTCCCCCTTTTTGAAGAGGGGAACCACCACCCCGGTCTGCCACCCAGACTTCCACGCAATGTTGAGTAGGCGTGTCAACCAAGACAGCCCCTCCACACCCAGAGCTTTCAGCATTTCTGGACGGATCTCATCAATCCCTGGGGCTTTGCCACTGTGGAGTTGTTTGACTACCTCAGTGACCTCCACCAGGGAAATTGACGACAATCCCCCGTCATCCTCCAGCTCTGCCTCTAACAAAGAGCGCGCATCAGCTGGATTTAGGAGTTCCTCAAAGTGCTCCTTCCACCGCCCTATTACCTCCTCAGTTGAGGTCAACAACGTCCCATCCTTACTGTACACAGCTTGGATGGTTCCCCGCTTCCCCCTTCTGAGGTGGCGGACGGTTTTCCAGAAGCGCCTTGGTGCCGACCGAAAGTCCTTCTCCATGTCTTCTCCGAACTTCTCCCACACCCGCTGCTTTGCCTCTTTCACGGCAGAGGCTGCAGTCCTTCGGGCCCGTCGGTACCTTGCAACTGCCTCCGGAGTCCTCTGGGATAACATATCCCGGAAAGACTCCTTCTTCAGTCGGACGGCTTCCCTGACCACCGGTGTCCACCACGGTGTTTGAGGGTTACCGCCCCTTGAGGCACCTAAGACCCTAAGACCACAGCTCCCTGCCGCAGCTTCAGCAATGGAAACTTTGAACATTGTCCACTCAGGTTCAATGCCCCCAGCCTCCACAGGGATGCACAAAAAGCTCCGCCGGAGGTGTGAGTTGAAGGTCTGTTGGACAGGAGCTTCCTCCAGACGTTCCCAATTTACCCGCACCACCCGTTTGGGCTTACCAGGTCTGTCCAGAGTCTTCCCCCACCCCCTGACCCAACTCACCACCAGATGGTGATCAGTTGACAGCTCCGCCCCTCTCTTCACCCGAGTGTCCAAAACATACGGCCTCAAATCAGATGAAACGATTATAAAATCGATCATTGACCTTCGGCCTAGGGTGCTCTGGTACCAAGTACACTTATGAGCATCCCTATGTTCGAACATGGTGTTTGTTATAGACAATCCATGACTAGCACAGAAGTCCAATAACAGACAACCACTCTGGTTTAGATGAGGGAGGCCGTTCCTCCCAATCACGCCTCTCCATGTGTCTCCGTCATTGCCCACATGTGCGTTGAAGTCCCCCAGCAGAACTATGGAGTCCCCCTCCGGAGCCCCATACAGGACTCCATTCAAGGTCTCCAAGAAGGCCGAATACTCTGAACTCTTGTTTGGTGCATATGCACAAACAACAGTCAGAGTTTTCCCCCCAACAACCCGCAGGCGTAGGGAGGCGACCCTCTCGTCCACCGGGGTAAACTCCAACGTTGCGGCGCTCAGCCGGGGACTTGTGAGTATCCCCACACCCGCCTGGCGCCTCACACCCTGGGCAACTCCGGAGAAGAAAAGAGTCCAACCCCTCTCCAGGAGTACGGTTCCAGAACCGAGACTATGCGTAGAGGTAAGCCCCACCAGATCCAACTGGTAGCGCTCCACCTCACGCACAAGTTCCGGCTCCTTCCCCCACAGCGAGGTGACATTCCATGTCCCAAGAGCCAGCCTCTGCTGCCCGGGTCTGGTCCGTCGAGGCCCCTGACCTTCACTGCCACCCGTGTGGCAGCGCACCCGACCCCAGCGGTTCCTCCCACAGGTGGTGGGCCCATGGGCTGGCCAATAATCATATTTATTTATATAACACTCACAGTTCTGCTACATATATATATATATTTGGAGTCACCCAGTGAAAAAATAAACATAATTAACATTATAAGACATATAAACGACAAGCTATTTACATTTCTCCATAAAAGGCCCAAATGTATCCAAAAAATCAAAAGAGTGAGGCTCCCTTCTATGTAGAACGGGTTACAAAGCGAATAGACGATCTTTGTAGTCAAAGAACATCTTTTGTTTACTTCGTTGCATCGTTGCCCGGTTTCCATTGGTTTGCAGACAATAACAAAGCCCCAATGCATTCTGGGAAACCAGACCACGGAAGCAAACGCCGATCGGCGGAGAAATACGACTGAAAAATCATAAATTATGGACATAAAGTTTATCGATCTTGGATGTAAGAGTTTGGATTTATTGCTCAACCACCCCGAAAAAAGGCACAAGTTCCAGGCTGGATACAAAACCTCCCGTGAAGGCGAGAAGGACAGCAAAGAGACGCTCGTTAGCGCTAGCTTGTTAGCTACTAGCTTCAGAAAAAGGTAAGACGATCGATCTTATGGTTATTAAATGATTAAAATATGATTAAAAGGTGCCGTTGCGTAGTCGTCCACGACGCCGTAGGTATCTGAGCCAGGTACCTTAGAAACAGTCACAACATAATACAATACTAATGATACAGTACAATACAATACAATCACAATACAACACAAATGCAATTTTAGAGGGAGACCAATACAAATACAGTGGTAATGCATTGCACAATAAAAAGCTTTGCAATGTGATAAATAGATACGGTGCAGAGAGGACATAAGGCAAATATATAGATTGTAAATAAATTGCAGCACTGTAGCGTTCCTTTGAGCAGCGGGGTCAAATGAATCTGTTGCTGAAGGTGCTCTTGAGTTTGTCTAGTATTTTGTGTCATGGTCCATAATTGCCCGCAGTTTTACCTGCATTCTGTCTCTGACCATCTCCTCCACAGAGGCAAGCTTAGCACCAACTACAGACTCAGCCTTTGTAATGACTTTGTTCAGTCTGTTGGCTTCCCTTGCTTTGATGCCGGCACCCCGACACACCACAGCAAAGAAGACAGTGCTTGCAACAACAGACTGACAGAACATTGGGAGCATCCTGTTACATACATTGTTTTTGCCACATTCAGCTGTAGGTGATTCTCCCCACTCCAGCTCACAAAGCGGTCAACCACATCCCTATACTCCTCCTCCCGTCCACTCTCCACACACCCAACAATGACTGTGTTATCCAAGAATTTGAATGTTTCAGTGCAGTGCTTGAAGTCTGCAGTGTAGGTGGTGAAAAGGAAGGGTGATAGCAGGATTATATAGAAGATAATTATGATTACTTGAGAACGTACTTTAAATACGTTGTTAATGAATTATTAACATGTATCCTTGGACAAGACAATGAAGCCCAATCTGCTCCCCATATATGAGCTCCAGTTATATGTCAGGTGTTCCACACTTACATACAGCAAAGGGAAGGGTGCTGCAAGCCAATCACAGTTCCTGCTTACTAGAAAGACCCCCAAAACAGCATAAACATGCATGCATAGAAACACTTTGGTTTTCTGTGAACATCTGGGACAAAGCGTTCATGCAGGATGTGTATACCTCACAGAGCTAAAAGCAATAACTTCTACAGTTATTTGAAGGTTACTTTTCCTGAACATGTTGTGTACAGTGGGATTGTTCTTCATAAGGACAGTTGTAAGCTTTGTGCTAATCTATATGTGTATGTGCTAATACGTGTAAGGAGATGTTCTTATTTTTACCATTACATTACTGATCATTACTATGAAGCTCAGCAATAATAACTGGTGATGATTGCGCTAAGATGGTGCACTACAGTACACATTAAGGATACAGAGTTTCCTATCCTTTTGTAAGACACGCACAACCCTGCAGCCAGCTGAACATAAAAGATGTGCTGTTTGTTCCTCATCAGGTATTAGGTGTCAACACCGACTGCTTGAGGAACATTAGATAGCCTTGTTGCTTTATTAATGATCTCATCCTTCTGGAAACCTGCATTAGCACCAACATGCTCTGAAATTACAGTCCATAGCGCTGATATGAACACAGGTCATTTCATGTCTTTAATAGCACATAAAAAAGAACATTAACAACATTAATAACAGCAGAATATGAAAGGGAGGCCAAAAGCCTCAAAGTCTTATCAAGGGTCTCCCCAAAGTAAAGTTATTGTCTGTAATATATCAGTGTGTGTGTGTGTGTGTGTGTGTGTGTGTGTGTGTGTGTGTGTGTGTGTGTGTGTGTGTGTGTGTGTGTGTGTGTGTGTGTGTGTGTGTGTGTGTGTTGCCGTTAGCATGTCGCGAGTAAAAGTGAGCCAACAATAACAAAACAACCTAATTACTTCTTGTGGCCTGCGTCTTCACAACAAGCATTAATAGCAACGCAAAATAAGACTAGACGATTTCCTAGGCAGATATTGATTTGGGACTATATTGGGTGGAAGTAGCCTACAGCCGAAGCACTGCTACGTATTGGCGCAGAGATCACGCAGCTGTTATTTATGGCAGAGGCTCTGACCCAAAACACAGAGAATCACAGGCAGACACAGTGGGCAAAGCACGAGTAAATACAGGAAAGTAATAACGTGAACAAACAAGGTAGCTATCACACTGGGAGACAAGTTACCACATTGGTAGCTGTAAGGATCTGGCGCCGAAGATGAGTTCCGCCCGGGTCTAAATACTGCAGCGGTCCTTAGTTGAATCAACTACAGCTGTGCAGGCAGGTAGATCGCCCGGCCACGCCCCTTGACCTACTTTCAGGACGCGCCTGCAACACACACAGGACGGAGAGAATAGCTGCCCCCATAACAGCAGCACCTGAAACCCCCCCAACTTCCGTCAACATACCACCGTGAATATAGCTGGCTATTTTTCCTACAGTAGACAGTGAATGGCGATGAACATGGCGGATTTTGTGAGAGACGAAGAGGATGACTTCTCAGACAGTCAAGACCCAGAAGCATACCTCTACGAACCAGAGTTTTCAGAAGAGGAGCTGCGTGCTTTGGGAATAGAACGAGAGGAGGAGGAGGTAGCGATCGCTGAAAAGCTTGAGGACGTGAGGATGAAAGCCAACACGATCTGGTGGTGGGAGTGTGCGGGAATATGCCAACATATGCCGACTGAAATAGAGTGTCTGTGATGTGGCGAGTGGGACAACGTACCGCCGGATAAGATGAGTGTGCTGCCCGCAGTTGTGTCGCAGCTACCGAGGATTTCTCAGCGTTGATCCATCCTGCAGTCCTTTTTTTCCGGTGTGATAAAGTCAACTGGGAAAAACGCAGAGTGGCCCCAATAAACAGCTACCTACAGAGTAAGTGATTACTGTAAACATGACGCATGGTTATTTTACGGGATAGATCAAATTAGACCTGTACTCACACAGAGTTGCTGCATGATATCTCTGCGCCAAGTAGCAGTGCTTCGGCTGGCTACTTCCACCCAATATAGTCCCAAATCAATATCTGCCTAGGAAATTGTCTAGTCTTATTTTGCGTTGCTATTAATGCTTGTTGTGAAGACGCAGGCCACAAGAAGTAATTAGGTTGTTTTTGTTGTTGTTGTTGTTGGCTCACTTTTACTCGCGACATACTAACAGCAACAAAGGATTCCATTCACTACGCTAAGCTAAGCTAAGCTAACGGTGGCTCAGCCAGACTAAGACAATGCATGCACTGAGACAAAAAAAGCGTTTGCCCACCTATCTACATCGAGAGGAGACCGTGATAAGCCCTATTTCAACAAACGCCAGCGTATTCCTTTAACAACAAAACAAAACGCTGAGTGAACATTACTAGCTACATTTTTCTTGTTGGTTTTGAGCGTTATGCACCCCCACTAATGGTTTTACAGAAACATTAATACAGCGTGTCGGACAGGGATGTAGTGGAGGCTAAACGCACGTAAACGCCGTTTACGCACCTCCCAAAATTCGGAAATAGCGTTTACCCACCTCCAAAGTGCGTTTATCCACCTCTAAATTGTGTTTATCCACCTCTAAATAGCCTATAGTTCCTAAGCCATTTTAAATCAAGCTTATGTCGTTTTAGTTTCATATTTTTCATTATTAGTTTCATAGATTGTTAAACCTAAGACGAAGTCTTTCATATTGCGCTGCTTACTGTCAGTGTTGACCAATCTCTTGCGGTGTTTGTTTGTTATAGCCCACAACGTTGCCTTCCAGGCACTAGGATTAGGCAACAGTTATAGGTGCCTTGAATTAAGTCAATGGTCGCAGCGCTGCCTTGAAGTCAACGTTGGGGGCTTAAAACGCCATCGAGCATCTCTTGCGTAGAGAGCAGGAAGCAGCAGACTGCATCAAGATTCATCAGTTCTCTTAATACATCCATGGTTACTAGCCCAAACTAGCCTACATGTCTCATGTAATAAATTGTAAAAATAGATGTCCGGCAATTTTTTAAGCGCCGTCAAGACAGCAGCCCTCCTCCTGATGCCAGCAAACGGCCTCGGCTACAAGCCCAAAGTGAGTGAGCTCGAAAAACAGTAATAAACTTCATGTTTTTTAGGGTAATTTGGTTCACAGTAGATTCATGCCACTGACTCAACAAGTCACCTCTACCTGTTCCCATTAGCCCATGTTACAAGTAAAATTCAGAATACATTATCAGATAAATAACTGGATGTAATTATGCATTCTCTGACATTTAAACCACTGGAAGTTTGTGACAACAAGCTCTCTTTGCTAGTCACCTAGCTAGTTAATGTTATCGCTATAGCCGTTCGCGGTTTTGCGGGTACGGTAAACGTTTCTATGGAAACGGCGAGTTGAACCAATCAACTCGCCGACTATGGGTAGTGTAGTTTTTCTCCATAAGATTGCGGCTAAAAACATGTTTTTCTAGTAACAAGGTTGATTTCATACAGACCTCTAGCTTCTACAGGAGCAGAAACAAAATGAGACATTTGAGGATGTCATCCTGGGCTTTTGGGAAACACTGATCCACATTTTTCTGACATATTATAGACCAAACAACTAATCGATTAATCGAGAAAATATTCAACAGATTAATCGACTATGAAAATAATCCCAAATCCCTAATCATTATGTACAAGTGCATTGCATTGGCAGCCCTGGATATAAGCCTCCCTCTCTATCTCTTAAATATGTTTGTTCTCTCTGTTTTGTCATTTAGTAAACTTTATAGATTTCAACCCTATTATTCCTTCTCGAGTCTCTTTAACAAGAGCTTAGATTAATGTATGAATTGAATAGTGATTGTGTGACCTATGATGAGGAAACAACCAGTGATACCCTTGGTAGTACCATCAAATGATAGCCTATAGCGATGTCATCAGGATACACATACACCGGTAGGGAGTGGCCCACCTTAAAAGGTGACCACGTCGTGGTCTACCAGAATTTATAGTTTACCCACCTCTTTTTTTACCACTACACCTCTGGTGTCGGAGGAATACAGCGTCTACTGCAGCAGGGAGTCAAAGGCAGAGGGACCGCAGCGTTTGCTAACGTTAGCTTCTCGTCTCATCTGGGGACTGATAAACAGTAAATTCATCAAATTCAGTGTCCACAATGCTATTTTCATATTTCACAGGACCCGCGTGAGTACAGATTTCATGTTGCAGCTTTCGTCGCTGTTTGTCACTTTGCCTATGATTGAGTGACAAGTAGTACTTGCCCTGTTGTTTATTTGGTTGCCATGACTTCGCGAGTGATGACGTCCTGTCACTGTTCCAGTTGCTCACCCTAAAGGGAAGAGAGACGACAGTTTGCTTGAGTTCAATAGAGCGGACGGCTCTGCAGAGTCGTGTAATGTAACTTTTCATAAACAGCTAAAGGAGCAGCGGTGTACATAGCAGAAAACCCTGTTGTGCGTCTGCCCTATTTCTGATACCATGGCGTAGGGAAATTTTACCGTGGCGGGCTGACTCCTCTCCTCGCGCCCTAGTCCCGCCCACAGGAGATCCAAGCAGATGAGTAGAGAGGAGTCATTTAACAAACACGAGACATCTCTGCCTCCGAGCCGGTGTTCTGTTGATGTAGCATACTTTGTCAGAATAGCATACCGGAAGTTTAGTTTGATAGCGGGGTCTGTCAATTTAGCCTACTTTGTCAAAACAGCATACCAGTGTTTGTGAAGGGTATGCTGTTTTGAAAGCCCCTTTGTTTAATAAAAAATACAGTTTCTACAGGTGGTTGGTTTATTAAAAAAATTGTTTATAAAGGGGTATGCTGTTTTGATAGTCCCTTTGTTTGTACAAGGCATGCAATTAAGTAATGTGTATATAATATGCGATATAATACACCAAAATTTACCTCTTGTAATCTTAGGTATGCTGAAATGATGGTTTAAATGTAACGCATGCGCAATTCCACAAATTTCACTGCAGCGCATGCGCATTTACCGAAGGTATGCCATTCTGATGGGTATGGTGTTCCGTCAGAACACCGGCATTAAAAGCAACGGCATTCAATATGACAAGCAGCACAACTGCATCAGCTGTCTATTGTTTTGTTTTATGATTTCTCTTAGAGGAGAAGTGTTCTATATTTACTTTGAGTTCAATTCACAACATAGCAAAACGTGATAAGAATGTACGGTCGTACATCATTATTTGTTGTATTTAACATGCACATATTTATATAATATACATACACAGTAAATAGGATATAGACTATAGGCTATTTGAGTTTAAAACGCTACAAATGTTTGTATGAAGCTATATTATATACACACAAAGTGTCTATCTATTATTAATGCATGGATCATCTCTTTATCCTGATTGCGTGTGGGCTTAAAATCATCCACCCTCCACCTTATTTTAAATGTTCTGCCATATGAACTAAAGTGCCATAACATTTGTTCTGCAAACACTTAACATCAGCATTTTGTTTATACAGTAGCAGTTAAATAAAATATTTAGTGTAAATCTCAACTTAAACAATGTGATCAAAGCAAATACAAAATTAAAGCTTATTGCCACTGCCAGGGCATTCATGTTATCATTAATAGGACACATTCCACTGCTGTGAAACTTCAATAAAGTGTACCGCGCACATTTAAGCATAATGTCTCTCCTCTGTTTTCATTACAGTCAGAGCATGTGAATGGAGCACCCACTGTTCATCAATATAATGCACTGTAACTCTGAGACCTGTAACTATGGTTACCCAGTGATGTCCAGTAGTCCCCAGTCAGAGCAACAGCGGGTTGCACGTTGTAAAGTTGTCACTTTTGCAGTCTTTTCCTTTTCATACAACTCATGTATTCTTCTTGTGATGGTGCGTCTTGAGGGAATCTCATACCTGCCGTCATTTGTTGTGATTCTCCACATCACTAATCTGCCTGCAGTCTGTAACTATCCACTTCTCTATGGCATTTGTTAGCTTCTCTTGCCTTTGTTTATCTATACTTCTCCCACACGCTGCATCTAACGTAATCTGCTGAAGCCTCGCGCCACTGTTTGTTTCGTTGAATGATTTGCTGGTATCAACTGTGTGTACTGCATTTAGGTGATATTTAAGACTGGAAGTACTCCGCTGATAAGAAAATTCAACTTTGCAGTGGTTACAAATAACTTTGGTTCTGTCGACTGTGCCGTCTGGAAGAACTTTAAAATGAAAATGGCCATGTAAAAGTTCTGTACCCTTCTCCATGTTTGTTGGTTTGTTTATCCGCTAATTCTTTTCTTTTCTGTTCCTGTAAGCACGGCAGCAGCAGGGCAGCAGTCAGCAACATTCATTTACAAAATAAAAGTCTGTCAGCAACAGACTTTTACAATAATTAAAGAAATAATAAAAACTGCATTAATGCGCGATAAAATAATTGTCGGCGTTAATTAATTAATGAGTTAACGTGATAATAACGCTTTAACTTGCCCAGCCTTAACTGTAATGATGTATGAGTGTTTTCTTTAAGGATTTACTTTAATGATTGGAGAGGCTGCTTGTAAACATTTCTATGTGTGCAATAATGTCACATCAGCTGATCGTCGGACATCTCAGCAGCAAAACTGCCTGAGGTTTATAACCTGACAGAGGAATAATCTTCTGGAAAAATCCTAATGAAGTTAAACTGCTGTTTCTCAAGCGTCTCTCTGGGGATGCACTACAAATGAAGCTGTCTGTCCGACAGCAGCTCTGATATGCTCACATTATAAAGAAGATCAATGGTGTTTTAAGCCCCCAACGTCGACTTCAAGGCACCTAACCCTAATCCTAACCCTAACCATTGCCTAAACGTTGGGGGCTTAAAACACCTATAAAGAACGTTAATAATATTTCCCTCATTAATTAGGCCTATGTGTTATTTCACCTAACCGCTATAAATCAGAATGTTAATTTGTATGACCTGGACTGTGGATATATTATCTCCCTTTCTCCACCTCTACTCCTCTCTCTGTCTCTCTCTCTGTCACGCCTCTTTGTTTACATGCCACGGGTGACACTTCCACAGGATACATTAGTGTATCCTCGATTATATCTCCTCAGTATACTTGTCTTCTTGCTTTAGTGATTCAGACAAACCTCATACAGTATAGAAAGCCAGACTTTGACTCTGATGGGATGTGATGTTCAGAGTGTGGGAATCAGCTGATAGCAGGACGAGTATGTTTCATGCTCCGGATGGAGGTTTTTCACTGAGCCTCATCCAGCCAAAGCTGAGTGGATGAGCTCACCATCATGATGTATGTGTATGTCCATTATCTAAATCCTACAGTAGCCAGACAAAGCCTCCTGTTCACCTTCATCCTGCCGAAACTTTGCCCCCAAGACCCAAGGTGTCCTCTTACAAGACTTTCCCAGGGCTCTCTGACAATGACTTTACTCCAGCTCTCCTTGTCTCCTCTTTGGTGCCAGTGGAAATAAATCCACTCCAAGAGTGTCCAGCTCATGCCATTATTGTTACACAGAGGTAGGGAGTTTTTTCCCCTCTTTTGCTCTCAAAATGATCTCCAATTACCCTAAAAAGCTGTGTTTGTCACATCACATCATCGAGATGGAGGTGTGGATGAGGAGCAGCTGAGAAAAAAAGAACCTGGGGGGCTTCGAAGAAGTCATTTGATCTGACAGAGCGTTCGCTAATTTTTACATCTCAGAAACCGGAAATTTGAGATCAAGCTTTTATGCTTGCTTGCAGTCCAGAGTGAGTGTGACACACAGATAAGGGGAGAGGGAATAATAGTGGGGAAACGGGACAGGGCTTGAGTCAGCGTGACAGCGGCCATGCTTGCTGTTTGTCCTGTGAACACAGTGACAGGGGTCAGCGTGCTCCCGTGGGAGCAGAGCAGAGAACAATGCAGTCAGAAGACAGAGCTCTATAGAAATCGAATGCATCGCCGAAGGATGTTCATCACGTGTGAGAATGCAAGGCTGAGAAGAAGCCTTTTTTATCCTGATAACCCTTTTGTCATCCCTTTGAACATCTGTCTTCTACATTATCAGTTAGGTTTAGTTGATGCACTAAAGTTAAAGTAGCAAAGCATTAATGAAACTTTATTTAATGACCATTTTTAATAATCTCTAATCAGGGTCCATGACCTCGTTGAAATCCCAATACTGTTAAACTATTTCAAAAAAGGAAATGAATTACAATTTAATTTAACGTAATATAATCTTTTTAATCCTATGAAAAAAGGTTTATTAGCATCAATCTTGATGCAGCTAATGAAGAACAGTAAACCTCAAACTTTCAGATTCAGTCTCAACATAAGAGAGAAAAACTGCCATCTAGTGTTCTAACTGGGGTAACATAGAACATGGGCACTCATCCATCCAATAAAAAATAAATACATTTAAAAAAATCAAGTCAACAAGTCAACATCTCCCCATTAGTGCATGTACAGTATAGGTCCTGTATGGAGCTAGATTTGTGTCTTTATTACATGCCAGAAAATAAATGATCTGAGAGAGAAAAAAATGTTTGAGAGAAAAAGTTATCACACTGATAGCAAATAGCATTTTATGAGAGAAAAAAAATATTTGAAAGATACCAATGGCAAAAAATAATAATATTTGAGACAAAAAAAAAGTTTTGAGAAAATGTATCTTTTCATAGAACATAAAAAATATAAATTTTAATTTTTTTAAATTATTTTTGAGAAACAAAAAAATCTCTCTCAAAATACTTTTTTAAACTCTCAAATATATATTTTTTGCTATCAGTGTGAAAACATTTTCTCTCAAAACACTTTTCTGAGTGTTTGCTCTCTCTCGTGTCAGGATTTTGCTCTCGCTGTGAAAATAGTGTCATGGGTGGGGCCACGTTCCTATTGGCCAGTCATGGGCGGGGCCACGTTCCTATTGGCCAGTCGGGTGAGCATCGTCTTGTCTTGGGAGTCGAACTGAATCATTACACCTATCACGCCCGCTACCAACTCGGAACTTGCAGACAGAGCAACAGTGGGACAACTTAACAATTGTCACCATCTTATTCATCATTAAATTCACTTCTGACAACGAGAAATGAACTGTTTAGATTTCGAATATAGGCATTCTTCCGGAAATCATTGCCGAATTGACAATTTGCTTCGAAGTTTTTGGAGTTGAGAAGCTCCATAAAGTGACCGTAAGACCAGCTGGTGGTGGCCGGATCGCTTGTTCACCGACCGCCAGTCATGCTGGAACACACCGCTGGAGGTCTCTCAGGCTTTTATTTCGCTATTGATGGATCCTTTGTTTAAATATCACAACACAACCTGTGGTTAACTGCCTTTTCTCTTCGGGAGACTTGTTTAAATTATGATATAGCCTATTTAGATTTAGTATTTGCTCCGTAGACGGACTCTACAGCCCCGCTATAGTTTCTCTGTGTGTGTGTGTGTGTGTGTGTGTGTGTGTGTGTGTGTGTGTGTGTGTGTGTGTGTGTGTGTGTGTGTGTGTGTGTGTGTGTGTGTGTGTGTGTGTGGCGTTAAACTCCCCGTTAATCTTATGATGGACATGTGTTGTGATATTTAAACAAACGATCCGTCAACGCCGTAAAAGCCTCCTACGAGACCGGTCTGAGAGACCTCCAGCTCACAGCGAGGTTTCTGAGCATGTCTGTCCGACCGGCGAGCTAGCGGCCGGGGCAGGCGCCTGCTGGCTGTCGCCTCACTTCATGGAGCTTCTCAACTTTTTTTCGCTGTTATCCGTTGACGGATCGTTTGTTTAAATATCACAACACATGTCCATCATAAGATTAACGGGGAGTTTAACACCACACACACACACACACACACACACACACACACACACACACACACACACACACACACACACACACCGGCGGATGGAGAGGTGTAATGATTCAGTTTGACTCCCAAGACAAGACGATGCTCACCCGACTGGCCAATAGGAAAGTGGCCCCGCCCATGACACTATTTTCACAGCGAGAGCAAAGACTTAGATTTTGAGAGCGAGAAGAAAAGCGTTTTGAGAGCAAAAATATATATATTTGAGAGTTTAAACAAGTATTTTGAGAGAGATTTTTTTTTCTCAGAAATAATTTTAAAAAAATTTATATTTTTTATGTTCTATGAAAAAATACATTTTATCAAAACTTTTTTTTGTCTCAAATATTATAATTTTTTGCTATTGGTATGAAAACTTTTTCTCTCAAATATTTTTTTTTTCTCTCAGATCATTTATTTTCTCGCATGTAATAAAGACACAAATCTAGCTCCATAGTCACCTACCCTTCACCATACCTACAGATTGGCATGGGGCACTTTCCATAAAATCATCTCTCAATGCAAATGGTGTGGATGTGGCTCAGTGGTAGACCGGTTGCCTACCAATCGGAAGGTTGTGGTGGTTGTCGAAGTGTCCTTTGGCAAGACACTGAACCCCGAGTTGCCCCTGATGCTGCGCATCGGAGTGTAAATGTGTGTGAATGTTTATCTGATGAGCAGGTGGCCCCTTGTGCGGCAGCCTTGGCCACAGAGGAAGGAAAAAGACCAACCAGATTGGGCAAGTGAGAAATTATTTATTCTTTTTAACTATACCGTATATTTATATATATATATATATATATATATATATATATATATATATATATATATATATATATACATACGGTATACAGTATATATATATATTAATATTGTCTACAGCAGTAAAATGCAACATACAAATTAATTCAGAAGTACTATTAATATTTAATCACAGGGAACATTTTAATGCACAATCAATACTTTTCACATATGTTTATGTACTAACTACATTCTGCTGATAATATGTAGCCTACACACTTTTACTTAAGTTTGCTGTAAACATACAATATGTTATCTTACAATGGATGTAAAAGCGGACTTTTGATGACGTTGTGAAGTGGCGTGGGATTATGGGAGTTGTAGTTTTCACTGTTTAACTCAATTGCAGATTAAAATTTGTTCATGGATGGGTTTATCTATTACAGTTTTATCCACGTTACGTTTAGTAATGTTTAGTAACGTTTATTCATGTCATTCTGATAAAATAGCTGCAGTTTCCTCCACATAATTACATTTTCTTGATTCAATTTGTATTAGTAGTTGACCAGTTAATGAGCAAGCAAGGAAGTTAACATTAGCCAGCAGCTAAAAACACTCATTATTATAAAAACACTGACCAACAGGGTGTTTGCTGAAATCAACTGACAGGATTTCCAATACTTCTACGTTTTGCAGCTTTGTGTGTGCACTTACAGTACAGTTACCTGAAGCATCTGCTTTTGTGTTACTGATTATCTTAAATTACACTGTGTGGTGTTAAATATATAAAGAAGATATACCCTGCTGACATGGTTTCTGTTTTGACACACCTCTCCATACATAACGTTTGTAAAAATTCCCAAAAAGAGATGAGTCAGCATCGTTCAGGAGCCTCAGTCTTGGGTGCAGGACGGTCCCTGAGCAGAGGTGGAAGGACCAGCCAGGAGCTGTGCAGGGCAGCCTCCGGCAGCAGCCACCTGCTCCTCTGCCCGCAGACACAACTGCTGCAGAAAGTTGGCTGTCTCCATAACCAGGTCGCTCTCATCATCTACGGGGAGCAGAAATACACAATAATTATGTCTGTTGTGTTGGGCTGGGCGATATGGCCTATAAATAATATTCTCTGACTATATCAAGCAATACAAAATATATATATATATATATATATATATATATATATATATATATATATATATATATATATATATATATATATATATATATCTTCATATTTTAAAAACCGCCAAAGAATTGTATTCTCAATTTCACCCTTTGATGCATATGATCACACCAGTATGAAGATACTAGTAGCCTAGTCCCTGCAACATACTGTACGTAAATAAGTAAGTGAAGTTTATTTCTAGAGCACATTTAAACAGTTTAAGCTGACCAAAGTGCTGTAAAAAAGCGCACTTAGGTGCTGTATAACAGGACATTAAAATGTAAACATAAAAGTAGAAGGAAAACACATAAAGAACATCCCAACGACAACAACAAGCAGCAATTTACAGATACTGAATTATAGACATTTATAACAGATTGAGAGATTAGAGAGTAAAAAAGTGTCTTTAGCCTAGATTTAAAAACAGAAATGGAGAGAGCACATCTGATTTGTAAAGGCAGCAGGTTCCACAGTCGTGGAGCAACTGCAAAGGCTCTGTCAGCTTTTAGTTTGAGTCGAGATCGGGGGACATAGAGGAGAGATTTGCCCTTAGATCTAAGAGACGGCGAGGCCGAGTGCCTTTGAATAAGATCCGTAATATAAGATGGTGCCTGATCATTGAGAGCCTTGAAGGCAATCAGCAGGGTCTTAAAGGAGAATTCCCAATAATTTTTACGTTAATCTTGATCGCTATAGATATGCGAGTATCGATCTGGGTGGTAGTTCCCTTAGCCGGGCAAGCCCCCAGGACCACCCAGATCGACACTGACAAGCCTCCTACTCACCAACACCAGATCGATCACACACAAAATGGATGAGCTACAAATACACACGGAACTTCTGCGTTATGATTTTCACAAAAGCCTGGCTGAACACACTTATCATGGACGGCAGTTACCAGCTAACAGCTAGCAGCTAGCAGCTACCGGCAGGATCGAGACAGAGACCAGGGTAGGTGAATTTAAACAATGTCTGAGTTGAAAACGCATCTTGTTGTCACGTTAGGGCCCTGTTCATGTTGCACAGACATATTAATTGTATTGCACAAAGGCACTCCTGAAACCTGCCGTTTTAGCTCAGTGGGTGCTCATAGAGGTAGCTGCAGCAACTCCAGTTTGCTAGGACCGATCCAGGTCGGGCATTTTTCTATCGAAAGTACTCGCATATCTATAGCGATCAAGATTAATGTAAAACATGGCTGGAATTTTCCTTTAAACTGGATTCTGAAGTGGACAGGGAGCCCGTGAAGAGAGGGGTGATGTGCTCACATTTTTTGGTACCAGTCAACATCCTTGCAGCTGTACTATGGACCATTTGAAGGCAACCTAATGGAGACTGGGGAAGTCCTAAATAAGGCAGTTTCAATAGTCCAGCCTGGATGTAATGGAGGTATGAATTTTTCTAGGAAGCAGCATTTAATTAATTTGTTTATCATTGGTATTGGGTGGTTATTTCCATTTCTATACAGATCACTGTGTGTAAATTTAGATAGCCTTTGAGAAGCTTTCTTGAATTTACAGTTAATCTTACCAGACTGCCACCAAGGCAGACAGAGACACTACATTGTCATAGATGCTGAAGGGATTAACCAAACGGGCCAGCACCAGATTGAATCAGATCGTATTGTTAGACAGCCTGTCTGGGATTTCCTGAGTTCTATTCACTTTTTGCTGTCACTCAGACCCCTTGATTAGCCCAGCCCACAACCTTTTGTTTCAATCTACCCTTGAATGTTAATCTGGATTAGAGATTTCATGACTGCTATGAAATTCCCTCTATGTATTCTTCTAAAGCTTAAGTAAATATTGTTTTCTTCAATTTAGATCCTGAGTGAAGTATTCTTTAAAAACATTCTTCTACCTCACCTTTCAGTTCTTTAAACCTCGGAGCATCCTTCTCTAGCTCGGCATCCTGCTCCTGCAGAGACCTGCACATCTTTTTATGGGTGAACCAGTGGAGCTTTTGGCATGTAGGACTGCAGTAAGTCACCTAAGACAAATAAAATAAAATTACCTGGACGTAATTCAACATTGCAATTACTCATGACATGATTGAATTACATTACAGAAGACTTACCGCTTTACAAAGGGAGCACCTCTTGTGTGCTCCCCTCTCCCCACATGTAGCACAGTAGTCAGCATCTACAATCACCATCTGACCTGTTACAGCCTGGTTCAACACTGAGAACGCTGTTGGTTCATTGCCCTGGAAATAAGATATAAGTGTGTATTAAAGTTATAACAACATTATCCTTCATTGATCCTTTTTTGCTAAAAAATTATATTCTATATACTACACTTGAGTTCTCTGATTTGTTCTTCACTTACAATCTCTACTGGTGCAATGCTCCTCACCAGCTGCTGAAGGAGCGTGGCCTCACAATAAGGAAACTTCCTGATACAGTCCCGAATGAACTTCTCTTGGTACTGTGGGAAGCCATCGCTGTCTCTCCCCTTCAGCAGGCTGGGACCCAGGTCACGGACAACAACAAAAGACACAACATCTCTTAAAGCTTTAAATTCCAAGTTTGCTCTCAATGGGGTTTTCCTGTACCATTGTACAGGATGCATTGTTCCTAGTGGTTCCTTCCTTTAATATTTGTTGATCCTCTGCATTATTAAGCTTCCATCCACAGACCAACATTTCACATCTCATATGTATGTCTAGTTTAATATATAAAGATATATCAAATATAGCAAAGAAACTAAATGAATCAGTCCAACAGAGGGAGTGGTGAGAGTGTCTGGAGTGTGCCAGACAATGCAAAGTGACAGCAAACAGAGCTCAGAAGGGAACCTAAAAATGAAAATAGAAAACAAAAGACCCTAAATCACACACATCAGCAAAGTCAAAAGCACCATGTGATTGGCAACCATCATATGGAAAATGGCAGTGCCTAGCCAGAGATGTGACCTGTTATATACGTGTGGGGGGGAAAGGACAGTCTAGTAAACTGTGCAAATCAGCAAAAGCAATGCATGTAGCAGAACTAGCAAGAACTGGCATGGTGGGGCTAAAGTAGCCATCTAAAATTAGAAACTTTAAAAATGTATAACAAATCAACTGTGCATGCTACAACGTCGCAACGTGCGCCAAACTGTAGCCCCAACAGATCAGAAATTTTGCTCTGCTTTTACCCAGTAGCAATTTTGAAGTCCGTCACTGTACTTTTTCCAAGAATCTCAGAAGAAGACATTCCAACACATGATCATACACAACAGAAAATGCATGATGTCTCAGCATTATTATGAATCAAATAAGGCAATTCTAAAAAACAATGCTTCAACAGTACCCTTAAAGGCATCCATGCTACAACAGCAACTCCCACTATGGTTTTGGTATTTATCATGATTACTGTAGCTGAGTGTTAGACTGCTGGGTTTCATCACAGGGGAGTTTATGGATAAACTATATATCCGTTACATGTATACTACCATGTGTACCTTGATATCCTCATGGTTCCTACAGCATGAATCCTTTCATACCCTCACCTCCATCAGATGAGGGTATGAAGAGGGGGCCCTTGGTTAGAGCTACAGAACATGCATATCAAGATAAGAGGAGAGTCATAAGATGGGATGCCAAGACTATATAAAAGTGTGCAATGGTCAAGCAATCCACATATTGATATAAACACTATTATGCCAGTAACTTGATGCTGATCAACCCATCAGCTGTAATCAGTGAAAGCAACTATCAAATAAATGAGTTCTGGGAGTGCTGCTGGTTCTGTATTCAGAGGACACACTCAGAAGCCTCACCTCTTAACAAGTGCGTCCAGATTGTCATCTTGTTTGTTTAGGAAGGCCAGGCATTTCTGCAGCACACAGCTGATGTAATGCATCTTCATGGCCAGGACCTCATTCATGTCTTCCTGCTTCACACACTGCTCACACAGCATGTCCATCACCTGGTAACACTTCTCCAGGGCGGTCATGTCCACCAGCACAGGGTGCTCCTTCACCAGCAGGACTATCTGACAGATGGACAGGTGGTTAGACAAACATTTCTGGACAGAATAATGTCATTGATTGAGACAGGGAGGACAGTACATAAGCAGATCATCAAGTTCATAAGCATCCATCCTCTGGTAACCAAGGATATGTATACCACATGTTATTGCAATCCATCCAATAGTTGTAGAGAAATTTAAAACAAAATAAAAATATCAACCTCATGGTGGTGCTAAGGGAAAGCTCAGGGGATCAGTAGGCTTTATCCTCTGGGGAACACAAATCCATCCAGAGTTGTGGAGAAATTGCCATCCATTCTAGTTTAGCTGTTTTTATATTCTCTTTAACAAATGTTTTAATTGTTTTAACTGCTCTTTAATATTTTATGTTAGGCACTTTGAATTGCTCTGTTGCTGAAATGTGCTATATAAATAAAGCTGCCTTGCCTCGCCTTGCTTTGCTGCTCGCTTTTTGATTTGAGCCATAGCCTAAGCAGGCAGGCCTATAACTCAGGTGGGCCCCCCTGGAACTCAGCTAAATCTCCAAGCCACACCGAACGTGCTGAAGGCCTGCATCAGAAACTTTGACAGAATTTTTTATTCAGAATATCCAACCGGAATATGCTGTTTACATGACCTGTATCAAATTCGGAATATTGTCATACTCCGAATAATAGTGGAATATTGGTGTGCATGTAAATATACTGATTGTTGTGGATGACAGTAAAGAATTACTCACATTTCATTGAGCGCCACCAACACGTCAAAGTGTTCACATGTACCATGCATGTACAGTCACCTGCAGTAAACGTGTGAGGGAGCGGGCCTCACCTTGACCGGGTTCAGGTTCGTGGTCATGATGATCTTGTGTAGGGGTCCTGCCAGCCGGGGGGGGAGCCGGGGCTCCTTCTCCAGCCCCTGTGGTTTGGTGAAGTACTCCAGCTTTGCCCGCGAGAAGAAGTTGGTGATCACTGTGACACAGTCGTGCTGGCCTGGAAGGAGAGTGTCCAGGTTAAGATGATAAGAGATGCCCCCCCCCCCCCCCCCCCCACACACACACACACACACACACACACACAGTCAGCACAGTGTCAGCCTGTCTCACCTACAAACGCTGCCATCTGAGCAGCAGTGCGACCCACAGAGTTCACCATCTCCGTCTCTGCTCCTGCGTCCAGCATCATAGACGTGATGTCTGTCATCCCTGGAGCATATGGGTCAGTCATTTACTTTTTTGGAATATACCACTACATTGCACCAACAATTCTTTTTCTAAACTACAATGATGTTAGTGTAACCACATTTGATCTAAACTTCAAGAGAACTGTAGATGCTGAAAAGCGGAGTGACACACACAGGTGTACCTGACAGGCCAGCGAACATGAGAGCAGTGTATCCATATTCATGCTGGTTGCAGTTGACATCAGCCCCATGCTGCAGCAGCAGACGGCACATGTCGGCCTTGGCCTTATAGGCTGCATGCATCAGGGGAGTCATGCCATACTTCAGAAACACAGGAGAGAGGCAATTAGTTTATATATATGCAAAGAAGCAAGCCAGGTATTTACCCAAAGCAGCATTAAGCCATTTGTTTGATCCCAACAAGCTGAAAATACAACATTGATATATTATTATCACCTTATAAAGTTGATATGGCGTACATGTCAGGACGCAGTTTGGTCTATACACATCAGCCAACATAGAGCAACATGAGCAACATGATCATTCATCAGGAGTTGTGTTTGTGTCCACCTGATGAATGTCAGTCCAATATTCTCTCTCTTTTTGCTCTGCTTTGGTCTCCAGCAGCTCCGGAGGGAAATGTGTGTCTCCCTCACTGCTAAATGTTTCCCAGCTGCTGTCTGACTGTCTGCTGCTGCTGAGCAGGGAGGGGGCACTGGCTTTAGACAGTCTTTCTCTGAACACAGAGTCAGTAATAATTGGATGGTCATAGTGAAGTTTAAAAAAAATCAGCTAAATCAAAATGTAATTGTTATTCAATAACAGACTCTGTTTCTGATCAATGGTAGCCTGTCCGCACAGTAACCACTTCCTTTGTATGCTGTCCGTGTGTGTGTGTTTGTGTGTGTGTGTGTGTGTGTGTGTGTGTGTGTGTGTGTGTGTGTGTGTGTGTGTGTGTGTGTGTGTGTGTGTGTGTGTGTGTGTGTGTGTGTGTGTGTGCTGCCACAGCTGATCCTGACACTCAGACAGTCTGGAGTGGCGTGATGCTATTATCACATAGCTCTCAACCATATGGCTCCATCACAATGAATAACATATGTTACAGTGACAGAACTGTTGCATTGTGGGTGAGTTTATTTTGTAACATGAGCCTCCTGTAATTTAGTATCACTTTGAGCACCACAAACCAGAACATGAGAGTGAAATAGGGCTGTGGTAGAGTTTCTCAACCTTGGGCTGGGTCCCACACAGGGTCACTTCAAATGACTGTTTACATAATTCAAACAATTGTTCCTTCTATTTGCGTACCTCGTCCAAACAGTTGACTCGTACTTCTTTGCTAGCGAGCAGCTGGGCAGCTTCCTGTATATCACCTGCAGAACAGTCAGAATGTAAGGCAGCAACACAGAGTGCACAATATATATATATATATATATATATATATATATATATATATATATATATATGTTGACACATATGTTCATTTTGAGCTGTGCTGAAGATTCTTCATGTTTTATTGAAATGAATGAACTGGAGGTGTGTCAGGCAAACTCTATCTATTGTCCCTGTCATTAGTCTTGGAAAATGATTTACAAATAACATAACTAGAACATGAACTAGAATCTGAGCTCTGAAATGATGCTGTGGCCCCCTTTCGTTTCTCATGTGTTGCTGATGCACTGCACATATCCCAGTTATATATCTTTACCATTATAGTGGACAATGTATTGTGCTTCAAAATGATCTTAAGTGAGTGCCTACGCTTTGACACAGTACTGTACAGAGTGTTCCCAATAAAAAACAATAACAGAGTAAATAAAGCATTTAAAGTGTGTAAGAGAGCAGCGCTCACCGGTGGCAATCAGCTGCAGGATCTTCCTCTCCGACGCTGACAGATCTCCTTTCTGAGGGGCAGCCATGCTCTCCAGTCACCTCTGCTCTCCTCTCACAGTTAGAGTCTACAGGTAGACTGGTACACTGCACTGGACACAACCCTGGAACATACCACTGTCCCACACACAGGGGGGTGGGGTGGGCACTTGATCTGCGGGATGAAATAGTAGTTAATGTTGTAAATGTCCCTGATTGATTGATTGATTGATTGATTGATTGATTGATTGATTGTCATACTTTTCCAATGTGTGCAGCTCTGACTGCTTACTGTGTTGAATGCGTCATCAGGTCCAGACTGGCCAGCAGCGACGGTGACGCTATAAACTACTACAGCCCGACCCACTCCGTCATAAGATCGAATCAGACAGAATCTAACTCTAACCATAACTTGTCATGACAAAAACCGAATAACACTTTTCTAAAAGAAGCGTTATGTTGTAAATGTTTATGACTTGTTTATAATGTTTATGACACGTTCATGACAGTGTCATGTCACTCTTATAGATACCTTCAAGTGAAATGTAACTGAAAGATCAAGATTATACTGCAAGATGGAAGGATGTAGAAAATATCACAGATCAATATAAAATCACAGATCACTATATAATATAAAATTGATGCAAGGTAAAACACAAAAATAAAATTTACATTTCAGTATAAGTAAAAAGAAAGGACAAAAGGACTTTCAAACTTTAAAAGAAGAGTTTTCTTTAGATCAACAGGATATCTATGGTATTTGCAATTACGTAATTACTTTGATAAATGTATAAAAAAATACCCAATAGATTTGGAAGATCCAGTGCTGAAAGGAATTCTAAGGTCATATTCACGTGAATCTAACAAAGGTACTGTTTCTAAACTATAAAAGTTTTCTTTAAAAAAAAACATACTCTACAGATTATATGAAAAATAAATGGGAAAGAGAGCGAGACCTTGATGACAAAAGAGGAATGGCATAGCTACTGTGAACTGCAATAGAAATGTACAAATTCACACACATGGAGGGAGTTCACATGGAAATGCCTAATGAGATTCTTTATTAGGCCAAAGCAGAACATTCCCTCTCAGGAGAGGCTGTGGAGGTTGGGATGCAAACCGTTGGCATATATTCTGGGTTAAAACCTTTCTGGTCAGAGGTACATCAAATAATTGACGAAATATTTCACACAAAGATCCCCAACCACTTCTAAAAAAAATCTAGGTAAACCAGACTTTTTCCTGGGAAATATTGACAAATACATATCCCAAACTTAAACTTCCCAAACCAATCCTACAGAAGGGACATACTATTGCCCTGGTTACCAAGTAAGAAAAACAATGCACTGTGTCTTTTTTTCTTTGTCTAATAGGGTCAATTTAAAAGGTGCTAGGATATCTCCCTATGAAGGTGTTTTCTTTTTCTTATATTATTATCTATGCGACCCGGTTCTACGATTCTATTGTTAGGACCGTTTCAACAGTTTCATAATCTCTCCTCCACCTGTTTTTTATTTTCTCAGATTATTTATGTGGATGAGCTAAAGGATTAATAGGAACACCTGTTAAATTTCTCGTTAAAGATCTAATCAACCAATCACATGGCGGCTGCTTCAATGCATTTAGGTGTGTGGTCCAGGTCTAGACACTCTACTGGGGCCTCATGTACAAAAGATTGCGCAGCTTTCATACCAGAAGATGGCATACGACCAAAACTTGAAAAGTACCTACGCACAGAAATATTCAGATGTATAAAACCGGGCGTACGCCAGGTCCTGCGTACCTTTCCTTTATACATCACGATCAACGTGAAATTGAGCGCACATGAACGAGCCACTGACCCCGCCTTGCCTCCTCCCATAAATGAATATGGAAATTACTATAAATGCGCCCCCGACGTCATTCTTCGTCCAATCACAACGGATTATCCCGCTGCAGACGGAAAAACACTTCACCGAGGTTGAGGTGCTGATCGCGGAAGTGGAGGCGAGAAATGTTTTTCTGTTTGGAGGTTTGTCATCTCGGATAAGCAATAAAAGAAAATGCCCAGAGTGGCAAATGTTGACCAGGCAGTGAATGGCAGAAATTAAAAAAACAATGTCTAATGTCGAAGCGGAAATCAAGAGAATAGAGGCAGCACCACACCAGTTACAGAACAACATGCATCTCAGTGTCAGTCCAAGTGAAGCACAATAAGCAGTTTGAACCCACCGATGTAATGCCATTTATTTTAAGTGTTAGTAGGCTAGAGCGCGAGAGAGATCCGAATCAGAGGAGGAGAGGTTAGCGAGGCCAGCGTCTCCACGGCAGGTGACAGTGCGCACGGATCCGCTGCGCCACGCATGGATGAAATATTAAAATAGTAAATAGGACTACAGTAACAGAAATATGTGCAGAATCAAGACAGTCAAGACGGCCCAGTGTTTGGTGGACCGGGTACACCTTGTTCACTTAATAGACTACAAATCATCCACGGGATCAATTACGCATCACATGAGTTTGCCCCCCCTCCGACACAGCGTTTGTTCCTGGGGAGATGGAGCCGTGCGTCCCGCCTCCCGTGCGCCATGGATGTCTGAGCCTCAGTAACTACAGACTCACAGACACTAACAAAAAGATCGCCATGGAAAAATGTAATATAGGCTATTACATTTTTCAATGCTGATATTTTTGCTGCACAGTGAGTATATATTTCATCTATGGGAAATACAGAGGATGACTGAAAATATTTTCTAAGTGGATTTATCATTAATTTCCCGTCCTCATGTTTAACAGAGTAGCCTGCAGATTAAACAGTTAATAGTGTGAAAGATGTGAAACATTAGCCACATAAGTGATCAAACTTTTATGGAGTATCAGCGGATATAAATATGTTTTTTCATAGACGTCATAGACATACACCAGTAAGTGAAGTGGAAACTTTATTTTGTAATGTTTGGTGATTTTCAGCACTTTTAACTTAGAATTCGCCACGTTACAGAGCCAGACAAGACTTTGCAGACAGCCCGCACATTCTCACGTCAAGTTTTTTTTTATACATCACAAAGTGTCCGTGACAACCAGCGTACGCAAGCTTTTCGTGCGTACGCAACGTTTATACATGAGGATCCTGAACTCCCAACTGAATGTCAGAATGGGAAAGGCTGGTCTGAGTATTTCACAATCTGCTCAGTTACTGGGATTCTCACGCACAACCATTTCTAGGGTTTACAAAGAATGGTCTGAAAAAAGAAAAAGCAGTTCTGAAGGCGTTAGTATGGTGTTCCCAATAATCCTTTAGGTGTATGTAACTGAGTACACTGATGAAATGCCGTTATTATATGGGCACGTATGGGTGTGTATACTATATCTCTATCTCCCTCTATCTCTCTCTATCTATATCTCTATATATCTCTCTATCTCTCTCTCTCTCTCTCTCTCTCTCTATACACACATATATATATATATATATATATATAT
Source organism: Gymnocephalus cernua (assembly GCA_023631565.1). Classification (NCBI taxonomy): domain Eukaryota; kingdom Metazoa; phylum Chordata; class Actinopteri; order Perciformes; family Percidae; genus Gymnocephalus; species Gymnocephalus cernua. The sequence goes on along the minus strand of CM042438.1, from coordinate 32,230,192 downwards.
ATATATATATATATATATATATATATATATATATATATATATATATATATATATATATATATATATATATACAACCCCAAATCACAAAAAGTTGGGACAGTATGAAAAACACAAATATAAAAAGAAAGTAGTGATTTCTAAATATACTTTGACTTGTATTTCATTGCAGACAATATATAACACAAAATATTTCATGTTTTGTCTGGTCAACTTAATTTCATTTGTAAATATACATCCTTTCCTGTCATTCAGACCTGCAACACATTCCAAAAAAGGTTGGGACAGGAGCAATTTAGGGCTAGTAATCAGGTAAATTGGTTAAATAATGATGTGATTTGAAACAGGTGATGTCAACAGGTGATTGTAATTATGATTTGATACAAAAGCAGCATCCAAGAAAGGTCTAGTCCTTTAGGAGCAAAGATGGGCCGAGGATCGCCAGTTTGCCAACAAATACCGGTACGTGAGAAAATTATTGAAATGTTTAAAAACAATGTTCCTCAAAGAAAGATAGGAAGACATTTGCTTATTTCACCTTCAACAGTGCATAACATAATTAAAAGATTCAAGGAATGAGGAGGAATTTCAGTGCATAAAGGACAAGGGCGCAAGCCTAAGCTGAACAACCGTGATCTCCGATTCCTCAGGTGGCACTGCAGTGTCCAGAAGCGCCGTCGACTTCTCTGGGCTCAGAGGCATCTGGGATGGACCATCACACAGTGGAAACGTGTACTGTGGTCAGATGAATCAGTATTTCAGGTATTTTTTGGGAGAAATGGACGCCATGTGCTCCAGACCAAAGAAGAAAAGGATCATCCAGACTGTTACCAGCAACAAGTCCAAAAGCCAGGGTCTGTCATGGTATGGGGTTGTGTCAGTGCACTTGGCAAAGGTAACTTGCACTTCTGTGATGGCACCATTAATGCTGAAAAGTACATAGAGATTTTGGAGCACAATATGCTGCCTTCAAGAAGACATCTTTTCCAGGGACGTCCATGCATATTTCAACAAGATAATGCAAAACCACATTCTGCACACATTACAAAGTCCTGGCTGCGGAGGAAGAGGATACGGGTACTTGACTGGCCTGCCTGCAGTCCCGACCTGTCTCCAATAGAGAATGTGTGGCGCATTTTGAACCGCAAAATGTGACAACGAAGACCACGTACTGTTGCCCACCTGAAGACTTGTTTGTAGCAAGAATGGGACAAAATTACACCTGAAGCACTTCATCACTTGGTGTCTTCAGTCCCTAAACGTCTTTTAAGTGTTGTGAAAAGGAATGGCAATATTACAAAGTGGTAAATGCTTTACTGTTCCAACCTTTTTTGAAATGTGTTGCAAGAACCAAAATAGGAATTTTGTTTCTTTGAAAAAGAAAACAATAGAAATCATGAGGAACACATTAAATGATGTGCTGTTGTATTGTCTGCAATGAAATACAAGTCAAAGTACATTTAGAAATCACTACTTTCTTTTTTTATTTGTGTTTTCCATACTGTCCCAACTTTTTCTGATTTGGGGTTGTATATATATATATAGATATATATAAACAGAACAAATATATAAACAGAACAAAATACAAAACAGAAAAACAGACTACCAAAATAAGACAAAACACCAAAACAGAAATATAGCAAACAGAACTGATGGTTGTTGCTCTGTGTGTGACAGCCTGGCCTCAGCTCCAGCTCTTTGTGCTAACTCAATTAGTTACTCAGTTACTCAGTTGTTGTTGGTACTGTAGTACTGGGTTCACCATCTGATGGTCAGAGGACGTTCCTTCAGCTGTGGTGGCGGCAAGAAACATTGGTGGAGACAGGAAAACGTAGGTCACATAGAGGAATGTCTCCTCGCTCCTCGCTTGAACCGGAAGTTGTTCAGGCCCTCCTTTGTGAGGAGCCAGGATGGAAGAGCGAGGATACAGGATGGATCTCTGAGGAGCTATGAGCGAGGATACAGATAGGAGGGGAGGAGGGGAAGCAAGTGGAGGAAACGTGGATGCAATTGACGGACCTGAGACGTACCCATGGACTTCTAGAGATCTTTAGCACATGGCTGAATATCTCTCCTGGTCTAGCAACATCACGCACCGACTCCACTTCCTGTTGCTGCTGTCCATCCACAGCGTGCTGCTGGGTGCTGAGTCACTGTATGGTACACCAGGAGAGGCTGCTGCTGTCCATCCACAGCGTGCTGCTGGGGGCTGAGTCACTGCGTGGTTCGTCAGGAGAGGCGACTGCTGTCCATCCTCAGCGTGCTGCTGGGGGCTGAGTCACTGCGTGGTACGCCAGGAGAGGCTGCTGGGTGCCCTCTGTGGAGGAACTGTTCAGCAGAACATCCTGCCCTGGACACCATCTGTGTGCCCTGCTGCCCTCTGGTGGACACTTCACGTCCATCCAGTCACAGACAGACTGCACTATCTGCACTACCATACTCACACTAAGTTAGATTTCAACTGCACTTACAGTCCATATTTATCAGTATAACCTGTGTATTACCTGTATATCACCTGTATATTACCTGTATTTTACCTGTATATTACCTGTACATTACCTGTATATTACCTGTATTTTACCTGTATATTACCTGTATTTTACCTTTATGTTACCTGTCTTTTACCTGTATATTACCTGTATTTTACCTGTATATTATCTGTATTACCTGTATTTTACCTGTATATTACCTGTATTACCTGTATTTTACCTGTATATTACCTTTATTTTACCTGTATATTATCTGTATTACCTGTATTTTACCTGTATATTACCTGTATCATACCTGTATATTACCTGTATTACCTGTATATTACCTGTATTTTACCTATATACAGGGCCACTATACAGCTCAGCCATGTGCAAGATCCCAAATATCTACTGTGTTAAGAGCTCACAGCAAATGCAACCTTTATAAATCAATAATACATATTTTCATAGTTCCCATTTTTAATTCCTGTTTGATATGTGTGAATATGTGTGTGAATGTACCATCACGATTGGTTCTACTCTGTGCAATGACAATAAAGGAAGTCTCTTCTCTCCCAGATGTTTTACAGCTGTGGGTGATTAACAATTTCAGGCTGCTGCTCAGGATGTCCCAACTACCTCTCTGATATCTGATGTCACAGATATCACACTGTCACCTGACCCAACACTGTGTGTGCGTGTGTGCGTGTGTGCGTGTGTGTGTGTGTGCGTGTGTGTGTGTGTGTGTGTGTGTGTGTGTGTGTGTGTGTGTGTGTGTGTGTGTGTGTGTGTGTGTGTGTGAGGAAATAACAGTACTTCTGTGTAGCCAATCAGCAGGCTGGATGCTCTGAAGTCCTCACTGAGTCGTATGCTGAGCAGGCGTCAAGTTAAAGCAGATGATCACACTAACAGCAGAATTTCATAATAAGAGCATGTCATTTCCGGTAAGATGCATTGAACAAACCCTGACAGACTGTATGCCAGTGTTTAAATCCATTTCCCTGAAGAAGGATTCTTAATAAGCATGTTTTATTTAAATAAAAAATAAGGAGTGGTTGATAGATCTGCTCCATGTCTCTGCATACATTTAGACTTTAGAATTAATTATTTGTCTTGCTGTGACTGCTGAGTGGCTGGATACAGCCTTGGTGCAGTCGTATTACTGCTCATTCCTGGATCATCAGCTGGGTGGACAGTAGTGATGGGTCTTTCGTGAATGAGTCGGCTCTAAGAGCCGGCTCTTGTAAGTGAACGACGGGAGCTGGCTCGCATATCCGAAGAGCCGACTCTATTTTAAAAAATATAGCCTATAGAAATTAAATCATTATGTAATAATGAAATAATGAGTGAATTTTATTTTATTTAAAATAATTGACTAATTCAAAGAACAAAAAAATTATTATATAGGCACATTAGTTTTGACTGTCTGATCAGCCTCACATTCTGTTCCTGTCAATCATACACAAGGTGTCAACCAATTATACGGCATGAGGGAGGGGCCGAGCCATCACACACACACACACACACTCCATTTTTTTTTACTAAAGTCATGACAGAGGGACTCTGAGAGGGTCTTCTCGAAAACAGGACAAATTATTACTGAGAGAAGAAACCACATCAGCCCCTCCAAAGTGAGGCAGCTTGCATTTCTGAATGCAAATCTCTCATAAAATAAAAATATGATCAGCATTGTGTGTGTGTGTTCATGCTAGTTATACAAAACATAACTAGTGAGACAGTTCATGATGGTTATAACATCCCAATAAAGAGAGAAAAAGAGGGACCAGTTTAATCCTTTCAGGTATTTATTTTTCTTTAATATGGGTTCTATTATGTTGTTCAGATTCAGATTGTATTTGTTTTGAATGTTGTTTCTATACATTAAAAAGTTGTAATTTAAATGCAAATGTTTAATAGTATTCTTTTTTCATAACAAATCAATGCATTTTTAAAGAAATTGTGAGACATTGTATGATGTCTCACAATCATACAATTTAATCATCATTTAATAATTTAATTAGAATTGTTTTTCACACTTATCATAGTCAAAATATAAATGTTTTTAAAGAGCCGTTTGTGAGCCAAAAGAGCCGGCTCTTTTCAGTGAGCTGAGTCAAATGAGCCGGCTCACAAAAAAGAGCCAGAATGCCCATCACTAGTGGACGGTGCAGAGGTAAGGAGAACAGCAGCACAGACTGACTCTTTGAAAGATGTCACCAAACAATTTCTATAAATGTTCCTGAGGTGAAGGTGATGTCAGCCTTGACAGGATCAATGATCTGTCTTGTGGACAGCCCATCTCAAAGACATTATCATGCAGGCTACTGAGAACACATCCATCAAATGTCACATCCAAAGGATGTTGTAACTGAGTTATCATCTTTTCTACAGACTGTTATACTGGATAATCTTCTTGCTTTAACAGCGTATATAAGTTTCATACCCTCTCGTTAATTGCATTCAGATCAACTGATGTGCCATTATTAAGAGAAACACTTTCTTTTCTAAAGACACAAGTTGTTATGTTCTTTTTTTATTTCGCCTTTTTTATTATTGTGTTGACTTTCCTTTTTTATTTTCTGCAAGTTTTGATTTGATGTGAAAAATGAAAATTTGATTGGGAATCATTACACTTGTAAACCAAATGATGTGAACTCTAAATCTCTTCCACATATTTAGCAGAGGCTTAAATAGTTCTTTACAGGAAACGTACTGTAACATGATCATAAAGTGAGTGGAAGGCCTTCCCACGCTGAAGGTCTGAATCTGGTTCCTTGTCCAAGCAGTAATACAACCGTGGTGGATGAATACTAACTCATTTATTCACTTTATTTACATTTGTTTATCTTTAAAAGTAGTCAAATCTAAATATATACTTAGTCTAAAACGAATGTAAGCAGCTTATAAAAAGCTAGAGAATGTAGAGTGTAGACAGCCAGGCTAACGGTAGCCATCCTACTGAAGTCAAGCTAACATCCAAACTGTCCCATGACATGCCTTTATTTTGAAGGCTAAACATGTAACTTCCTGTACACTCCGGTTGGGTTTTACTCTTGTCCCGTTCTTTCCAGGTTAGACCTGCTGCTGAGCGACCGTCTATTCCTGCGGGCTTTTGTTTGTCTGGATTTTATCCCTGGAGCCGAAATATTTATTGAAACGCTTTTTTAAGGATTGATTCTATTTTTTATTTGAGCAAGATGGGCTGCGCTGGATTCACCTGCTCCAAACACTCCCTGTGCGTGCTCAACATCCTCTATGTGGTGAGTAGCGCACATACCGTTACCATATGGGCTCTAACAGACAACAGACTGATCTGCTCTCATCAATGATTCACCGTGGAACCAGGATCCCATGCTCACTGTATCCATCACATTCAACTAATGACAAACTCACGTTATCCAGCTGCCTGCTTTCATTACAGATGGGAGGCCAGCCTGACATGGTGACATTTTATGGCATTACAGAGGACGTCCTGTCCTGTCTGTCAGCTCTTATCAGCGCTGCTTTATCAACCTCAACTATAGGCGTGTGTGTGTGTGTGTGTGTGTGTGTGTGTGTGTGTGTGTGTGTGTGTGTGTGTGTGTGTGTGTGTGTGTGTGTGTGTGTGTGTGTGTGTGTGTGTGCGCAGGTGTGTTGTCCAAACAGGTTCCAACAAGGTTTTATTCCATAGTTCAAATGTGTCCCAATCATGATGTCATAATGATGTCATTCGCATGATCCCTTATCTGTAGATAAACTTCATGAAAGTGTAATAGGCTACGAAAGCAATACTAAACTGCCATGTTAAAGGATGAGTTCACATTTTTTCAAGTCAACACTTGGATGCTCATATGTACATTGAAGGTGTTACTGGTGGCTGTAATTGTTCCTGGTGTCCATACCGGCGGTGTACAGAGCCCTCCTGATGCATTCCAACGCCATATGATCCACAGTAGCCCTCAGTGCAAATGCATCGGGAAAGAACAGTTGAAGCTAATGTGAGGCTTAGGGCTGGGTAGCGTTCAAAAAGGTACCAATACTAATACTTTGATACCGGTCCCTAAACGATACTTTTTTTCAATACCAATTCTCAAAAAGAAATTACAACATTACACATTACGGCAGAAATCTCCTACTATGTCAGCCCGTTGTCTGTGTAACGTAGAGTTCTTCCTGCGTGTCTCTACAATGTGTAACGTTAGACAGCCAATCACAAACATTATTAGATCTTGGTAGAAGCATACTCCATGCTTATTGGCTCACTGACGCGGATGAGATTTACTCCTTAGGTATTGAAATTGGGTATTGAATGACTAGGCATTTTTTTGATACTCAATACTTTAGAGGCAATTCGGTCTATGCCTAAAAAGTATTGAATTCAGCATCCAGCCCTAGTGGGGCTTCAGCAGTTCAGCATGCCTTTGTCCCCCCCACAGGTTTATACATTTATTACATTATTTGGTGAGCAAAAAACCTCAGATTTGCCACGGTTCTGAACACTCCGCTTTAAACGTTTTTTTCTACTCTCATCTTTTTTTTCTACTCCCGGGGTTTCTGTGATTGGTCAGGGCAGGCTATTGCAGTTTTTTTCTGGCTACTGCTGTGTACATAGGACTAGCTTCATGCTAATGCCAGGGAAAGGTAGAATATTGTCTGCCATTGTTGTTAATTTCTCCCCAATTTCGGGTCACATTCCTGCTGGAACATGTCTAGTTGGGTAGTATTTGGTTTAGTAGTAATAGTAGATCACTTTATTGTCCCCGTGGGGCAGTTGGGTTTGCGGCACGGTTGCAAGGCACTTCATGACAGGACATCAGACATATGACACAAACAAATATTCCCTACATCAGACACCAACAGACTTAACATGAAGAACATACATCACACACTACAATATAGGGCTGGGCGAAAATCAGATATCACGATATTCTTGACCAAATACCTCGATATCGATATTGCGGCGATATTCTAGGGTTGACAATTGGTGCTTTAACAAAATATCTCCACACTTAGATTTTAGATAAATAAGTGGGGAAAAGGCAAATAATAGAACAGCTAGAACAGTCTGGTAAGTTCAGAAAAGTACATCACTTTACTGTAATGCAGCCTTTAAAACCAGGAAAAGACAACATTTATGTCATATCACGATATGACAATATCCAAAATCTAAGATGATATCTAGTCTCATATCACGATATCGATATAATATCGATATATTGCCCAGCCCTACTACAATACACTATACACCCTTGGGTATGACCAGGCCAGCTGGACATCTATCTTATTTTGACTGATTTAGGGCTTTTATGGCTTGTGGTACAAAAGAGAATTTGAAGAACAGAACAGATCCAAATTGTCTTTTGTACCACAAGCTTTAGGAGCCTTTATTGGTGATGTTCACGGTACAAAGTCCTGCTCCTGTGGAGTGCAACAACAGCAGTGTTTCCAGAGACTTGTGGACATGCGGGAGCATGCTGACCAATCAGAGCAGACTGGGCTTCTACAGGAGAGGGGTTTAAAGAGACAGCGCTCCAGCAGAGCGTCTCAGACAGAGGGTGAATACAGGTGCAGCAGCCATGGGCAGTATGAGAAAAATAAAGTGTTTTTTTGGCCCATATACAGCCAAAGTTTGAGGGGTTTCTTCCTAACAGAATACAATATGTTGTCATGAGTACTATAGGATACAAGTTCATTGATCCAGTGTTTCCACACTGGGGATTTTTCAGATTGCCAGTTTTTAAGTATACGTTTTTTTGGCCGCAGTGCTTGCAAGATAAAATATTTCTCATGATGAGTCATCAGCCAGTATCCAGACTTTAGGTTCAAAGTCCAAATGAGATTTCAAGATATCAGAAACTATTGCGATAACACATTTTCAAAAAGCCTCTAGGACTGGCCAGCTCCAGAGGATGTGAAGAAGACATTCTACATCTCTTACACATGGCTCAGAACCAGGCACTATTCAGCTACTGCAGTTTATAGGGAGTATAGTATGGTCTGTGTCATGTCTGTGTTTGGTGGCTACCATACAGATTTTTCTAGGAGACCATCATAAGAACACTCCAGGTCCTTACTGAAGAACTATGATATGCTGGGAGGTTAGTAATAAGGGTGTTGTATATGGAAGAGGGCCCTATGTAGAAGTAAGTCTGGTATCAAGCAACTGCATTTCCAATGGGGATTTCCTCAGGGTAACACTTTACAATAAGTTACACACAAATGTAGGTAGTTACTGAGGAACGAATGAGGAACAAATGGTTAGTTACTGATTGACTCAATCAAAATTCTGCTTTTCTAAATACTGTCAGCAATAAGACTTGGGATATTAGGAGAATGCTCACAAGAAATATTGTATTTAAAGCTATGAGTGACTGATTCCTGCCAAAGGTTTTTGTCATCACTGATCCTTGCTGTTGAACCTGTTTATATTGTTGGCATTGCGTTTATTTTAGATTAGCACCGTATTGATTGTTTTTTTATATATTTGCACTCTTTCCTACTTTGTACTGCAACTGCTGCACAACAATTCCCTCTGGATAAATAAAGTTCTATTTTATCTTATGCTACTAACTTAAAGCACAGGAAGCACATACTGCCCCTTCTTCTCTTACATTAAAGCAGCAGTGTGTTGGATTTGGGGGATCTACTGTACATAGTATATAGTATGAGTATGTACATAGGTAGCAAGGGGGGTATTTAGTTTTGCAATTCAGTTTGTTGCCATCTGCAACCTCACCGCTAGATGCCACTAAATCCTACACACTGCTGCTTTAATGCTGTAGGAAGGGCTTACAGTGTGGCCTGGAGCAATAACTATGATAACTCTTTCACAGACGTATTATACATATTGTCAGTAAGCTGAAGTTTAATCATCACAGTCATGGTATGATCATACAGAATGGTGTAATATATGTCCTCTGGTCATACATGCTACTGTCTGTGACTATGATAGTAAATAATATAACAGAGCTGGTGTTTGTCACAGTACGGTACGGTGTCACAGTATTATGTCGGGTGCAGTGGACAGTACGGTACGGTGTCCGGTGCAGTGGACAGTATGATGTCCGGTGCAGTGGACAGTACGGTACGGTGTCCGGTGCAGTGGACAGTATGATGTCCGGTGCAGTGGACAGTATGATGTCCGGTGCAGTGGACAGTACGGTACGATGTCCGGTGCAGTGGACAGTATGATGTCCGGTGCAGTGGACAGTACGGTACGGTGTCCGGTGCAGTGGACAGTATGATGTCCGGTGCAGTGGACAGTACGGTACGATGTCCGGTGCAGTGGACAGTACGGTACGGTGTCCGGTGCAGTGACAGTATGATGTCCGGTGCAGTGGACAGTACGGTACGATGTCCGGTGCAGTGGACAGTATGATGTCCGGTGCAGTGGACAGTACGGTACGGTGTCCGGTGCAGTGGACAGTATGATGTCCGGTGCAGTGGACAGTACGGTACGATGTCCGGTGCAGTGGACAGTATGATGTCCGGTGCAGTGGACAGTATGATGTCCGGTGCAGTGGACAGTACGGTACGGTGTCTGGTGCAGTGGACAGTATGATGTCCGGTGCAGTGGACAGTACGGTATGATGTCCGGTGCAGTGGACAGTACGGTACGGTGTCCGGTGCAGTGGACAGTATGATGTCCGGTGCAGTGGACAGTACGGTATGATGTCCGGTGCAGTGGACAGTATGATGTCCGGTGCAGTGGACAGTACGGTACGGTGTCCGGTGCAGTGACAGTATGATGTCCGGTGCAGTGGACAGTACGGTACGATGTCCGGTGCAGTGGACAGTATGATGTCCGGTGCAGTGGACAGTACGGTACGGTGTCCGGTGCAGTGGACAGTATGATGTCCGGTGCAGTGGACAGTACGGTACGATGTCCGGTGCAGTGGACAGTACGGTACGGTGTCCGGTGCAGTGACAGTATGATGTCCGGTGCAGTGGACAGTACGGTACGATGTCCGGTGCAGTGGACAGTATGATGTCCGGTGCAGTGGACAGTACGGTACGGTGTCCGGTGCAGTGGACAGTATGATGTCCGGTGCAGTGGACAGTACGGTACGATGTCCGGTGCAGTGGACAGTATGATGTCCGGTGCAGTGGACAGTACGGTATGATGTCCGGTGCAGTGGACAGTACAGTATGATGTCCGGTGCAGTGGACGGTACGGTATGATGTCCGGTGCAGTGGACAGTACGGTACGGTGTCCGGTGCAGTGGACAGTACGGTTGACACGGTTTCATCCTCACCAGTTTCATTTTTTATTTGAAGCTGCCTGCTACTCTTACACTTACTTACACCCTGCAGTGCTACTATTATTTCTAGTCATAGTTCTATTATCCTAATTGTTACTATAATTGCCACTGTTAATCATACCCACTGCTATAATTATTATGAATCATATTTCTGTATATCTGTATCTGTGTCTATGTATCCCAACCGGCAGTGGTAGATGGCCACCCACCAAGAGTCTGGATCTGTCCGAGGATTCTGCCTGTTTAAAGGAAGTTTTTCCTCGCCACTATAGTACCAAATACTAAAAGGGAATTGTTGGGTTAATTATAGAGTGTGGTCTAGACCTACTCTATCTGTAAAGTGTCCTGAGACAATCCTTGCTGTGATTTGACACTATAAATAAAATGTGTGTGTGTGTGTGTGTGTGTGTGTGTGTGTGTGTGTGTGTGTGTGTGTGTGTGTGTGTGTGTGTGTGTGTGTGTGTGTGTGTGTGTGTGTGTGTGTGCGTGCGTGTGTAGATGGTGAGCCTGCTGATGATTGGCATCGCGGCGTGGGGGAAGTGTTTGGGTCTGGTCTCCAGTTTCCAGGTGGTGGGGGGCATCATCGGCGTGGGCGTCTTCCTGTTCTTCGTGGCACTGGCCGGCCTCATCGGGGCCATGAAGCATCACCAGGTCCTGCTCTTCTTTGTATCCTTCACACTGCTCCAGCTATGGCTGTTAGCACTGCCATTTCTTTCACTACTTATATAGGATGGTAATGAATCATATGTTTGAATATCACTTATGATGTTAGCACCAAGAAACACCCAGTAATAGATAGAGAAGCAGTGCTGCTGTTCGTTCTGTGGGTGTCTGTGAATGTGTTGGAGTGTGGCAGCAGATCTGTTCTCTGAGAACTAAAGCTAAGTTCACCCTGCCCGACTCAGAGTCATCAGATCACTGTACTGTTCACGCTACACAACTTGTCTTGTGATCGGACGTTTTGTCACGAGAACACACAAGTGACACGGGACATGATTTGTTTGTTCAAGCAATCCGTGGAACTTCCCCTGTAGTCACGCTTGTTGATGTTTCTGTTGGCACACATAATACAAAATGACCTTTTATAGCCTGTTTCTTTCTACACTAAAGTTCCTATTGTTACAGGGTTTCCCCTAAACCTGTGTTTGGCGCTCTCATTGGCTCTTCGATTACCGGACAGGTCCAGATATTTAGCCTGCTAGATATCTGGGAGCCTATCGGCACGTCTCTGAATAGTTCACACGTAGTGCTCAAGTGCCGATTTGCCTCTAATCTGGGCTATTTGTTATTTACACCGCTGGAGTCAGGACATGTTTAGCCTATGCATTGGTCCAAACGTAATCACGTAACCCATCGGCTAGCATCTGACGACGATAAGCTTTTAATTAGCTTTTATTTATTAAAATAAAACAGTTTTCTCACATCTCGAGTTGCTAATCAGACCCGGCATACAGGGGAGGAAGTCTTGGCCTTGCTATCGTCTGTCTACACCGGATCACCCCAAATGTTGGCCATTGCCCCTAGAGGCTAAAACCTGGTCAGGCCGAGAGCCGATGGGTTCCCAGATTGGTCAGGTTCAGACAGAAAGAGAAAAAAAATTATTCCCCAAAATGTTATGCCCAAACCTAACAGTTAGCTAATATGTTGTGGCTGTTGAGTGCCGTCATGATTTTAGCTTCATACTTTAAACATTAAAATTCTGAAAGTAACAAAGTGTAGGATATGTACACAAACACTGTTCTATGGATCTGTGAATTGTCTTGGTAATGAATATGCTTATGTTTTGAATCTACGCTCTGTTCAGCTCAGTGTTTTGGAAAATCCATTTCCATTCATGTATGCATGTGCAACAGGATCCAGAGCAGCGTCGTGTTTCCCACTGTGCTCAGTGAGCCGGAGACAGCAGCCCAGCTAACCCCTCCGCTAACACACAGTGGCTCAGGAACACAGCATGATGATATGTGCATTGGTTGTTGCTCCTTGACAGTGGAGCTCAGTACATGATCGTCCTGTTCATGGTGTTTATTGTGCAGTTCTCTGTTTCCAGTGCCTGCTTGGCCATCAACAGAGAGCAACAGGTAAGATCAGCTGCTTCCCTTTCTCCATGACAGCAGCTTTTAGCAGGAAACCCCCATCATTTAGCCACGTCAATTTGTGAATTTGGCCACTCAACTGATTTCACCTCAAATTTTATTAATTGCGATTATTTTGACTGATATTGTGATTGCGATATGATTCACGATATTGGAGGGAATGATAATTTTTGTATCATTATTCTGATTTTTTTTGTGAGGATCTGTACCAAACAAAGATTTTGTCTTTAGTCTGTAGGGTACGATTTGTAGGCCGGGATGTCTATGCAGCACCACAATATTTGATGGTACTTTTAGAATGGTTTGACACATATTTTGCCTTTAACAAATATTACGCCCCCCTGCGATTTGGATATTGCATTAGTTCATATTGGGATTTCGATAAAATTGCGATTAATTGTGCAGCCCTACTTTATATGCAGTCGTGCCACCTGCTTTCTGTTCAGTATTAACGCACATTTGCAGTGAAAACCGTTTGTCACTGTCGCCATTTCAACACTCGCAAGCTAGCAAGTAGCTTTTCTTTCCATTGCTGCTCAGTCAAGCATCACCTGCTATCCCTCAATGCTTTCCTTGTCAAGTCACTTCATCTATATAGCACAGTTTAAAACCAACCGGCAGCTGACCAACATGCTTTACAGAGAAACTAAAATGACAAATCACCTATACATAAAAGACAGAAACCCGATGGGGGGGCTGATGGAAGCACAGCCAGGCCACAGGAGAGTATCCTGTTCCGCATAGCACCATGTTCAGTGGCTCTAAATCCTAATCTTCTCCTGTTCCATTCTCCGGGGAACATACTCCGAGAAATGTGTCCTTTATGTGGCTGAGTTCTCTGTGTTATGTGTGTGTCCCACAAAGATTGCACATCAGTTACTTCTTTAATGGTGCATAGCAACAGAAGCCCGACATAAACTTCACTGTTTGTTAATGTTAGCAGCCTGATGTGTTGATGTTTCTTGGTGTAAGTGAAAGGCATTCTGGGCCATGTAGGAAATCACTAAGTAAAGTAGAAGCGGACAAGGCAGGAGGAGGGCAAATTCTCTTTAATGTGGTTTCCTTTTGATTCCGGTCTCGTTGGAACAGTGAAATGAATGTGAATAGTTAGACACAGAGGAATACAATGCACACAGGTGTTTGGCAGGGATCATCATCATCTTCTCTGGTTTTTGTGCTGTCAGCAGAGAGATTAGAACACCTCTTTATGACATACTGTATAAAAGGATCCATAGTTAACAGTGTGAGGCAGCTATAAAGCACACAGCTCTAGAAATGGGACACAGTCCAACACTTGACTGGTCGCAAGAAAAGATGGTCAGACTGAGTATCACCATAAATATTCTTTTTATTCTGCTGAATGAAATGTATTTGAATCCTACTGACGGCCGTGTTTAGTAATGGTCCCATCCAGACAGATTCTGCTTTGAGTAATAATTTGGGTCTGTCAACTCTTTGAAAGAGATAATATATACATTTACAGTAATATTTAAAATGTTGTTTAGGTTTCCACTTTCCAGTTGTGTAGGTTGCATACTGGACCGTGATTGGCTTCCAAATTGTGATGACATAACTCGTGCAGGTAGGCCCAGGTGTGAGAGCTAGCTCAGAGTGAGACGCATTACTGAAGATATCGACCCTGGGGGAGTGAAGCTGCAGATAGCACTGTAGGCTGTACAGACAAAAACCTGGCTCAGACATTAATACATCTACAAAAAGAAGACTCAACTAACTGTGTGTGTGTGTGTGTGTGTGTGTGTGTGTGTGTGTGTGTGTGTGTGTGTGTGTGTGTGTGTGTGTGTGTGTGTGTGTGTGTGTGTGTGTGTGTGTGTGTGTGTGTGTGTGTCTCTGTGTGTGTCTGCGTTTAGGACCAGCTGCTGGAGGTGGGCTGGAACAACTCTCAGAGCACTCAGAGGGACGTGGAGAAGAGTCTCAACTGCTGTGGCTTCAGACAGGTGGAGGCCAGCGTCAGCTGTGACGCCGTGAGTTTGATCCTGAAATGTTTCCTGTTTCAGCTGTGAGGGTTGAATCATGTTAAGACTAGCCGTAAAGGTCCATTGTGGAGCGTGCGCAGCTCTTCTCTGACACCGAGTTGTGTCCTCCTCTCTGCAGGCCTGCTTCCCCAACAACTCGTGCTCGCCGTGCGCAGATAAGATCCAGGAACATGCTGGAGAGGTGCTGCGCTTTGTAGGAGGGATCGGACTCTTTTTCAGTTTCACCGAGGTGAGCCGGCACAACACTGCTGGCTTCTGCGCACAGTTGAACTATGAAAGGAATCAATTGTTAGCATGCGTAGTAGTACGTGTTAGTAACGGTAGTATCTGTGGTTGCAGTAGGAACGGATGGTGGTAGCAGCAGTGGAGGAGTATCAGAGCTGTGGTGTTCAGCAGTCAACATGTAGTCAGCATTATTTGATCATATAGATCACTATGACTAAATGACTAGTTAGCTAGTAAGGTCTAACAAGATTTGACTAGTTCACTAGTGAACATTTCTGCCATCACTAGTGAACTAGTTAAGGAAACATTTACAGAAATGTTGATTAATGTGCTTATAAGTAAATAAATAAATGAAATGAAAATGTAGTGATGGAATCATAGAATTATTACTCAGAATTATTACAGTGTATAAATCATAGGGCTGTTCTCTTCTACGTGTTTAATTCTGTATGTCTCCCATGTGGCATACATTACATTATATTTAGCTGACCCTTTTATCCAAAGCATCTTCCAATAAGTGCATTCAACCATAAAGGTACAGACTCAGAACAGCAAGAATCACATAGAAAAAGCTTGAAATAAGCCAAACTACAATAAGCCACATTTAAGTGCAATGCTATTTGTGTAACCATCATCTTATTAGCCAAGGTGCAGTCTGAAGATATGTGTTTTTAGCCTGCAGCGGAAGATGTGAAGACTTTGTACTGAGGAGCTAAATCTTTAAAAACACCTCACAAACATATATTTTGATGTTTAAGAAAGGCTCAGTAATTTCCTCTAGCAGCTGGGCACTGTTGCTTTTAATAAACATGATTCCAACAGCAGGAAACAGTGACTTTGTTGGAGACTATTTTCAGCAGTGAATTAATCCACATTTGGTAGAATACACGAAGATAAGCAGATGTTAGTGTGTCGCTCTCAGTGTGTGACTGTGACTGTGTCCTTTTGTCAGATTCTGGGAGTCTGGCTCACTTATCGCTACAGGAACCAGAAGGACCCCCGAGCCAACCCCAGTGCTTTCCTGTGAGCCCTCTGCACCTCCATGGGCCTTCTCTGGGCTCGACCTGTACATACCTGACTCACCTGTGTGTTGGAACTTCTCTGGGCTGTACCTGTACATACCTGACTGACCTGTGTGTGTTTCACTGACTGCTGCAGCCATACTCTTATAATGTCCTGTGTTTGGTTGTTCAAGAGCACACACATGTTGCCTCCAGTGTGACAGCTCTGTCTGAACATTTACTATTAGTACACCGAGCACTGGGTGTAAAAAGAGGCAATACTGTACTGCTGTATATCCCAAAGTATTATTATATACAGTATTTATGCAGCCTGCCTGATGTTGACCCTGAACACTGTTTGTTTGTCTGCCCCACTGAACGCAATAATGTCAACTGCAGCTCTGCGTATTGACATGACTACTGTGTGTGTGTGTGTGTGTGTGTGTGTGTGTGTGTGTGTGTGTGTGTTTGGCCTTTTGCATGACTCTTCAGAAAATATGAGCTACTGATTGAGAGCTGCACTGAGGATTGTGTCTGAGCCTTTATACTGTAAACTGCAACAAAACACTGGTAGAAGAAAAATAAATCTGTTTCTCTGGCGTTATGTCTTTTGTTTCTTTTCCCTTGAATCATCTGGTTTCAGGAGTGTATACAATGTTTGAATTTGACTGCAAAAATATTTGTGTCTTATTCAGTCCTAAAGTCACATGAAGTCACTACAAGTGTGGTTGGCTGTAATAATAAATTTTCATGAATTTATAAAACCCCCCCGGACGCCCCGGACAGTACGTAAAAAGTGGACATGTTCGGGCAAAAGAGGATGTAAAATCAGTCACAAAACAAGACAAGAACATAAACACTGCAAGCAGCGGACCGCAAAGATGCTTCCCCAGTGGAGTCACATTTTTACTGTCCTAACATAACAACAACAACACAAAAGCTGCAAGCAGTGGACTGCAAAGCAAGTTTCCCTTGGGTTCACCGATTTTCTGTTCCTCCATCAAGGAGGAACATACATTCAGTCACATGTCAGCTGAATTGTAACTGTTGCTTTTGTCATGTCGTTTTCATCATAGTGTTAATTAAATATTTTGTTAATCCTTCATTTGCACCCAGCTTTTTCTCCTTCCTCAAAGATTCAGACCACGTCCCTTAGTTTTTGTTCAACAGGTTACATTACCGTGTTTTATTAACCTGAATTCTGTTGATATATTAGTTTGCGAAGGAGCTATCCGTTGTTAACGCTAATTTATCTCAAAAAGCAGAAACGTTACTACTACGTTACTACTACTACTACTGCGTTACTTGGCAGTAACGTTAGTTAGCTACTGCTTTTTGACATAAATTAGCTAACGTTAGCGTTAGCAATGGATAGCTACTTTGCAAGCCAATACAATAGCCTTGGCAAACAGAATTAAAGTTAATAAAACACGATAACTATGTAACCAGTATTACAAACGTCTTACAAGTGGCTGTATTGTGACATTTTAGGCGTGTTTGGATGACATGTTGGATGCATAGACTTTATCCATGCTGGGCTATAACGTTAGATTGCTTGTGAAGGATGACGTTAGTCACACAAGGAGATGTTATTGTAATTCACACAACACAACGGTATTGTGATTAACACAACTATTAAGGCATGGCTATAATATATTGGTCGGTCAATAATATAAAATACTGTATAGATCAGTGCTTTCCAACCTTTCTGGTCTGAGGTTCCCCCATAGCCCTGTCATATTAACTCACATACCCGCCCTATCAATTCCCAATGTGTTCACACTATTTATCATATTAAAGTGAATATTTTTACATTTTCATGCAATTGAACTGTAAACATTTAGGCTGGTTTGGTCATTAATTCTACTAGCTAGGCTACTACTTGAAATGTGGTTAATGTTTCAACAGTCATCCATTATTTAGCTAATCATTTGAACTGTTAAGTCAGTAGGCCTACTTTTAGCTATTTATTTCTACCATTGATTACTTCGCTATATGTTTAAACATCTGTGTTGAGCTGTTTTAGCTTATATATTGTTTTAAATAAATCATTAATTATTATTTTGATTAGTTAAGCTGCTCCACAATCTTTCCAAGTACCCCCTGGCAACAGCAGAAATACCCCTGGCTGGGGAATCACTGCAGGTGTTGTGTCAAAGACTGTTTCCCTGTAGATATGTGTTTTTTGCTACTTGCGATATAACTGGAGACGAACAGCCAATCAGAATTGACCCTTGATTCTCTGATTGGTTGGTTTTGTGGCACACTTAGAACGCTGTGAAAATTTGAGCGAGTGTTTGAGCGCGCAGAGTGAAGAGGTTGAGAGCGAGGGAGACGTGACCAGAGCGCAGGAGTGTCTACCTGTGCGCAGAGAAAGACATGCAAATACATTTATTGAGCACGGAATAGGTTTTTGTTTGCTCAGACAAAATTATTTTTTGCGAGTGTTCATTTCTGTTCAAAATGCAATGTAATGTGCTGCAAAATATTGTTCTCTGTGCTCAAAACATGCAATTACTCGCTCAGGAATGAGACACATATATAACGCCATATGGGGACAGGATGAGGAGGAGGGACGGGTGAGCTTCTTTGACAATACTTTGAACGTCAACAAAAAGTAGCGTCACCCAACATCGCTTAGAGCACTTTTAAAGGACAGGAAGTTTTATGTTTCGATAGGTAGTGTTAAATCTACAGAAAGGAAAATATTCTCTGGGGTACCACAGGGGTCAGTCTTTGGACCATTGCTTTTAGTCTGTACATGCTCCCGCTTGGTATTATCATAAGGAAACCTTATATCCTACCAGTCATATGCCGATGACACACAGTTGTACATTTCACTCTCCTCCGATGATCTCAGCTATGTTAACAAACTAGTTAACTGTATTAAAGCTACATTGTGTAGGAATTTCCCTCGTCTAGCGTAGAGATCGTATATTGCAATCACCTCTCTCGAACCATGCACTTCAAATGACGTATTACAGCTACGGTAGCCTTCGCGCTTCCAAAAGCCTGTCCTTTGCTTTTTTCAAAATCCTTTTTCTGGGCGAAGAAGATGACTCCTGTTCCTGAAACTTGGATTTTGAATACGTGCATGAGGCAGAGTGGCAATCTGGAGAGTCGGGACTTTTCCCGGTGGGCCGGTAGTGTTTTGAGGCTGCTCCGGCCAGTCTGTTTGCCGCTGCCGGCTCCAGCTGCCCGCTCCAGCCGGTCTGATCACCTGCTCTGTCCGCCACTGCCCGCTCCTGCCTAGAGCCAGGCCAGCTCAGCGGCGTATTTGTCCCGTTGCGTCTCTCTCCTACCTACACCGGCCTGGACTCCCGCACCCTGTCCTCATTTATGCCTGACGCGTTGCAAATGTAAAATTTGAAGCCAATAGGAATACTTGAAATTGATGGTGGTGGTCAAAATTCATAAAGAAGGACAAGTTTGTGAAGGGCAATACAGATTTTGATAATGAACAACTACAAATGTTACACACTGGGGCTTTAACGATATTTTTTGCTGGATGTCCAAAAGCTTTCTACAGCTATATAAAGACAATACTGAAATTCTCGTTGTTGGTCCTACATATCATAGCCAAAAGATTTATTTACACCTGGATTCACTGCCTCTGAAATACAGTTAGCAAGTCAGAAAGCTTGGCAATGTTTTTGATACTGATCTCAATTTTGAAAATCACATCACCAATATCACCAAAACAGCATTTTATCACTTAAAAATATATATATCAAAACTTAGGCATTCATTTCTCAAACGGACTCTGAGAAACTGGTGCATGCATTCATCTCAAGCAGGTAAGAATACTGTAACGCTTTATTTGCAGGATTATCCAAACAATCGGTAGGACGCTTCCAACTCATTAAAAATGTAGCAGCAACGATCAAGGGGGCAAGCCTGCCTCCACAGAGCTGAGCCGTGATGGCGCCATTTTGATACTAACAAGCACTCACCCCCCGTTAGCATCCCATTGACTGCCATTCATTTTGGCGTCACTTTGACAGCCAATAACTTTACATCTGAAGCGTTTAAAGACTCCATTTGTCCATTGTTTATTTCTAAAGAAACACGACAATGTATAAAAGGCTCCGTTACCTTGTACCTCATGTTATGGCTCCGTAGCAGACGTTTATATAAAAATAGGCTAACGGTTGTGTCATAACCACGCGACTTACTGGCGCATAGTAGAGGAATTACCGTACAGTACAGGAGAAGCTCGCAGGCAGTTTGGACGTACATCAGCTGTTTAGTTTAATTACTAATGTTAACTATCATTTTAGTGATCAATAATTAGCCTGTGCCTATGTTATCTCCTTACATATACCTACGCTCTCCGTCTCTGATAGATTGGGAATGATTGAGATTTCTCTTGGCACAGCTACCAGAAGACTTACAACGTTCAGACACGTTGCTCACGTCACATCTACGTCATCAAGCTCAGTTTGCAGCTGTGCAGTAACACTCAGCCATCACCAGAAAAGTGCTTCTAATAGACTTCACTGGTCTCCGTCAAAAACAGCGGAGTCACTCGGTCCATTTCTTCTATGTCAGTGGCAAGGATTAGGGTTCACTTTAGGTTCACTTACTGTTGTACAAACTGAGGTGCATTTGAACGGTGATGGGACCACTGTGGTGAGAAATGTCAATATACAGTACATAGTCAGTGACTACACATCTTTGAACTGAACAAAGTATTTAAAATCAGAAGAGTAATTTACAATTTACACCTGTCCAACTAATGCACTGAACTGTGAGGCCTGAAAAGGGGGTAAACTATCACATGTTCCTTTTCAGGTCACACTAAATGGATTTCTGTATTTTGTAGTTTTCTGCCGACTCATTTGATTCCACAGGGAACAGGAAGGGGCTGCTTTGTGGAGCTCAGGAAACAGGACAATGTCTCAGCTGAGCCTCAGTAACCTGGCAACAGCAAAACACTTTGAGTGTGGGCAGTGTGAACCCACCAGAACCCACCCATCCAGTACTGCTCACACAACATGCTCAATGAATAGATTCCTTGCCAACTCATTTGAATGAAACTCATTTTCACTACCTTACTTAACTTCTAGAGATAAGTTGGTCCACATGAAGAAAACATGAGCTATGAACGGTCAGAAGCTTTTACTGAACTGCTCATTCTGTGGAACAGATGAACAACAAACGTATTGTTGGCTAGTTGGCATACTTCCCAGAATGCAACACATTTGAGCAAACTGTGAAGAGAGCTTTGTGTCCTCAGTTTGGTCTTTCAGGTTTCAAGGTTTGCGCAGCTTCTGCATTAAGTGGGGATCTCACTGTGCCACTAAACTTGCAGAAGACACTCAAATTATTCTGAACATGTGGGTGTCTTTATAGAGAAGATAATGTGATAAGGTTCTGATAAAGTGATGTAAGTACAGGGATATAGAAATGCCTTGTACAATCTGTACAATAAACTGACAAGATGATGAACTCTACCATTTACCAGTGTTGTAATGTAACAAAGTACAAATACTTCACTACTGTACTTAAGTAGAATGATCACGTATCTGTACTTTACTTCGTTATTTATATTTTCAGAAACTTTTCATTTTACTCCACTACATTTCCTAAATAAAATGTATACTTTTACTCCACTACATTTCCCCTGAGCATCTTAGTTACTCCATCCATCCATCCATCCATCGTCTTCCGCTTATCTGTTGTCGGGTCGCGGGGGGAGCAGCTCCAGCAGTTTTCTTAGTTACTTGTTACTACAAAATAAAAATCAGAATAAATTTGTTACACTGGAAAAAAGCAGGTTTGGCTAATCATTGCTCCTAGATTGCCAAGATAGTGCACGCTCCATTGCATTTGGTGACCTTGTTGCCAAGCAGCAAAAAAAAACATAGGCCCAAACTAAAGAAGAAGAAGGAGGACGCATAATGACTGATAGTGTCATGGAAGCACCTGCTGCAGGCTCTTCCGCCATGGTAACAGATGATGACCATTACATTACATTACATTACATTACATGTCATTTCGCTGACGCTTTTATCCAAAGCGACTTACAATTAAGTGCTTTCAACTGTGAAGGTACAAACTCAAGACAGCAAGTATTAAGTGCAAGTACATTAGCTTTAAATAAGTAAAGCTACAAAGAGACATATGAAAGTGCAAGTAGATAGCTTAAAATAAGTAAAGCTACAAAGAGACATATGAAAGTGCAAGTAGATAGCTTAAAATAAGTAAAGCTACAAAGAGACATGGAAGTGCAGGTTCACATTTTTTTTTTTTTTTTTTTTTTTTATCCGACGTGTAGTCGGAAGAGATGTGTTTTTAGCCTTCGGTGGAATGTGTGTAGGCTTTCGGCCATCCTGATGTCGGTGGGGAGCTCGTTCCACCATTTGGGAGCCAGGACAGTGAACAGTCGGGATTTCGTTGAGTGATTAGTTCTCCTTCGCTGTGGAGGAGCAACAAGCAGTTTGGCTGATGCAGAGCGAAGTGGGGGGGTTGGGGTATATGGTTTGACCATGTCCTGGATGTAAACTGGGGCTGATCCAGTAGTGGCCCTGTATGTAAGTACCAGTGTCTTGAAGCGGATGCGGGCAGCAACTGGTAACCAGTGAAGAGAGCGGAGGAGCGGTGTAGTGGGAGAGAACTCGGGGAGGTTGAAGACAAGCCGAGCTGCTGCGTTCTGAATGAGCTGCAGGGGTCGGATGGCACATGCCGGCAAGCCAATCAGGACGGAGTTGCAGTAGTCTAGACGTGAGATGACTAGAGCCTGAACCAGAACCTGGGCCGCCTTCTGCGTTAGAAGGGGCCGTATCCTTCTGATGTTATGCAGCATGTATCTACAAGATCGGGTCGTTGCAGCAATGTTAGCAGTGAAAGAGAGTTGGTCGTCAAGTGTCACACCCAGGTTTCTAGCAGTCTGGGTGGGGACTACCACAGAGTTGTCAATTGTTATAGTCAGGTCTTGGGTAGGAGAGCCTTTCCCTGGAATGAAAAGGAGCTCAGTGTTGTCAAGGTTGAGTTTCAGATGGTGTGTGGACATCCAAGAGGAGATATCAGTTAGACAGGCCGAGATACGTGCTGCTACTTGAGTTTCAGACTCAGGAAAGGAGAGTATTAGTTGGGTGTCATCTGCATAGCTGTGATAAGAAAAGCCGTGGGACTGAATGACAGACCCAAGAGAGTTGGTATGCAGAGAAAAGAGGAGGGGACCCAGGACTGATCCCTGAGGAACCCCAGTTTTGAGTGGGCAAGGATCTGAGCTAGATCCTCTCCAAGTTACCCGGTAGGTACGGTCTGTCAGGTAAGATGTGAGCAATGATAGCGCAGAACCTGAGACACCCAGATTCTGGAGTGTCGAAATGAGGATCTGGTGGTTCACTGTGTCAAAGGCAGCAGAAAGGTCCAGAAGGATGATGATGGAAGAGAGATCGGTTGTTCTAGCGATGTGAAGCTGCTCGGTGACAGCAAGGAGGGCAGTTTCTGTTGAATGACCAGCCTTGAAGCCAGACTGGTGGGGATCAAGAAGTACTTAAGTACATTTAATATCAGAAAAGTACTTTTGATACTTAAGTACAGTAAATATCAGATACTTTAAGACTTTTACTCAAGTAATATTCTAAAAGGAGACTTTAATTTCTACCAAAGTCAGTTTCTGGTAAGATACTCGTACTTTTACTCAAGTATTGCTTTCAAGTACTTTATAAAGACTGCCATTTACCTTTACTGGTTGTCATTTGTTTTTTCAAATCAAACATCTTAAGATATGATCAAATTTCTTTGTCCTTGCAACTGAACTTTGAGGTGCTGTGGCTTAGCGGTTAAAGCGTAACTCTCGCCAAAATACAACCTAGGGTCGTTTTGTGAATGTACGCGAGTCACACTTTCGTTTAAAAGCATATTTAGGACAGAAGCGCCACTTTTAATAATAATAATAATAATAAATTGAATTTATATAGCGCTTTTCATAGACAAATGGCCTTTTGAATGGGAGTACTAGGGGCACTTTTATGCTAGCCTCAAAATAGCTATTTTTAAACACTAAGAAGACTCGACACAACATGAGACTTTGCTTCAAGTATCTCCAGGAGCTCTACACATTAACTCAGCATTGAGAACATTGTTTGTGGACACAGAGTTTACTAAAAAGAAAGGTTTTGAACAACTCATCGTAGCTCTTGTTGTTTCCGGTCACTGCCATCTCCGCAGTCAAAACGAGTCAATATAAAAACAAGTAGCAAAAGATTTAGTATATCCAGGGGCGGATTGGCCATCTGGCAATTCTGGCAAATGCCAGAGGAGCCGGACCATTTTTTTAATGCGAGCCAGTCAGATTGGGTCGACCGACCCAATCAGAGCTTACTCAAATTGGGACGTTCAGTCAAAATCAAGCACGTCACCGGGATCTCCGTTTGCTGACGGGTGCAGCTTTGCTGGAGCTCCGACTGCTGTCTGTCCGCGTGACACAGTTCATTGCCGGTTAAAAACATCTCGTTGTCGCGTTAAATAGTAGTCTAATTCAGTGTTTTGGTACAGTTGGTTTTAACACCTGATGTGAAGTGTAGGCCTACAGGAGAACACATGACAACCTCAACAAGCAGCGTCATTCTGCTCCGTCTTTCTGCTGTGCCCCATTCACATAGTGTTTAGTTTTACACTATGAAGGTTAAACGCTATATTCAACATCCCTGATAATTTCTGATCAATAGAACATACAACCCAAAATAAGAAAAAGTTGGGACGGTATGAAAAACACAAATTAAAAAAAAAGTAGTGATTTCTAAATGTACTTTGACTTGTATTTCATTGCAGACAATACAACAGCACATCATTTAATGTGTTCCTCATGATTTGTATTGTTTTTTTTTTCATAAAAACCAAATTCCTATTTTGGTTCTTGCAACACATTTAAAAAAAAGTTGGAACAGTAAAGCATTTACCACTTTGTAATGTTGCCATTCCTTTTCACAACACTTAAAATACATTTAGGGACTGAAGACACCAAGTGATGAAGTGCTTCAGGTGTAATTTTGTCCCATTCTTGCTACAAACAAGTCTTCAGGTGGGCAACAGTACGTGGTCTTCGTTGTCACATTTTGCGCTTCAAAATGCGCCACACATTCTCTATTGGAGACAGGTCGGGACTGCAGGCAGGCCAGTCAAGTACCCGTATCCTCTTCCTCCGCAGTCAGGACTTTGTAATGTGTGCAGAATGTGGTTTTGCATTATCTTGTTGAAATATGCATGGACATCCCTGGAAAAGATGTCTTCTTGAAGGCAGCATATTGTGCTCCAAAATCTCTATGTACTTTTCAGCATTAATGGTGCCATCACAGAAGTGCAAGTTACCTTTGCCAAGGGCACTGACACAACCCCATACCATGACAGACCCTGGCTTTTGGACTTGTTGCTGGTGACAGTCTGGATGATCCTTTTCTTCTTTGGTCTGGCGCACACAGCGTCCATTTCTCCCAAAAAATACCAGAAATACTGATTCATCTGACCACAGTACACGTTTCCACTGTGTGATGGTCCATCCCAGATGCCTCCGAGCCCAGAGAAGTCAATGGCGCTTCTGGACACTGTTAACATAGGGCTTCCTTTTGGCACAGTACAGTTTTAACAGGCATTTGTGGCTGTAACTACGTATTGTGGTACTTGACAAAGGTTTGCCAAAGTAGTCCTGAGCCCATGTGGTGATATCGCTTATAGATGAATGATGATTCTTGATGCAGTGCCGCCTGAGGGATCGGAGGTCACAGTTGTTCAGCTTAGGCTTGCGCCCTTGTCCTTTACGCACTGAAATTCCTCCACATTCCTTGAATCTTTTAATTATGTTATGCACTGTTGAAGGTGAAATAAGCAAATGTCTTCCTATCTTTCTTTGAGGAACATTGTTTTTAAACATTTCAATAACTTTCTCACGTATTTGTTGGCAAACTGGCGATCCTCGGCCCATCTTTGCTCCTAAAGGACTAGACCTTTCTTGGATGCTGCTTTTGTACCAAATCATAATTACAGTCACCTGTTTCAAATAACATCATTATTTAACCAATTTACCAGATTATTAGCCCTAAATTGCTGCTGTCCCAACCTTTTTTGGAATGCGTTGCAGGTCTGAATGACAGGAAAGGATGTATATTTACAAATGAAATTAAGTTGACCAGACAAAACATGAAATATTTTGTGTTCACATTGTCTGCAATGAAATACAAGTCAAAGTACACTTAGACATCACTACTTTCCTTTTTTATTTGTGTTTTTCATAATGTCCCAACTTTTTCTGATTTGGGGTTGTAGAAAACATTACACTTCATAACGTTTTGTATCCATAACATGATTGTATTATTGTTCAATTTAGCAGTAAAAGCAGTAGCCTCTGTAAGTCAATCCTACATTTTTCACAGTGGGAGCACCTTGGGGAAAAAAAAGTTACCATAAAGCCCTGTTCATGCTGTGTGTTGTCGTGTCTGGCCCATGTCCCAGATGTGAAAGCCCCTTACTGGACTACTGAATATAATAATATTCCATTATGTTTTGTA
Source organism: Gymnocephalus cernua (assembly GCA_023631565.1). Taxonomy (NCBI): domain Eukaryota; kingdom Metazoa; phylum Chordata; class Actinopteri; order Perciformes; family Percidae; genus Gymnocephalus; species Gymnocephalus cernua. The sequence goes on along the minus strand of CM042438.1, from coordinate 32,203,660 downwards.
TTTTGAATTGTTACCTACCACCAGAATTTTGTCATTTCCTTGCCATAAATATAGACGTTTTTACCATAAATTGGTGGCTAAAAATGTATCAGAATGCAAGAATTGAAGTATTTTACCCTCAAAATTTCCTCAGCATCAGCTTTGTTTGATTGTAGTAAAATTAACAGTTTGGAAGAAATCTGAACAAACTAGCTATGTTAACTTGGACATATGTTTTGCCTGAACGTTGTAGCCTCACTATTGAAGTACCTCGTGGTACTTGGTCATGTTATTTATTCACATGGCTTTACCACGGCTTTGCAGACAACACTCAACTTATTCTGACTTTTCCTCAGTCTGAAACCCAGGTGGCAGCATGAATCTTCATTAGTTCAGAAATGTATTAGATATGATTGAAGCTTTAATATTACAGGTGGTGCTTATGTGTTCCCATTACATTACATAGTTTTAAGTGGTTAGTCTTCACATTGGCTGCCATGTAATGATGGCCAAATTAAGCTTAATAAAGCTTTTTGAACCATTTCATTCATTTTCTGAGCCCACTAGATGGCGCTCTTGGTTTAAAGAAAAAGGCAATTGAGAGTGTTTGGTTTAAAGTGCCCATATTATGAAAAAAAACTGTTTTGAGTGAGATATGGGTTTTTGAATGTGTCCTGCCTTCAGTCTCCGGGTGAGCTGTTCAAAATCTGCAAATCTGGCTAACCACAACCGTCAGCATGCTAGCGCTAGCATGCTACCTTGTTCTCAATGGCAAAGCACTGCTACAACACACACAATTTCAATTAAATTCAATTTTCAATTTCAATTTTATTTATAGTATCAAATCATAACAGGAGTTATCTCAAGACACTTTACAGATAGAGTAGGTCTAGACCACACTATAATTTACAAAGACCCAACAATTCCAGTAATTCCCCCAAGAGCAAGCATTCAGTGCAACAGTGGCGAGGAAAAACTCCCTTTTAGGAAGAAACCTCGGCAGACCCAGACTCTTGGTAGGTGGTGTCTGACGTGCTGGTTGGGGTGTTATGAACAGTGGCAATAACAGTCACAGTATAGATAATGAAACAGTGACTAGAAATAGTGGTTGTAGTAGCGTAGCAGGGAGCAGCACGGCATAGCAGGGAATTGCAGCAGAACTACGGCAACAGCTGGAACCATGATTTTGGTGCCATCCTAATCCCGGGATTTCATCCTGGGTGAAAAGAAACAGAAAGACTCCGGGGAGCAAGCTCCCAGGGCTAGGTTAGTAACAAGCATTTCTGGGACAGAGAAGCAGGTGGGCCGGGCTAGGAAGATGCTGCAACTCCTCACTCCCTAACTATCAGCTTTATCAAAGAGGACAGTCTTAAATTTACTCTTAAATGTGGTGACAGTATCTGCCTCCCGGACCAAGACTGGGAGCTGGTTCCACAGGAGAGGAGCCTGATAGCTAAAGGCTCTGGCTCCCATTCTGCTTTTAGAGACTCTAGGAACCACAAGTAACTGGGACTGGCATTCTGGGAACGCAGTGCTCTAGTAGGACAGTAAGGTACTATGAGCTCTTCAAGATATGATGTTGCTTGACCGTTTAGAGCTTTGTAGGTCAGGAGGAGGATTTAAAATTCAATCCTGAATTTTACAGGGAGCCAATGCAGAGAAGCTAATACAGGAGAAAGATGATCTCTTTTCTTAGTTCTTGTCAGAACACGCGCTTCTGCATTCTGGATCAGCTGGAGAGTCTTAAGGGACTTATTTGAGCATCCTGATAGTAAGGAATTACAATAGTCCAGTCTGGAAGAAACGAATGCATGGACTAGTTTTTCAGCATCGTTCTGAGACAGGATGTTCCTTATTTTGGCAATGTTACGAAGATGAAAAAAGGCTGTTCTTGAGGTTTGTTTTAAGTGGGCGTTGAAACATATATCCTGATCAAAAATAACTTCTAGATTTCTGACAGTAGTGCTGGAGGCCAGGGCAATACCATCCAAGGTAGCTATATCTTTAGATATTAAGTTTCGAAGTTGTTTAGATCACAGCACAATAACTTCAGTTTTGCTTGAGTTTAGCATCAGAAAGTTGTAGGTCATCCATGCTTTTATATCTTTAATACATGCTTGAAGTTTAGCCAACTGACTGATTTCATCTGGTTTGATTGATAAGTATAATTGGGTGTCATCTGCATAACAGTGAAAGTTAATTGAGTGTTTCCTAATAATATTGCCTAGAGGAAGCATATATAAGGAGAATAGAATTGGTCCAAGCACTGAGCCTTGTGGAACGCCATGGTTAACTTTAGCGTACTTGGAGGATTTATCATTAACATTAACAAATTGAGATCGATCAGAGAAATAGGACTTAAACCAGCTCAGTGCGATTCCTTTAATACCAACTAAGTGTTCCAGTCTCTGTAACAGGATGGTATGGTCAATAGTGTCAAAGGCAGCACTAAGATCTAGTAAGACAAGTATGGAGACAAGTCTTTTGTCTGAAGCAGTTAGAAGGTCGTTAGTAATTTTCACCAGTGCCGTCTCTGTGCTATGACGCTTTCTAAATCCTGACTGAAAGTCCTCAAATAAACTATTGCTATGTAGGAAATCACATAACTGATTGGTGACTACCTTCTCAAGGATTTTGGAGAGAAAGGGAAGATTAGATATAGGTCTATAGCTGGCTAAGACCTCAGGATCGAGGGTGGTTTTTTTCAGAAGAGGTTTTATCACAGCTATTTTAAATGACTGTGGTACATAACCTGTTAATAAGGACATATTAATCATATCTAATAATGAAATGTTAACCATTGGTAGCGCTTCTTTAAGTAGCCTTGTTGGGATGGGGTCTAAGAGACAGGTAGATGGCTTAGCTGAAGAGACCTTTAACATTGATTGTTGAAGGTTTATAGGGTAAAAGCAGTCTAAGTATATGTCAGGTCTTGTCGTTCTTTCTAGCAGTCCTGTGTTTGAAGGTGAACTGTTAGATGTTGAGGGCAAGAGGTGATTCATTTTTATCTCTAATTGTTATAATTTTATCATCAAAGAAGCTCATGAAGTCGTCACTACTCAGAGCTATAGGAATAGATGGCTCAGTAGAGCTGTGACTGTCTGTCAGCCTGGCTACAGTGCTGAAAAGAAACCTTGGGTTGTTCTTATTTTCTTCTATTAGTGATGAGTAATAGTCTGATCTGGCATTTCTGAGGGCCTTCCTATAGGTTTTCAGACTGTCTTGCCAATCTAAACGAGATTCTTCCAGTTTGGTGGAACGCCATTTACTTTCAAGTTTTCGCGAGATTTGTTTTAATTTGCGAGTTTGGGAGTTATACCAAGGTGCTAGTTTCCTTTGCTTCATCATCTTCTTATTGAGGGGAGCAACAGAGTCTAAAGTCGTCCGTAGGCAGGCCGTAGCACTGTCTACAAATTTATCAATTTGGGAGGGACTGAAGTTAACAAAAAGGTGGATATCTTCTTTAAATTTAGCTATAGCACTGTCAGATAGGCATCTAGTGTAGAAGCTTTTATCTAATTTCATATAGTCGGGTAGTGGGAATTTGAAAGTTATTAAGAAATGGTCTGATAATAAAGGATTCTGCGGAAATACTATTAAATCTTCAATTTCGATGCCATATGCCAGCACAAGGTCGAGGGTGTGGTTAAAACAGTGAGTAGCCTTCTGCACACTCTGACTGAAACCAATTGAATCTAATAGTGAGTTGAAAGCAATATTAGGCTGTCATTGTCAACGTCCATGTGAATATTAAAATAACCTACTGTCAGGGTCCCACCGTCACCAGCACTCACTCCTCCCACTCGTGCACAATCCCCATCATCATCACTCACTCCTCCCATCCGTTCTCAGTCTCCTCAATACTGATCACCCGCACCTGCACTTCATCTGCCCATTTAATCAGTCCACCACCTGCACCTCATTAGTCCTCCCTCTTTATATTCAGCACACTTTCAATCACTCTTTGTCTGGTCTCGTCGTTACAAGACACATAGACTCACTCCTGCTACTTACCCTTCTCCTACTTGAAGATTCTTACCTGCGTTCATCCTGCCGTCTCCTTCCTGCCGTCATCAGCCCACCAAAGACCTTGCCTTATCTTCAGTTAAGTTCTCTCTGCCTTTTTGATCTACTCACCATTCCTCTGTTTGGATTTCTGAATAAAGATACGTGTCAATTCACCACCAGTCTGACTCCTGTTCATTCCGTGACACCTACAATAAGTATTTTGTCTGATTTTAGGACTATACATGATAAAAACTCAGATTCAAATTCAGATAGAAATTCAGAATACGGACCTGGAGCTCGGTAAACAACATCAAATATAATTGGATGTACTGTTTTCCATGTTGGATGTTGAAGATTAAGAACAAGGCTTTCAAACGAGTTATTTAGTTTAGGTTTAGGATTAATTAACAAGCTTGAATCAAATATGGCTGAAACTCCCCCTCCTCAACCTGAGCCTCTAGGTATTTGAGTATTATTATGACTGGGAGGAGTGGCTTCATTTAAACTAACATGTTCTTCATTGCACAGCCAGGTTTTGGTAAAACAGAATAGATCATTTTCATTTTTTTTATTTCATTCATTTAAAAAATAAATGCAACAACAGCATTTAACATGAATGAAAAGGAGCAGAAAGAAGTAAAAACTTATGTCTGCCCCCTATCAACACAAAATCATTCACAGTTCCAGTTCATTTGTGCTGTCTCATGCAGCCGTCTCTTTTTCTAGGACATCAAAACACAAAAAACATCAATAATGTTGATCTGCTACTCCGCAGTATTATATTTCTGCAACATTGATAATTTAACATACTTCTTAAACACATACATGGACTTAAAAGTTTTAATTTTACAATTAAGAATGTTCCACAAACTGACTCCTTTGACACATTTTTCCTTTAAAGCCGATTGGAACCTTGGTTTAGTAAAAACCTCAGTACCTTTTAGTTCATATCTACTTTTCCTCTTGGCAAATCTGTTTTGCAAATTGTTAGGTAAACTTTCCAGATGAGCTTTATACATGGTTTTTAGAAGGTTATACTCTACTAATTCATTAAATTTCAGTGTTTTTAGTTGTATGAATAAATGATTAGTTGGATCTCTGTATCCACTTCCACTGGTAACTCTAATCGCTCTTTTCTGTAAAAATAAAATAGGATTAATAGTTTGATTATCTGATATCAATTTGTTTATTAATACTGCTTTAGAATACAAATATCTAATATTTAATAGTCCACATCTAATTTTCCTATTCTGTTCCATCATTGCAGATGTTGTTTTAATTCCAATTAGGTTGTTAAGTGTATCTCCTCTTTTGTTAACCTTTGATTTAACCGATCTGAGTCGGGGGACAGACACCGTGGTTATTAGACTATGAGAGGGCGGCTGCTCTAACGGAGGCACAGAGGAACGCGTTACACTGCACCTCTGATTACTGATATCTACCTTGGGTTGTCATGGTTTATGACCGATAATAAACTCGGTCAGATTTCTTTATATCTGTGGGATGAATGCCGTCTCTCTTAATCAGACCAGGCTTTCCCCAGAACGTCTTCCAGTTATCTATGTAGCCCACATCATTAGCTGGGCACCACCCTGACAACCAGCGGTTGTATAGCCTATAGCTAGGTGCCTAGCTATAGGCCTAGCTGATTTTTTAGGGGTGACCTCTAGCTCACCCAGTAAGAGCGTTCGCCCCATGTTGGCTGAGTCCTGCAGCGGCAACCCTTTGCTGCGTGTCATACCCCACCTCTCTCCCCCCTTTCATATCTATCCACTTTCAAAAATAAAGGGAAAAAAAAGCCCCCCCAAAAAAAAAAGTATAAGCCCAGCTAGTTTAAGTGCAATCCAGGCAAATGCTTATGCCCCGTTGATGCGGGCTCTTAGCAAGCAAGGTTTGTTTTAAATGTAATCCAGACAAATAGCCGCTAAATTAGACAATAAAGCAGAGTTGAGTAAGTTTTTGGTGGAGCAGCAAACAAGCGTCCGTAATACAGCACGAGAACACCGGAAATGAGGCAATACACTTAACGTAAACATCAGCACCACAAGTTCACCATAATCTCCAGAAGAAGTACTTCCATGTGCGCCCTCATTTAGAAGAAGTCTCCCGGCTAATCCTGCCTTGTAACTGACCAAAGTTGGAGAAACAACCTTTCTTTTACTGTCTATGGAGCTAACTGACATGATCTACCATCTGAGCTACTGAGCATGTGCAGAGTGGAATCAAAGATAGTACAGAAGGAAAGATGATTCACTCTGTAGCTAAAACAGAGACCTGAACACAAGGTGAAAAGAGGAGCTGCAGCAGTGAGAGAGAGATGTGCTGTACAACAACAATATATTAAACCATGTAAACATATTCTGGTACAACATCAAAATACAATTATGAACCTGAAAATGAGCATAATATGGGAGCTTTAACCCTCTGTTCAACAGACTTATCAACCATAAAGACAATATTTAGCTTTACGTGTTTACATTACATTAAACTGTCATAAATAGTTGGTCTTGACATTGGCTGTTATGTAGTCATGGTCAAATGCTGAGAGAACAGGTGGATGTCTTTATAGAAAAAGTAACGTGATAAGGTTCTAATAAAGTGATGTAATTTAAAGGAATATAAAAATAAAGTTTTCTCTTTCACCTTGTGCAATCTGTATAATAAACTGACAAGTTGATGAACACCTCCATTTGTCATTACTGGGTGTCATTTTTCTTTCAGATCAAACATCTTAAGATATGAACAAATTTCTTTGTTCTTTCAACTGGATATCAATGTGCTGTGGCTTAGTGGTTGAAGCACCTGTCTTATCAACAGGACATTTTGAGTTCAAATCCCAGCAGTGTCTGATCATCAGCAAGTTACTTTCTTGCAGTGTTTGTCACAACACTAATTCCTTAGTGACCTTTGCTTTTTCAAGCAAAGCATCAGCTTTGTTTGATTGTAGTAAAATTAACAGTTTGGAAGAAATCTGAACAAACTAACTATGTTAACTTGGACATATGTTTTGCCTGAACCTTGTAGCCTCACTACTGAAGTACCTCATGGTACTTGGTCATGTTATTTACTCACGTGGCTTTACCACAGCTTTGCAGAGCAAAGCTGTGGTTGGGACCCGGCTGGTTCAAGTCCCCGTACCACCGAAGTACAGAGGTGGACTCGTAGCTGGAGAGGTGCCAGTTCACCTCCTGGGCACTGCCAAGGTGCTCTTGAGCAAGGCACAGAACCCCCCCCCCCCCCCAAAAAAAACTGCTCAGGGCTCCTGTTCTGCAGTTGCAGCCCATTCACTCTGATATCTCTCCATTCGTGCATGTAAAAGGACCTGAGAGTGTGTGTGTGTGTTTCAGGCCTATGTGTAGTGAGTAATAACATAGTGTAAAATTGTAATTTCCCCACTGGGGATCAATAAAGAGTATAAATTTAAATTATTATCAATTATTATGTAGTGATGGCCAAATGAAGCCTCATGAAGCTTTGTGAACCATTTTAAAGAAAACAGCAATTCAGTGACCTCTTAACCCTTCCTTGAACAGAGAGAGAGAGCGCCATCTAGTAGGCTCAGGAAAAAAGAAAATGATCATGACGCTTCATAAAGCTTCAATTGGCCAACACTGCTGTAACGCTTAGCAGATGACACCCCATTACATTAAATTGTTAGAAGTGGTTAGTGTTGACATTGGCTGTCATGTAGTGATGGCCACCATTTCATTCATTTTCTGAGCCCACAAGTTGGCGCTCTTGGTTTAATGAAAAAGGCAATTGAGAGTGTTTTGTTTAACCCTCTGTTAATATTATTAATATATTAAAGCAGCAATATTTACCATTAACAATGGATCACATAGTATGTACTTGTATGTAACCCCCCCACCCCTCACTGTACACCTGTGCACTCAGACACAGTTAGACACAGTTAGTTAGTTCCTACATATAAGATGTGGCCTGTACATTGGACCTGACCAGTACATTGGATACATGGAAACAAAGGATAAGATATGTTATGAAAGACAATTTAGCACATCACATTAAGACTTGGCAGTCCTTGGTTTCTTACCTGTCACAATGAAAGTTATAAAATACATACACTCTGTATTACTATATCTCTTGAACAAGTTAGATGAGTAGAAGTAGTAGATTGGGGATTGGGGTATGGGGGAATGAGACTCTCTTGTATGCACTCTTATTTTTTATTTTTTATTTATTTTTTTCATTCCATCCTCATTTCTTTATTAATTATTCTTTGGTTTCGCACTGTGTGCTTTAATTCTGTTTTTCTGTATTGAATATTTTATGTATACAGATTAATAGTTGTAACCTTGTAGGAGATCAATGTGCCCTGCAGGCCTTACTGAGGGAATACAGATCCCACTATAAAATAGCTCTATATACTGAGGCTCCTGTTATATGGTGACTCTCAGTTTGTAGCAGCTCTAACAGTAACAGCAGTAGCATGAGCGCTTTTATATTGAAGTCCTGTCATTCTTTTGTATATTATTCATGTTTTGGTTTGAGTTCTGTTGGCGAATGAAAAGGCAGACTATCGATCTTGTATGAACAGTTCCATATTTATTAAAAGACATTGTGGATGCACAGCAATAATAACAAAGTGAGGAATCAGGAAGAGAATTTGAGGAGAAAAGACGACCAGTGAAGGAACTTTCCAGTGCGTATTGTCATGTGTAAACAGCAGCTTCCTGTCAGGTCAGCAGGGCCACACGGCGAGCTCGTCCTCGCGCTCACAGCTCAGACTTCAGGAGCTTCTTAGCCGCCTCCATGTTGCGCTTCACTGAGGGCGAAAACATTTCCATTGAATCAGTGTGTTCCACGGACACAAACAGACCTCATGAGCTAGCTGTGGCACTTACACAGATCCACGTCGCTGGGTTCGTAGGCATACATGCGGTTGCTGTAGCGACCGTTGATGTCGGCCCTCACCGTCATCGTGGGGTCTGTAAAGACATCAGAAGGACCGGCTGAGCACCAGCTGTGTATATACTCCTTGCAAAAAGCATCTTACAACCAAAAGTAGCTTTCTATGTGAAAACTGTAACGTTCAGCCTCAACCCAATGATGTATCATTTTAACATGGAAACAGGAAGTGTTAGCTGAGTAACTAAAGCTATAGTAAGCGATGTTAATCCAATTTACATTTTGTGAAATTCAGCAAATATCTCCTTACTGTCAGCCAGCTCTCTATTTTATGTGCAGGAGTTATCAACAAGACGAGTTGGCAGAGAGGACTGAAGAATACAAATTAAAGAAGAAGTTGTATGAGCGGGAAAGGAGGAGGAAGAGCCTTGTTAACATCAGTGAGGCGTTTCAACGCTGCAGAAACCTCCGTGATTTCAAAGGAATGAAAATTGATGAGGGCTCTGGTTATGGAGAAGTGAGTAATGTTAGCTTTGCTGTTTTCAACAGGTCAGTTTAACCTCGCCCGTTTGCTATTGTTTGTGATGGCTGCTCCCAACTGGCTGGCTTTACAGCAGTATCGACAGTTTGCTAATCCACAACCTAACGTGATCTAACATCGATTCTGCGGGGGGGGGGGTTAAGTTCAAATATCAACAATCTTCACGCAGCATTGCTTACTGCACCTTTAACATGTGAACAGGGAACAGGAAGAGTTGTGTTAGGAGATAGCTCTTACCGACAAAAATGATTCTGGGAACATACTGTCCATCAGGAGACAGATGTTTGTCTGTGGTTTCATACTGGAGGCGAGAAAAGGAATAGCACATGGTCAGACATGTCACAGTGTGAACCATGCCAGCTCAGAGCGCTGGCCCTAAAACCTACTGTCTGATCCCCGTGGAGTCTACAGGGACAACACTAGTATTATTGGCATCAGAGATTTCTGCCTTTTGTATTTTTGCCCCAGCTGTTTTCACTTGCTTTTAGGTGGGTGGGGCTACGTTTGGAAAAGGTGATGTCACACTTGTCTGTGCACCAATCCCAGTTAGTATGATAGAATGACAGTGTGACGACAGCTTGTTCAGGGTTGTTCACTAAGTTGACTATCAAACTCTGGGTAAACAATAACTAAGCTGAACTTTATTGAATATTTAATATTATAGAGACAAACAGGAAAATAAACCAATATGAATACATGCATTATAATTAATTAATATATACATGTTATAATACACTGGTATAACACAAGGTTTTTAAAGGTTTTATACTTTTGAAAGCAGCTCAAACTTGAATACAGATCGGGTGGTATGCACCGTTAAGACACCTTGTGGAGCCAGACTAAAAAGTCCTGTCACTCACCACCAGATTGAGGACGATGAAGTCCTCATCCAGCATCTTCTGGATCTTGTTGTCCTCAGAGAAAACCTTCTTCAGAGCTGCAGGAGAAACAGGGTTTCATTTCTACAACATGTGACAACAAATGACTGCTGCTCGTCTAACAGGTTTTTTTCAAATTCAGTGGAAAGCTTTTATTTTCATTAGATAGTGTAGATGAGGGGGAGAGAGAGAGGGGAGGACTTAGCCGTACATGAGACACACGCTCTATGAGCTAGATGTCGCCCCATCCTCTGCATGAGGATTCTAATGAGTGAAATAAGAGGAGTCAGGAGTGGGCCTTACCCTGGCTGTGTGGGCAGTCTTCCAGGTGAAACAGGACCATCAGAGGCTTGTTTCTAAAACACAAATCAGCTTCACTTACATTTATTCATCATCATTAATCACTACCAGCGTCAGTGTTTAAACCAGGACTTACCGTGCCCTGGACCAGTACAGAGCCTCCTCGTACGTCTGAGCCCAGATCAGCTGATCCCCCCAACCTGCACAGACACAGAGCCGTTAGAGAGAAGAGACAGTACTGACCCGCTGGACTTTAGTGTGAGAGGTGCAGCTGATGCTCACAGACCTCGGGACAGAGTCTGAGGGATCCTCTTGCCAGATTTGGGGATGTATTTCCCAAGGGTGGAGGACATGGCCACCAGGACCAGGAGTACCGACAATGCCGCTTTGATCATCTTTATAGACTCACTGGAACATGAGGAACAGACTAAATGTTCAAACTGTGTGACCAATGAAGGAACAGTATCAAAATGACATCACATTTGGCAGGAATGGGAGAAAGGTAAACTTTCCCTTCCCTCTTAGAAGGAACAGGGTTGACCTGTATCTTTCAGCACTTCCTCCTACGGAACAATCTGATTTGGTTGGCAGAAACAAGTGAAGAGAAAGAAAGAAAGAATCCAATCGTGGAGTTGTTGGAATGCGGTGTGCATTTCTGCCTACATTAACAAGTTATTTCCTAGTTGTTGAAAGTTATTACAGAATAATGTATGGTTGGGATCAGAATCACAGACTTGTTGGATAAATACAGAAATAAAAATGACTTGACTGCAGTTACACAGCATTTCCCCGCGGTGGAAGTGGAAGTGGAAGAGTGTCTTACCTGTTCCGACTGCTCAGCTGAGAGTGATCCAGGATCTGCTGCACCTGCACTCTCACCTGCCCGTATTTAAACAGCCGTTCCCTTGCTGGCCCGCCCCCCCCAATCCCCTCCCACCCTACCCAACCCCTTCTTAGGTAATTTGAGGTTTCCGTGTGTATTGCCAAATAATGTAGTGTGGCTGCTAGGGGAACAATATAAAGGAACCCATTTTAAATTAAGATTTTATTTTTTGTAATTGTTTACGTATTCTACCATCCATGTGCGTTTGCAATAAGCTGCTCTCATCACACTTCTTCGAAGGAGTTTGGCGTTCAACTGTGCACAGCTGCAAGAACAGTTCGTGCATGGCTAGAGACATAGACACCTGTTGTTTGGCATGTCCATTCATTCATCCATTCATTATATTCTATTCTACTCTATTCACCCTTTCTAACAGTGTGGACACTGTTGTGGGTCATTAACAAGCAGTTTGGTTGCGTCCACAGCAGGCTGATGTGTGACGTGCTGAGACGTTGGCTCGGATCCAAGGACAGCTCAGCTCTAACTGAGGAATGTCATCAGATGGAGGAGCATGATTTATCTTTTTATCTTTATGTGACACACAAAGTGTAACTGAATGTGTCTCTCCTACAAAGTCAACACAGATTGATGAAGATGAACAATGAGCATGTTTGGTTTAGAACCACAGCTGCCGTGAACAGTCAAACAGGACACATACAGGCGCATTAGCCTTTATGATTATTGATTACAGTTTGTGGAATCCTATTCTTTTAATTGGACTGGGCCTTACATTATAATAAGACATGTTCGTAATAAAGATGAAAGCATCTAGAGGACACTGAGGTGTACTGTGCCTGAGTTTATCTGGAAGCATCTCAACAGTGTGTGCTCTGCTCTGAATGGCAGCTTTGTTCAGGCCCAGCCCTGCATCCTACAGCATCTCCGCCTCCAACTGTCCACTAACAGTTACTGTTCACTAACAGTTACGGTCCACTCCAACTGTCCACTAAAGGTTACCGTCCACTCCAACCGTCCACTCTAACTGTCCATTCTAACCGTCCACTAACAGTTACGGTCCACTCCAACTGTCCACTCCAGCCGTCCACTCTAACCATCCACTAACTCTAACCGTCCACTACAGGACTGGTTAGTGAGATACATTTGTGTTTTTGTTTAAATATCACAAACACATGGTATTGCTTCTGATAAACTATTGTAATAAATAGTTTTAATAAATCATTTATGTATAAGTCATTTGTAAGAAGATTTTTGGATTGCCAGGTAGGGGAAAACCATTCTCCAGCTAATGGACCTCTTGATAGTTTACTAACGACTTATTAAACTTTATAACTGCTGACTTGATAGTTCACTAACGACTTATTAAACTTTATAACTGCTGACTTGATAGTTTACTAATGACTTATTAAACTTTATAACTGTGGACTTTAAATGCCCCAAAAAAATCTATAAAGAAATAAGGACTTTGTTAGGGACTATTTTCAGTGGAGGATTAATCAACATGTGTGAACACGTGTGTGTTCATGGTGCAACAGGAAGGCTCACTGATGAGTTTTTATGATCCATCAGGCTACGATAAACACACAGTACTCATTAGCAGATCACATTCACGTCCCACAAGGCTCAGTACTGGGCCCACTTTTATTCTCCAGTATGTTACCTGCACACATTCACATCAGAATCAGAATCAGAAAGGACTTATTGCCAAGTACATTACATTACATTATTGTAATGTCATTTAGCTTACACTTTTATCCAAAGTGACTTCCAAGTGCTTTCAAACCTGAAGGTGCAAACTCCAGAGAACAAGTAGTAAGTGCAAGTACATTAGCTTTAAATAAGCAAAACTACAAAGACCCATATTAAAGTGCAGGTTTTTTTTCATGTTTATCCGAGGTGTATACGGAAGAGATGTGTTTTTATCCTTCGTCGGAAGATGTGTAGGCTTTCGGCCATCCTGATGTCAATAGGGAGCTCATTCCACCATTTGGGAGCCATGACAGCAAACAAGTAAGTAGCACTTACTAGGAATTTGCCATGGTTGTTGGTGCATACATAAACAAACAAACATATTGAACATAAATATGAAATAAACAACCAATAAATACAAATAACACATACATATAACTATTTAACATTAAGAAAGAAAAAAGAGGCTGTATGGATTAGTGCAGGATGTGCAAATGTTGAGGGATGTGCAAACATTCAGGATATATAGAATGTACAGAGGACAGGATGTAGGATTAGATTCGATGTCAGTGGGGGTCCGGGGCCTTGTTAATGAGGCTGACGGCAGAGGGGAAGAAACTGTTTTTATGACGTGAGGTTTTGGTTCTGATGGACTTCCGCCTCCTGCCACAGTGGAGGGATTCAAACAGTTTGTGTCCAAGGTGAGAGGGATCGGCTACAATCTTTCCTGCCTGCCTCAGCATCCTGAGAACAGGTCTTGGAGGGACGGCAGATTGCAGCCAATCACCTTTTCTCATGAACGGGTTTGTATGATAGAGTACGAAAACTTATGCACAACAATTCGTATAATATCTTAGGAAATCATGTGACCGGTCATTTGACAACCGGTTACATGACAGTTATGTTTAGATCTTTACAGGTAAATTTAGCCGAGAAAAGGTGACTTGGAGCTGGGCACAGAGCACCGAGAGGAAAAAAGATTGTGGTTTTGGTTAAAACAGCGGTCTCAATGAGTAGTACTCCCGGGACATGAACAATCGTTTCCTGGGTGAAAGTCTTGTGTTTTCTCCTTAACTTCTTCCGGGACATGAACTCTGCCCCAGCTTGAAAACCCTGTGTTTTAGGAGCCAAACATCCCCCCAACCTCCTCCCTACAAGGATCTTCCTGCTCTTATACAGCAGCAGTCAATGTGCTGCTTACAGTCATAAATACGTAGAATACATACCAGTTACACATCTATATGTACCAATGGTTGATGAGAACAGCCTGGTTACCTTCGGGCCATCTAGTTGTAATAAATAATTATCTTTTATCGGTACATGGAGGACAAAACAACAAATGAGTCGCAGGACAATGCCAAGACACGAAGCCAGCCAATCAGAATTGACCATGGCACAGTATGCAGCTGGAAGTGCCTTTATAACATTCATTAATAGATTACTTTATTAATGAATTGAATGAATTTATTAATGATTACATTCATTACTAGATAACCAAAATGTTTTTTTGAATGGTACAAAAAGTGAAATTGCTGTTGAAAATGACAGATCTCATATCAATTTAGAGCATTATCTCTATTTTTTTTTAATAATAATAATAATAAAATAAATGTTTGAATTTTAATCTTAAAGTTTCAGAGAAATCTGCCCTGTCATACAACTTCATCCTGATTTGTTTCAGCATCCACTGTGGAGAGGTCAGAGGTCAAAGGTCATGGAGAAGTCACCTGTGATATCATAGACAGAGGTCTCCCCCCTTATACACCCCATCATCATACTGAGGTCAAATGATGAACCATCTCCATGACAACAGTGTGTTCATTCTGTTTCTAATGGCTACAGCATTCCGTCAAATGGTCCCCTGGTTTAAATCATATATCATATCATATATGAATTGCATTCCTCTGTAGGGCTTTCTGTATTACATTCTTCCAGTAAAACGCTTGTCAAACCAAGTGTCCCAAAGAACAGAACAAATGACTGTTGGATGCTGTGTTAGCAGGATGTGGGAGCAGTCAGTGCTGAGGTGTCCTTAACACACTACCCCCCCTCCCCCCTGTGTCCGTGTGTTGTCACAGCACCATGGTAAATATTTGAACTACAGGGCCGGGTGAAAGGCCGCTCCTGTTAACACTCAGCCCCGCCCTGATAACACGGATCTGACGCTGACCCGCTCCACACGCACTCTGCTATTGGCTGGCCCGCTCAAATAGGATGCAACTTCCTGTTCAGAGTGAAGCACAATGCAGCAGCTCATGAACACCTGAACTCACCTCAGATAAAGCTGAGAAATACTAACACACATGATGTGCTGACCACTGTATTGACATTGCTTTTCTCTTTGGATTATTTCATGTCACATAGCAAGGATCTATTCCTTTGTGCAAAATAGAAAGAAAAAAGGAGGAGTCAAATTGAGAATATTGATCAGGTTAGAACACAGGGTTTATTCTATTATAAATTAACGAACATTTGTCTTTGAAAGCCCTGATATAAACCACACTTCTCTGAGATCCTGCTGGTTTAAGGTGCACTGACAACCTCTGTTCAATGAGAGCAAACGCATGAAATAGATCACATCGTTTGGCATTTCCACTTTCTCTGAACAGTCTTATATTTTCTAATATTTTGTAAAGGTCAATATCAACAGTGTGCTCTGTGGATTGGTTGACTAAGAGAATAAGAGTCTACGGCCACGCTGACAGCTCCGTCAGGCTGTAGAGTGTACAGTGATGCTAACATCAGCATGCTAACATGCTCACAATGCTAACATTCTGGTGCTAGGCGGGTATCATGTGGTCCAGTAGTTCAGTAGGGAGCGTGCCTATGTTCCCATAGCCCTATGTTCCCACATTTCTAAGATTTGTTTTCCAAAATTAGGCCCTATGTTCCCACATTTCCTTTTTCATAAATTTGTATCAGATTTTATCCCCCTAAGCCTAACCCTAAGAAATGTTGTGGGAGGATAGGGCTTAACTTGAAGGGAAATGTAGGAACACAAGACCTGAAGAACGATGCAGATGTAGTCACGTTTCTTCTCGACAGGTAACATAATTACCATGAATGATTTATCTTTCACTTGGTTATTAGTAGTCAAAAAAATAAATAAAAAAAAAGACAAAAAAGCTTGACTGCTTTTTTGTCTTTGTTTTTGTTCTTTTGTATGTGAACATTTACAGACAACCACCTAGTGGAGTGTTTGGGCTTTTTTGGTTTTCATGTGGTAACTCACCACGTCACTCAGGTGTTTCCAATCAGCCTACACAAAAGAGGAAATTGTTTGTTTGAGAAGCACACCCTGAAGAAGGCAGTATGTGCCGCTACGCGGGGGCTGCTTCTTCCTGTCTTTTAAATTTTCTATTATGAAATAGCCAGCAAAATAAAGGCTTTTTAAATATTTTTTGAAGAAGAGTGCCTTGGTTTTCCCCTTTTTTTCTACACTCAATTGAATTCCCGACCCCAAAGAGCACCTTCTAACATATGACTGAACTTCCTGAGCACCCTGGACTTTTTTATGTCAATTGCTTAAACGTGAAAATGAAACAAAGTTACCCATAGCACAGGGCCTCCTGAAATGATAAAAAAAAAATATATATATATAATGTATATATAATATATATATATATATATAGAGAGAGAGCTTGTTTTATGATTCATTAAGAGTATATAGTTTTATTGTATTAATAAATGGCACTTTGTTGAAGTATTTAATGTGTCAACTCACTGATTCTTGCTTACTCATTACGTGGCGTTAGTAGTTTTAAGGAGTAGGAGTTGGTATACATATTCAGGGGAGCGCAAGGATGGGTACAGCTTTATCAATACTAGTTAAACAATTGTACAGTTTTATTCCCAACTTGTATATATTTTAAATTATTTGTTCTTATATTCTATCCTATTATTATTTCATGTACATTGTATCCTATTATTTCATTTATATTCTGTATGTGTGCTGTGTCTGATATTGTGCTGCTGCAACACTGGTAGAGATTGTGCACCGTAAAACGTGTTTCCTGTTGTAATTACAATAGTTAAATACCTCTGGTTTCTCTTAAGTGTGTTTTTCAAATGTTCTTATGAAGGATTTGTGGAGTTGAGAAATATAAGTTTCTCTTTCCCTTATGTTGTTATAAAGCATAAATTAAAGAAAAGTGTGTGAGTGTGTGTGTGTGTGTGTGTGTGTGTGTGGGGGGGGGGGGGGGGGGGGGTCTCGCACAGGGCATCATTCAATGTAGAACCACCCCTGGTGGGAACATAGGGCCTAATTCTAAGAATAATCTTAGAAATGTGGGAACATAGGGCCTAATTTTCAGTGAAAAATAAATTCTTAAAAATGTGGGAACATAGGACAGACAGAGTGAATGGCATACAAGTTGTACATTACACAACATACAAAAAAAAAAAAAAAATAGCTAAGCTAATGTCCCTCCTTCACTTCGCTTTTAGAGTATCATTTTGTAGAATCATTCTCTGGCTAAACCTGTTGCAGCATTGTAAAGTGTGGGACAGGACCAGCCAATCAGAACCAGTCAACAGAACATTACAACAAAGACATTTTTATTTTGAGTCATCTGTGTAGCTATTTATGTACATGAACGCATCATCATTGTATACAAATGCATTCCTAGATATTCACAACATGACGAGGAAATGAGGACAAAGAGGCTAACTGCCAAATCAGACAACTCAAGAGGGGAAACTGAGCTGCAACATTAAGGAGTCCCTGTCCCTTAATGTTAATGTCATCTCCAACCAGCTGACTGACAGTGAGCCCTGAGGTCTGACATCACTAAGACGCTGGGACACCTGTAGTGTGTCAGTGTGTCATCAGACTCTCACTTACACAAGAAATATTTTAATCTAATGGACACATTTACATGAAATCTAAAGTCCCCAGAGGATGAAGTCTTTCATTTTGGACACCATCCGGTTTGGAGCTCCACTGCTGGAGAGGCTCTAAGAATAGTATGTGCCAGTACTAGCACAGCACCCCTAGTGGCTGTGCTAGTACTGGCACATACGTATACACGTACTGCAGGACATTAAGAGTCCTGCACAAATAACTACATCTGTAAAGAATCTGTGTGTTTATGTTCATTCAAACTTATTTGGAGCTGCAGTTTGGGCTGTTTCTCTTATTTTGCCGTAAGGTTGACAGTACACCGGTGTCTCCCTTCTTTTACAGTGGAGTGATCCCTTCAGGCCGGTGTGGACAGAGGCAAAGATTTAAAAAGTCACGGCATGTTAGAGTTGTAAATATAGATCTGTATCTGTAATGTATGGACACTACATGTTGGAAAGGGGCTTTTCCTGTTTCCATGTCATCCAAACTGCTTGTTGTTCTTTCAAAATAAAACAGTACATTTATGTTTGGACATTTATTCAATACACTGTGTACAAAAGAATTCAACGAAAAATATGACTGTGTATGAATGTGTATTCTGTATTCATAGAAACACATGAATACAAACATTTCATCATTCATCTTAAAAAAGGGCCAACATTCTCAAGATTGCATCCAAATAAAAAAAAAAACATGAGGGAGCAACAAAAAACTATTACACTCTTACAGTCCCACAAGAGACGCACAGGTCATTGTTTTCACAGAAAACACTCAATATAGCTGACTCATGCCAAGATCCTGCTGGCTGCAGACAGAGACCAGGAAACAGGACCAGGCCAACCAGCTGTCTCTGAGCTGCTGACCACACAGGGAAAGCTTACATATGACCACACACACCCGCACGCACGCACACACACACACACACACACACACACACACACGATGCTTCTGCATCATCTCCTCTCATTAACCCCAGCTGCTGGAAGAACCTCAGCGGGTCAGCGCGGCTCACTGCTCAACTTTTGGGTGAAATAAAGCAGTTTAAATACTGTGCAGTTCTTTTTCAGGTCCAGTTTTAATAAATCATAGCTGTGGCTAAATTCTGTTGGCCTTTTTCATAATAAAGTGCTTCCTCAATGTTTGTGTCACGTTTCGGACTCTTATGTACAGAGCTGGCACCTGAAGTACCAAACTAAAGGGAATATGAAAGCAATATGACATGTAGGTCCACAGTACAACAGCCACAGTGGGAAGGGAATTCAGTCGGTTTTCTGCTGAGTAGGACACTTCCATTTGGTCACCACGGTAACGGTGTGGAAAGTGACGGAGCAGACAGGCAGACATAGTGGTCAAGTGTGTTGGCTTGTTTCTGTCTCACTGTTAAAATGATCCCAGTAAAAACAGACAGTCCCATCAGTGATCATCTCCTATGTCCTGCTTCACTGAGAGTGCAGGGGTCCAGTCCTCCAAGGGCCCACAGGCCGGCAGCTAGTGTCCATGCTGGGGGGGGTGGTTGTGAGCAGGGTGGTTGGGGGGCAGGGGGGGTCCGTTGACACCAGGGTGGTAGAAAGCACAGTTGCTCTCATACCTACAGCTTCCCTTCATCATGAAGTGACGACACACGGGCCTCTTGGACATGTCTGTCAGGAGGAAACAACAGCATTACAACACATGTCACACACACACATCCTTTCTACTCCACATCTTGTGCTGTCACTTTATGTGGGGGGGGGGCACCCTCTCATTACCAGCACACAGGAGTTTCTCTGGTTAGGAATGAACTGCCAAGCTCTACTTTTGGCCAATTTAACCTTTTTTGGAAATTATATAAGAGGCAGAGGAGAGAGAGACATGCAACAAAGGTCCTGCATGGAATCAAAGCGGAGACAAGTCAATGTGTCCCCTTCTATGTCCTGTGCTGATGAGGACACCAGTCTCAGCTGCCGAGACACACTAACCAGACGGTCGACCGTTGACAGAAAAGGCAGTTGGACTGATCAGTCGGCTCCCCGAGGTCCAAAAAGTACCTCGGAACACACCTAAGCGACGCTGTTATGGAGACGTAATACATCTCCATATGTCTCTGTATTGTCGCCCAAAAAATGAAAACAGACAGCTGATTGGACGAACGCATTACGTGGGTCTGGCTGCTGCTTCCACATATTTTATGAAGATAGTTCACCGAAATGTGTTTCTGAAAACATTTTAAGGAGAAATAGGCCATGCAGTTGCTGAATCTGTCTTCATTTCAGATCAACAAAGGTCAGATTAAAAGATTTGTCAGATTTTGAGAGGCTTAGTCATCTCATCCCGGTCGCCATTTCCGGACGACGGCACCGGACACACCGAACAGACTCGAGTCACTGACCTCGCCAGACTGTCTGACGGCCGATAATCGGCCCGGTGTGTCAGGGCCGTTAGAAGAGATCAACATGGGAGACATACCGTTCATGTTGTTGTGTCCTCCTCTGGGCCCCCCTCGTCCTCGGCCCCTGAAGCCCGGCTCTCCTCCTCCTCGGCCCCGTCCTCCTCGGTGGAAGTGGCCCCCTCTGTGAGGGCCCCCCCTCATGGACTCATCTCCCCAGTAGTTGCTGTTGTCCCCCCGGCCCTGGCCAGGGGGCGGCCCCATCATGCGCGGGCCTCCGCCAGGGTTGAAGGGTGGGCCATGGTTGTGGGGGGGTGGAGGGTGGTTGAAGCGAGGGCCGCCGGGCGGGTTGTTGGGGGGGTAGCCGCCGTTCATGGGCATCTGCATGTGCATGTTCATGTTCATATTCATGTTGTTCATATTGTTCATGCCCGGTCCGTGGCCCAGCAAACCTGGGTTGACTGGATGGAAAGAAAAAGTGGTTAACTAAGTAACAGAAGGAGCACAACAGGTAGACATGTTGCCATGACAGCAGGGGGGACAGTAGTTCAACCACGGAAGAAGAGCTTGAGTTTACCTGGGGGAGGTCCACCCTGGTTCTGGTTCTGGGTCTGCTGCAGGGAGCCCAGGAGTTGCTTGATCTTGTCTGAGAAGTTGGGCTGCTTGATCAAGTCTTCAGTCGACTGGTTCCCAGACGCACCCTGATAACACACAGCTATACATCAGCTACACTACTACCACCGGATATGTTACACTACATACCGATGAAACTGTGATTTCATGAAAAATAAAATGGTAAGTGTACTTTGTGATCCAGAATGTCAAAACAGTAGGTGTGTAAAAACCAGCTCCTGCTGCTGTTTACCATGATGGAGGAGAGCAGCTCCTGCACGTTGACAGTGGGGGCCACGGGGCTGCTGGCAGCGTTGGGGGCCACAGGGCTCCGTGAGTTGCTGCTCAGGTTTCCCATGAGGTTGGCCAGGACAGGGGGCAGCTTGGAGCTCTCGCTCTGGGCCAGGGCAGAGCCCTGCTGGGAGGTCGTGTCCATGGGCTCCACATAGCCGTCATCCTGCATGGACGAGTCCTGCAGGGGAAACACACACGTACACAAGGTGTTTAATACAAGATCTGGGAGACAGGATGTGTGTGTGTGTGTGTGTGTGTGTGTGTGTGTTTTGGGTGTACTAACCTCATCCAGAGGGATGAGACGGGGAGGCATTGGTTCATACGGCTCTGGGTCTGGTTCATGTGGACTGTCAGGCACACTATGATCAGAAAGGATGAAAAATCATTACCATACACTGCAGGCCCTCACCCTTCTTCTTAGGGTGAAATTCTACATATAACAAACATAGAAAGGGTCAAAGGTTGACTACCTCTCTTTGCTGAGGAAGATCTCCTGCAGGATGCCCATCTCACGGTCTCTCTGGGTCAGCTTCTCAGTGCTGTTGGCCCCGTAGATGACCAGGCTGCCGGTCAGCGTCAGGGGCCTCGGGGGGGTCCAGGGGACCCTCTCTTCCATGGTGTCATGGGAGGTCCGACGGGCCGTCTCAAACATCTGCCTGTCCATCATCAGCTCTCGTTTGGCCGCCTCTCCAAAGTCCTTAATCTTGTTGACGTTGACTGTGAATCCAGAGTAATATCATTAATAATTCTGATTTTTATCAGATAGTTTGTGTCTTAGAACAGCATGCTGGGCATGGCTTACCTCTCTCTGTCTCGTCCAGATCAAAGTAGAAGTAGTGTTTGAGCTGCTCCTCCTCCGCCCAGTGGACCGTCTTCTTCTTCTTGCCCTTCTTGGTCAAGCTCTCTTCTTCTCCCCGGGGTTCTGCAAGAGCGTTGGGCTTCTCACCTGCACACAAACACAACCATGGCAGGAGATTGAGAACAATCGCATTTTCAATCAAATGAGAAAAAAATAATAATAAAAGATAATGTCAAAGAAGCTGACCGTTGTCAGAGAGCTCCGTGTCCTCAGAGGGGACGGGGGTCCCGGGCTGCTCCGGCTCCTGGCTCTCATCACCTGGAGGGATGGAGGCAGAACATTCTGGAGACGATGGCTTAGCAGAAGATGAAGAATACGCAGAGGGTTTGCTGTCAAATGGATTCGCCTGAGGACAAAAAGGAGTGAGAGTGAATATGTGCAAAAAGACAGAGAGCTGACAGATGTTGACAGCTAAATGGTACTAATTCTTATTAAGTCTTGCATGAGATGAGAGACTGGAACTGATCACACACACATCAAGACTGCACAGTCTGTCATGTTTGGTTCAACAGACCAAATAATACTAATATTCTAAGTATTAAATATATGAATATTTTTGACTAACAATGGACATAATCCATAGTGACAGTGAGATGAGTGTGTACCTTGTTAGACGTGGGGGAGACAGCCTTGGTGTTAGCTGGACTAACAGCACCAGCCTTCTTCTTCTTGATCTTGATGCCGGGCACGGGGGCAGAGTTCAGAGCATCTAGGAAGCCTGTGCACTCCATCGCTGCAGAGAGGACACAAGAGAGCCGTGAACCCCACGATCATGTCTCTAATGCCTACACTACAAGACTATGAAAAGACTAAAGCCTGACACCATCTCACATCTAAAGACAACCATCTCACAAGACTGGAGATCTTGCAGGCTCACAACTAGATTTGGTTTGAAAGATTTAACCAAGCTAGCAAGCTACTGCTAGCATTAGCTGGTAACTTAAGGTAAAGTCTGCAGATTTTCTGCTCTGCTGTACATGCAGATGAATGTCTCCAGTACCCAGAGGTCTGCATTTATCTGCCAGTAAAACTCTGCTGGATGACTGCTTCAGAAGGGTTGAAATCTTTCTTTCTTTAGCATTTAGCGCCATAGCAACCATAAACAACTATGTTCAGATGATTTAATTTCACTACCAAGACTTCAAACTTAATAATATCAAACACGTTTGATTTTGTCTGAGCGTCCAGATGGGAAAAAGACGGGCTGTGTAACTCACGCTGTGCTGGAATGATCTTGACTTTGATCTCTTTGGCAGAGTTAGAGGGCATGTTCAGAGGCTTGTATTTCTTCTCCAGAGGTGGAGCATCTGATGGACCAGAGTTGCTGAGAGGAAATGAAGAGAAAAAGAAACATGTAAGTAGTGCCCTGAGCCAGCGGAGGGCAGCAGTAAGCAGATGTGGTTGTGCTGACAGAGGCGGGGGGTGTACCTGGGCCTCTTGAGGACTGGAGGCTTGATGTTGTACTTGTCACCCAGCTGGGGGGCAACAGGCGGCTTCTTAGCAGGGGCCAGACTGGGGGGGTCCATCTCCAATCCTACATCACACAAAACACATTGGTTATTTCATACACAACCTTTTCAAATACATCCAGGGCTGTGTGCATCACTGCTCAGTGAAAGTTTACCTATGGAGCGGATCTTTGTGTGGCTGGGTGCATGAGCTTTAGGTTTCTCCTTCTTCTTCTCCTCATCTCCACTTTTTTCCTTCACACCCGGCACTGGCACCTTGCCCTCCTCTTTCTTCTTCTTCTTTTCTATAAGATAAATATAGAGGCTGAGTCACCATTGCAAACGTTTCCTTTCAGTCCGTACTGCAGCTGCCCGCACAAAGTACTGTATGTACTGTGGCACGCAGTATGAACACAGTTGGGACATACTGGTACTTCTTTGTTACATTGCACCTTGAACTTTGACCCTCCTACTCATAGATGCCGTGCAAAGTATTGTGGGTCAGAACAGTCAGAAAAGCATGCTGGCTTGCATACTGCAGAATGTGACCAGATGCAGTCAGACATCCTGGTATTTTTGGCAGACATATTTGACATGCTATGTATAAGAACATCCTAAATCTCTTCCTGGCATACTACACAGTATGGTAGTATGGACACAGTGTGTGGCACACGAAGGAGCCACTGTGAAACACAGACAGACATTTTAAGTGAAGTAATGGGTGTGTACCAGCAGGAGAGTTGACACTGCTTGAGACACTCTGGGAGCGGATCGTAGCCATCCAGCCTTCTACCAGCACAGACGCCAACTTCCTCAGCTCTAAAAGTCAAAGACAAGTATATTAGTGTGATATGATACACATTACTCATTATAATAGAGATATATATATATATATATATATATATATATATATATATATATATATATATATATATATATTTGTAGAGCCTAACTGACCTTCGGTGTCTGCACTCTTGCTGAGCTGCTTCACCAGCTTGGCTGTATTGTTCTGAGGGAAGATAAAGGCAAACACAGACGGCAGGTTAGAAGCTGCAGAGGCCTGTTTAGCTCAGTGGAGGACAGTTGTGGAGGATGGACTGGGACAGTACCTGTTTGAGGTGGTCCACTTTGAGGGGCAGCTTCTGTAGCGTGAGCAGGATGAGCTGCAGCAGCGGCGTGTTGTTGGTACCTTTGGAGTAGGTGAGCCACGAGTTGAGCATCCTGTAGCCACCAACTCTGATAAATCTGGACCGGGGAGGGAAGAAACAGAGATGATCAGTGATTAGACCTGCACACACTGAAACATGGTAATCATTAGATTATCATAAGTGCTTCTTTGCTGTTGATTTTCTCCAATGGGGAGGCAGGTGCTATTCTGTGACACGTTGGCAGATATTTCCGACAGCAGAACAGTGGATGTGGGATTGAGTCAGAATATCTACGGCACTTAATAAGATACAATACACATGTATTAGAATGATCAGTTAGAAGTCTGGGAGGTGTGAGACTAATGATCAAAAGAGTAGATGTACTATTACAGTATATGAATGGTAACAGTACATTCTGTTACACCGTAGGGGAGCCATCATGTGAAACTGGGTTAAAAGAACAAACAACTGGTACTTGATACCGACTCAAGAAACATTTATTTAGAAATGTGGTATGGTTCCAGCCCTAATTATAAGATTCATGTATGCACTTTTGATTTATTTATGTAAGTCTAACACTGACCTCATCCTTGCATGCAAAAGAGCACAGTGCTCTTTGTCATCTAACTGTATGCAAGTTTATTTCAGCAACATTTAACTTGTACATAACTGAATTTCACAAGAGCTAGTAAGCAGACCTTGAGTTTAGTTAGATGAAATGTGCTCATACCTTTAGCCACACCTGTGTTCATATAAATTAAGACTTGCAATGTATACAAAGTTAAAGAGAGGCCTACCTGTTAAGAATATCATGGGATTTGGTCTGCAGTAGGATGCTCAGGTACATACATCTACTGACCATCTTGGTAGAAGCTTTCATCAGGCTGCATTACAGAAAGAGCAAAGGTGTTAAGAAAGCACACAGTGTAAGAGTCCTTCAATTGGTGAGAGGAAGGTTTAACAGTTAAAGCATAGACATGTTTGGTTCCTCACCTAAACACCTTTGGGACTCCCTCCAGGCTGCGGAGCTCTCCATCCTTCCCCAGCAGAGCCTCCACACCCTTCAGAATCTCTCTGGGGTCCACTGGTCCCCCTGCCATATCTGAAACACACACCCTCAAAGTTAACACACATGGCAACGGGACCGGGCTGCTACATTTCCTGCTGTGTACAGGAAATATGGTGTTTCTTTGGAAAAGGCATTACAGTGCTGTTTAATGTGGACTGTTTGCCTGCCAAGTAGAAAAGGAAGCTCCACGCTACATATTCCACCCAGACTATGTTTAGGAATTAGGACTCAACAACTCAAATCAAATGTCCCATAGAGGCTCAAAGGCCAGCTCACACCAGACACACAACCATGTGAACTGGATCAGGCCAACAAGGTGACAGCACACTCCACTCTGACTCATCTCACTTCAGCCATTCAGTGGTTGACAGCACCAACCTGTTTGTATCAAGGACATTCCGTCAACATCGAGGTGCAGAGAACTGACGCACAAAACCCCCGCCTGCACGACTGGCCCCCCAGGCCTCATCACACTGCTGAGCAGCAGCCGATTCATCACGCTGCACTCTGACCTATCCAGTTAACCATTTCAATATCAGTCTAAGACAGAAACACTAGAACAGTATCTAGACTGCTGATCTGGCTCATATAGTCCTATTCAAATCACTAGTCACAGAGAAGTACAGGCTGCCACACAGCACTCAAACCCATGCCTGATGTGGGGGGGGGAGGGTCCATGGGCCAACTGGTTCAGCAGGATGCTGGAACTTCTTCCTCAGTGCCTCCAGAGGGTCTCCTCTTGCAGGACAGGACATATACACTGACAGATTGTTCATTTCACACTGTTTATTCCCCGTCAGGCTAGGATTTAAGAGGCGGCAGCAACTCAGAGAACCACACTGCATGTTATTAACCAATGTACAAAATGAAATGTATTCACTAGAAATCAACTTTTCTTTACCTAATGCTTCACTTAATTTCACGGTTTCCATAATCATATCAAACTTAACTATTAATATGTATTCAACAGCTACAAATACTTTTTTTTTTTTTTTACAAATACATGAATTATATCAAGATGTATCAAACACAAAACAAGGTGAAAGGTCAAAGTTTTGTTATAATAGCAATAGCCAAAGAGGTGAATTTTTTTGAAAGAAATGTTACTGGTAATGATTTATCAAATTTTTAATACCACACGTCTAACACAATCATTCACATATGAGCACAAATGCAACTCAATCAAGGAGAATTGTAAAAGAAACATCAATGACTGGTAAACCCATTTATCTCAAATTCATGTGGTAGGCTATCTGATGAAATGATGAATGGTAAAAATATAGATTATACGCACCAACAAATTAAACATGTGATTGAAGGTAACTGTTTGAAGTATGAAATGCTTGACAACTGTAGAATTAGTTATGTTAAATCCTCAGTGGTGTTAGTGGCATCACTGTCAAGTGTTCCAGCCAGGGTACAAATCAGAGCAACGCTGCCCCCTACAGGCCACTTCCTGTTCACACACTGCCACTGTACTGGCTGTGTATTGCACAATAGCATTACACATTAATAGAACTGTTAGTGCAACATCACACGTTCAACAAAGTCATGAATAAAAGGTGGTGGACGTTTCATCATTTCTATCAGTCTACTTATTAACTTTGAAGTCCAAAGTGATCCAAACAAAGACAGCCAACACATAGGTACCTGGCCTCTATGAATGTCTTCAATTTCATGGATTTAAATTATAATCACGAGAAAAGGCCTTATGCATAACCTCCCAATGGTTCATGATATAACTGTTGTGTTGAGTCTTATAAGCATGCACATATTTTTCATGTTTATGCATTTTATAATGAAACCGTTTTTGTGCCAATTTAACTCAGAACCTGCAATTCTGGTGGAAATCAATTCACTGGAAATGTCATGATGTGAGGAATCAGTTAGGTCTTACCCGTGTAACTGTTGTAGTAGAAGTTTTATATAGTCTCAGAACTCCACAACACTGCAAATAACCCAATTCCTGTAAATGCCACAATTGTTACACATTTACACAAAATCAGTGTTAAATCGATGTTAAATCAGGCTCTGGTTCCTGGGTCAGTGGGGGAAAGAACATTATTTGTGCAGGCATACTGTGGAGTTATTACATATATCACTGGTACATTATGGTACAACAAACTAAGACTGTACACTCAAATGACTGAGTCCTCTACAAAAAATATGATTTACTGTAACCGGTGGATTAACAGACTTGACTATGACTAAGGCAACAAGGCATATTCATCAAGGAGAAACTGAATGAACCAAACAAACAGCAATGTAAGACGCCCTGGGTTATATAAGGGTAGTTGAGGCAGCCTATAAAAGGGTTTGCCTTAACCTGTCATGTGTCACAGATGAGAACAGAGCTGCTGCTGTGGCTAACCGCTCAGAGAGGGGGGAGGGGGGTGCGCTACAGCCTCGGGAGGCCGGCTGCTAATCAGAGCCCTCCCTCCGTTAACCACTTCGCCGACGGCAAACCAATCCCTACACAAGCAACAATGGCTCTGCTAGCAAAGACCGTGCTGTTGATAGGAAAACAAGTCGACGAACCAGTAATCTACCGAGCTACACGCGCAGACAATACGATGAACAGCAGTCTGTAGCGGTACTTTTCAGCATTTCGGTTTTGTAAAAACTCCCAAATGTTGCTCCGAGAACACGGCTAGCCCCCGGAGCTGTCCCGAGGACGAAGAGCAAACAACAACCAATCCACCATATTTGCCAATCCCGACTGTTTGTGCTTCGAAAGACCACTTCGCTTGAGTCATCCTGCAATCTTTATCCACAGATTGCCGAGTACATGATGCGGGCTTCCCTGTGCTTTTAATTATCGACATTTCAACACACACACACACAGTGCTGTATAAAATATGTCCACAATCCTCAAGCTAATGCAATCTTTATGTATAGATTGCGGTGGGTTTTGGTTCCGTGGAGCAGCCCCTACAAAACAAATCTGGCAGGCAAAAAGTCCGACTTCATGATCTGGAATTTGCTTTCTATGCCTACGGCAATCTTTATGAATAGATTGCTTATGGTTATTTTACGAATTTACAGACTATATTTAGTTTTATTTGCACAACTCGCCCATTCCGTCTCACACACAAAGAAACGGAGCCTTGTGCCTCCGTCCACTTTCCTGTGTGAGCTCATACTATAACATTGTCTATATTCAAATTGTTTGCCAAGAACCAAGCTAACTTACGGTGCTGGCTAACCAGCTACCGCTAGCTAGCCTACCGTCTACGACCATTTTCACTGGATTGATCTCGATTAAACTTAACTTCAAAATCAACTTACTATTGAAACTATAGATCCTCGGCGTCTCGGGTGTATTAGAGTGTGCTTTTCAGGCACTTATATCTCTTATTTCATCAATTTTATATCGTCAACCTTCATGGTTTTAATATCAACTGAAATACTTCTTATGGGTGGGGCTGTGATAGCTAAAAGCTAGCCTTTCCTTCGGGAACAAACTGGAGGCAAAAATAGTAATCAAATGTCCATTACTTGAAGAAAAAAATATGAATTTGAGTAGAGTTGTTCGAAGTCCTCGACGGTTCAGTCTTCGGCAAAGCAAATTCATACCTGCAAAACACACAAAAAGGCACACATTTAATTTCGACTCTGACAAATTCCGTCGTCCTCCGTCTATATCAAAGTCGTTTGTTGGTTCTTGAAAACATTCAAAAGGAATTTCGCATTTTAAACGGACAAATGTTGAAAATAAGTCTTGCTGTCTTTCTGACTTCACTTACCTTTGACCAAATCCAGGAATGAGCTCGAAGAGGAGGGACTTGGCTTTTATACTATGTGACGTTTTTTACGTCACGAGCAACGTTTTTTCTACGTTTTCCACTGAAACAAAATGGTGGATTACCGACCTTCCCTGTCCATCCAAGGGCATAATGGCGTAGTACACATTTTGGAAACAATAATTTTGAATTACTCCCTAGATTTACCTTGAAAGTATTGTATATTTGTATCATTAAATAGATTAAAAAGCACACCGACCCATTTAATTGATTTAGCTGGAATATAGTTACTATTTTATGTATACATTTAGGCAATAATATTTCTTTAAAATGGCGACTGGTTTGTCTGTTATGGTTGCGGTTGTGATCTATGGTTGTCAAAGTCACGTGGCAGTCGGCGAGAACAACAGAAACATTTAACAATCATATACGGTACCCCTATTGGGTAGCTATATATTTGAAATATAAAATAAAAACGGCATGGATTTGCACACAATATAAAGGAACTATAAATGATACATTGTTGATGTAAATGTTAGCTTGATATTGCTACATTATCGCTTGATCTTTAACCTTTCACCTACAACCCCCACTGTGACAGACAAACATGGCTGCCTCCTTCCAGAACATCGCGAAGCTTTTGTGCCGTCTATCGCCTTCTACTTTAACTCCATTACGACATTATCAGGTATTTATTGGACTTATGATATACTCATCGTCCGATTGATTTATTTGTATTCAGTGTACTAAGGTTTCTATAGGCTGACGTTAGGTTTAAAGGTTGGACGCAATGACATTTACATTGAACGGTATTGTTTCTATGGCTGGACGGATGCTTTTATCATGGACGGATGCTTTTCATCATGCTTTTTTGATTCCTAAGCCGTGCAGTAAAGTTAGTATCATGTTCGGTAAAAATGTCCCTTGCGTTAACTTTAATTTAATAAGAATTTGATAACTTCTCGGCAGTAATACACTCTGTAAACAGTCTTATGCGTAGACGCATGGCATTGTATTATGAAGTTACCACGCCAACAGCATTCACATTGAATAACAAGTGTCTTACTATTCCAGTACTTCTTACTTACTACTATTCCAGCAGCTTTAACCCATGAATGTATTAAGAGAACCCAGGGCGCTATGAGCCATGTTTACGGGTTATACTACGGTGTCCGAAAGGCAAGTGGTATTTTGTACTTTTGGTTTTTGCACCTTACTTACAATCTTGCACGATATTGACGAAATGTGATATATTGCGATATCGATTATGAATATTGCGATATATATATTAATTTCGATATTCTTTTAAGTTATGGGAAAACGCATCAAAATAGATTCAAAACAAATAAAACATGTTTTCTTACAACACAAGGTTTATTTCACATCAACACGATATAATATTGCGCAACGTGATATTACAATAACGATATTGAGTCAATATATCATGCACCTCTATCACAATCTTTATTTTATCAATTTGTACTCTAATATTTGCCGCTCTGTAGTGCAGCTGTCCCTCAGGATAGATACAGTTGTATATTATCTTATGTAGACTGACTGACCATAGACTGTTTGACTGACCAAAATACATGCATGTAGTCGTGGGCCGTTTGGCTGGATGTGTTAGGGATGTTGTGATGATGACAATGCTGTGCTGATTTTATTTTTCATGCAGTTGTGTCTGCAGAGGTTACCTGTAAGATCCTACCTTGCTCTCCCTCCGTTTGTACCACCGCATCACTGTTTGTGCACAGCTGCATCGCTGCAGGATGGGGAGGCTGCACAGGCTGCCGAGGCTCTCCTCCGCTACAAGGACAGACCATGGGACTATCTGGAGAGTGAAGGTACCTCAATGAAAGTCAGGTCACATCTTTAGCCCTGGTACTTGGTTTTTACAATATATTCTTTTCCCCTACCAGAG
The DNA here is from genome assembly GCA_023631565.1 of Gymnocephalus cernua. NCBI lineage: Eukaryota > Metazoa > Chordata > Actinopteri > Perciformes > Percidae > Gymnocephalus > Gymnocephalus cernua. The sequence goes on along the minus strand of CM042438.1, from coordinate 32,172,256 downwards.
TACATTGAGAGGTATGGAGCTAATCCGGTGTGGGCTGGCTACAGGAGGAACCACAAAGGTGGCATTCCCCCACAGAAGACACGCAAAACCTGCATCGTAAGATTTCTATTTGAATCCATCTTCCATTAGTTCCATGCAGCACATCTGTCATGTAAAGTAACATTAACAGTGGTTCTGTTTCTGTAGAGAGGAGACAAGATATGTGGAAACCCGTGTCCAGTATGCAGGGATCCAAATGTTATTATCCATCATCAGGTGGGTCAGCGTCTCAGCCACACACACATACTCCATGGAGTTACAGTTAGTCTTCTGTCATTTATTAGTTATCAATAATAATAATATCAAGTCACATCAGACAAACTGAACCTGTAGTTGCGATTTTAGCTTAAAAGCAAATATTCAAATATCAAAATGGTTTGCAATTTCATTATTATTTCAGTTACATTTCTGTTAATCAACGTGTGTGTGTGTCATTTTCTAAAATTAAAAGGTAGTAGTGTGGATGTAGCCTTAGACCAGTTCTAATTAGAGTAACTAAGTACATGTACTCAAGTACTGTACTTGTACATTTCCAGCTTTCCAGGAACTTTTTACCACCCTACATTTGGCATCTATAGTTGGGTATAGTAGGTCATTTTCAGATTCATATTTTCCCTAAATCATTTAAGCTTACAAAAGACTCTTTTTTTATTGTTAAAAAGTAAACCAGTGGTTCCCATGCTTTTTTCATCTGTCATGTTTCTGATGGCTATAACGTTAAATTGAAACACGTCATGTTTTAGTGTCTCCTGGAAACAGTTTGCGTTGGCGCTGGGTTTCTGTATTTGCTTTGTTTCTGACCATTGTAATATTGGCAGCTTGTTTAATGAATAGAATGCCATTGTGTCAGTCTATCAAGGTGCACAGCTTTAGCTCCAACCCCATGGTAACCCAGGTGTGCCTTGTCTTGCAGAATGTAAAACTGCTGCAGCAGTTCATCAGCCCCCACACAGGACTCCTGTATGACCCCACTCAAACTGGTGAGTCAGCCTGTTGTCACAGGTAGCTCGTGTGTTGATGCAGAAGCAGCAGCCGGCTCATGTTGTTGCCTTCACTGTCTCCAGGTGTGTGTATGAAACAGCAGAAGAAGCTGAACGAGGCAGTGAACACAGCACAAGATCATGGTATGTAACAGCACACTGACTACCAGCTGCCCCTTGCATTCCCATTCTTTTCTCTCTTTGAACCCTGATCTATGCATCTGTAAAGTGTCCTGAGATCTGTTGTGATTTGACACTATAACTTTAATTGAATTCATATTTAAACAGACATCAAACTGCCATGAGATACTTGAGGTCCCATCAGTAAATGGGACTCTGTAGGGCCATCTAGTGGCAGCAGGACAATCCAGTTTACCTTGTCCCCTGTACAAGCCAATGGCATTTATCTGAAACTAAATGAATGTTAGAACTTCAGCCTAGCTACACGTCACGTTTTGTTACGAGAAACAGAAGCTGAGCTGGTAGATTGGCAGATATTTCTCAGTTCCCTGGATTCAAGCATCTCTCATCACGTGCTCAAAGTGGTTTTTATTAACAGCCATCACTAACACCTTTGTCCTCTCTCAGGGCTACTCCCCTTTCAGATTCCACATGTGGAATTTGCTGGAGAGGACTACTCCAATTCCCATGATGCTGTGGGGTCCACCCCTCCGCCCCAGTCCCTCAGCTCCGGCGCCAGCTGGTATCAGTGGTACAGTGAGATCAGCCCCGATGAGAAGGAAGTGGCTAAAGTCAAGAAGACGTACAAGGCTTACCTAAAGAGCTGAGAGGACAGAGCAGGCCGTCCTGCTGGATGTCATGGTGCTGCCATTAATATTAATAATCACCAATAACTGATTCCATATGTGCGTCTGACCATGTTTGGACTTTCTACATCCTACTGGTATACAAATAATCACACAATAAAAACATGATGAAAATTGATTTATTGTATTGTTTGGCCTTTGTAGATCTTGATCACAGATTTTACACTTCCATTTGTAGAAATTAACACTCCAGTATGTGTCTAACTCCATGCTGTTGAACATGTTACAGTCCAGTAAAAATATCCTCCGGGTTACTTTGGGGGGGGGGGGGGGGGGGGGGGGGCGCTCTGCTCTGCTCCATCAGGGGTTGACCTTGTTGACCATGGTCTCTCCCAGAGACTCCAGCACCTCCCGCTTGTAGTCCTCAAAGTCTCCATCGATCTGGTTGACGGTGCAATCCTCCACCACGTACAGCTGGCACCGAGTCTCAGTGATGAGGCGCGCGTCGTGACTCACGATGATCACCGCTGCACAGGAAGGACAGGCTGTTAGTCAACTGATCAGCAACAGGTCACACACATCCATCAGTCAGGCTCTGAATTCAACCGCCTACTTTTATTTTTTGTACTTTGTTTCAACATATACAAAGCTGTTGTAGTCCAGCCTTTACTTCAGAGACAAACGTGGTCACTTTGGAACACACGTTATAATGCTCGCCTAGCTGCTAGCATGGCACGCCCTCATACTCTGCTTCTGACTGGCTAGTAGTCCTTACCTAGCTACTGTCAGGACACGCCCTCACACTCTGCTTCTGACTGGCTAGTAGTCCTTACCTAGGTACTGTCAGGACACGCCCTCATACTCTGCTTCTGACTGGCTAGTAGTCCTTACCTAGCTACTGTCAGGACACACTCTCTTTAACCATTGACATAGAAGAAATGGACCGAGTGACTCCGCTGTTTTTGACGGAGACCAGTGAAGTCTATTAGAAGAACTTTTCCAGTGATGGCCGAGTGTTACTGCGCAGCCTCAAACTGAGCTTGACGACGTAGATGTGACGTGAGCAACGTGTCTGAACGTTGTAAGTCTTCTGGTAGCTGTGCCGAGAGAAATCTCAATCATTCCCAATCTATCAGAGACGGAGAGCGTAGGTATATGTAAGGAGATAACATAGGCACAGGCTAATTACTGCTAACTAAAATGCTAGTTAACATTAGTAATTAAACTAAACAGCTGATGTAAGTCCAAACTGCCTGCGAGCTTCTCCTGTACTGTACGGTAATTCCTCTGAGACAGTTAAAAAAAAAAAAAAAAAAAAGATGTAGACATTTAGAAAACGGGTCAAATTTGACCCGATGACAACACCAGGGTTAATGATCAAATCTAAAAAAAACATGGATGATTTTTTTCTTTCAGAAATAACATTTTAAATAAATGTAAAAGGCTGCCAGTCAGTGTTACGCAGGGCCATTTGGGCTGCGACTTCAACCTGAAACATTCGAACATGTGGATCATCATATCATCCCTTCATATCTTCTTACCTCCTTTATATTCGTTGATGGCCTCTGATAAGGCATCGATGGACTCGATGTCCAGGTTGTTGGTGGGTTCATCCTGTTAGAGAAACAGTCAGTGAGTCAGAGGCTGGCCGAGGCCTTCAGGTACAACATGAGCAGAGTGCTGAGAGACTCCTTACCAAGACCAGCACGTCAGGCTGGCGGCAGGACAGCTCGGCAAACACCACGCGGGCCTTCTGCCCCCCTGTTAGAGACACACACACACAGTCACATGTCTGTCTGCTCCACCGGCAGGCAGGATGTCAGGCTCAGCTTCTTACCGGACAGTTTGGAGATCTGGATGGTGTGGGCGTGGCTCTCCAGGCCAAAGCGGCCGAGGCACTTCCTGCCGTCCTGGTAGGGAAGGTTGAAGTTCCTCATCAGGTACTCTGTGGCCGTCTCCTCCATGTTCAGCTGGTCAGCATACTGCTGGTTAAAGAAGCCCACTTTCTACAAACACACACACACACACACACACACACATATTTAGTTACTCTCATTAGAACTGGTCTACGGCTAGATCCACACTACTACCTTTACATTTTAGAAAATCACACACACGGGGTGGGGGGCGGTCGCTTCCAACCAGTGTTTCTAATTCACATCAAAATGTTTCCATTCAAACATGGTTATACAAGAGTAGCGTGGAACACTACAGACACACAGAGAGAGATACAAATAACAAAATGGGATCAGAAGAAGAGCTCTAAGTGAGTGTGTGTGTGTGTGTGTGTGTGTGTGTGTGTGTGTGTGTGTGTGTGTGTGTGTGTGTGTGTGTGCGTGCGTGCGTGTGAGTGAGTGAGTGAGTGACTGAGAGCCCCAGCAGGTGAGAACAGAATGAGTGACAGGATGGATGTTACGTTGAGGTACTCACCAAGCGATGATTCTTCCTCATCTCCCCTTTAGTCTGAAAAACAAACATGCGTTACCTCAGCAGTCCATGGATTTCAGTCCCATTCGCATGTTTGCGTATGTGCACACTTACAGGACCCAGTTTCCCAGTGAGCAGCAGCAGCAGGGTACTCTTCCCTACACCATTGGGTCCAACTATACAAACTAAAGGGAAGAACACAGAGTCCTGTCAGAATCAATATAAAATCCTGTCCACAGCAGCAACGACAAACTCATCTCAACTTCTGCCTTTACTCCAACACAGTAACTACAGAGCAGAAGATACATCCATCAACGGGCAGAGTCTCTCTCTCTCTCTCTCTCTCTCTCTCTCTCTCTCTCTCTCTCTCTCTCTCTCTCTCTCTCTCTCTCTCTCTCTCTCTCTCTCTCTCTCTCTCTCTCTCTCTCTCTCTCTCTCTCTCTCTCTCATCTTCTGCTGTCTGCTTAGAAGGGCTCAGTTTACAGCTCACAGAAACTTAATGCAATATAGTGTCTGATGTTATTTTTTTTTTTCTGACGCTAGATAGATAATAAACAAAAGCTAGCCAGTGTCGTGTGAGCTATTTATGCTCCGAGTGAATTTAAGTTGGGCTTTTATTGTGAAGGGTAGAAACAGAAGAAGTGAAGCCAGCGTTATGCACTGCTGTTGTCACTATGGAAAGTGTATGGGTCATGTTGGTTCACGCTGGTCCAGATTATGAAGCCTCTGTGTTTTTGGTTTATGACCCTCGGCTACAATTGTTAGCACGCATTAACTCAGAGGGCTAACCTGGCTCGTTGACTTGAGCACAGGAATTTCCCTAGTGTGGGATTAATAAACTATCTTATCTCATCTTTATTACGTGAAGGTCTTTGTGAGCCAAACCCCTCCGAGCTGCCTGAGTGATGCCGGCTGCAGCATACTTACTCCTGGAGCCCATGTCGATTCCAAAGTCCACGTTTTTGAAGAGAGGCTTCAGACTGTCATAGCCGAAGTCCACACCTGTACCAGAGAGGAAGCACAGAGTCACATATTGCACTTTCAACCATGTTTCCATGACTACCTGCCCTGTTTAGTTCTGTTGAAGGGAACCCTGGAGCGTTTACCTCCAGGAGGTGGCCACAAATTAACTCTGGTACGCTTGGGTACGCTTTGTTTGTGGTGAGAACGTAAACCTAGCTAAGTCAGGAGGAGCGTCGTGGAGACGTTTGGAATTTAAATTGCGATGGCCTCGCTCGCAGACATGATGCTCCAGCATCACAGCTGGTTCCCTGCTCTGATTGGTCGCTCAGACTAACTGCTGTGTGTGGTTTGGTGTGCAGATGTTCTTACTGTGCAGGCCCAGGATGGGTGGAGACAAAGGCGGGGGGTTGGGGAAGGTGAACTTGACCGTGTACTCTTTAGGCCTCTTCAGCAGCTCCGTGGCATCCTGGCTCTCCTCCTCCTGACTGCCCTTCTTCTTGCCTTTCTGCTGCTTCCTGGTCAGGGCCTCCTTAGTCTGCTTCTCCTGAGAGGAAACACATTACACGCAAAGGAGCGATAAAGCATGGCTGCCAACGGGGAATGGCAACATGTGACACACAGCATATCATCTCTAAGCTGGAGCAGCTTTATGTTACATTGGACTTCTTCCCATCCAACTGTTGGATTTGGTTTCATTTATTAATGAAATTTCGAGAGATTGGTTTTCTCCATAAAGTCTTTATTTTTTTTGCTCTCAGGTTCATAGAAGTGTAGCGCGGGGGGGAACCTATGTATGGGTCCCACAGCCCAATAGTCCCACCGCCCAATGGTCTCACAGCCCAATGGTCCCACAGCCCAATGGTCCCACAGCCCAATGGTCCCACAGCCCAATGGTCCCACAGCCCAATAGTCCCACCGCCCAATGGTCTCACAGCCCAATGGTCCCACAGCCCAATGGTCCCACAGCCCAATGGTCCCACCGCCCAATGGTCCCACCGCCCAATGGCAGGGCTCAACATAAGCAATGGCCCGGGGCCAGTAAAAGAGTATGTTGGGCTAGTTGATTGGCCAGTCTCTGGCCCGCAGGGGCCAGTGACTGTGGCTCTGTCTGCTGCATCAGCAAACGTCATACTGAGTGGCGCGAAGCGTTTCACCTCAGGTAATTTATAACGTAAAATGTCAAAGAACTATGAAGCTGATGTGAGAAAGAGGGCATTCCTAGTGTCATGGAAAACACAGTAGCCTACACCTGGGTGGAGAAAGGCCATGATGGCATGTAGGCCGACGGTTTTGTTTGCCGGCAATTTCCAACAAAAGCCGACCAGCCAAACAATTCACAATTCATTTGGATACAAGTGTTGCATTTTGGAAGATAGACGGGATTCTGAACCAATATCTCTGAACAGCGATGCCCGCGCTGCGCAGTGCGCACACACACACACACACACACACACACACACACACACACAGCGGAGCCGAGGTGTGTGCGTTACTTCACGCAGCACATGTAACCGACTGGAAACGATACAGAGGATTATTTAGCCTACTGCCGCTGGCGCAGATGAACTAAAACGCTACAGTCGTTACTGTAAGTAGCCTACAATAAAACCTCCATGATTAAAAAGTCAATATTATCAATACCCACCTACCTGTTCTACAGGCATCAACATGTTTCAGTCTGCTCTGTCTGCTCTGTCCACTCGCTGTGCAAACACAGCTCTACTCTGCAAATAGCGACTTTTTACAAACAAGCTAAAATGAAAGATGTCAGTTTGTAGTCTAACTGTTTATCTTGAACTTTGGACAAACTCTTGTAAACTTAGCTGCTGTCTTAACGAACCGTCCTCTCCGCTGGAGCAGTAACCTGTGGATGTATTATAAGACCAAAACATATACATGTGGCTACTTTATATGCACGTGAATTACGTGATCGTTACGTTCACGTTCTTCATTCTTGATGATGTTGCCGGTTGTATTCTTTTGCAACAGCATTGTCTTATTTCAAATGAAGCATACATGATGAATGCTAGCCTGCTTATCAGTCCATTCATCATTAAAGCTGCTGTTTAACACATCAACTTTTTGCTTCAGGCTCTCTGACTGTGACATTTTTACCTGACAACAGCCTTTCTTTCTGCAAGCATTTTCCACCAATCAGGACACTGCATACTACAACCATGTTTCAGTAATCACAGACTTTAATCATCACTCAGTGAACTGCCCCCTAATCTGAGATCATTTTCTAGTTAAGTAGCCTATTTAGTTATTATTGTGGATTTTCCATGTATTTTAGGAGTTTGCTTACACTAATACATGTAAAAAATATAGCATTAATTTAGTAAGAAAGTGAAATATCAAACAAGAATATGCTTATTAGGTATAAATACATTTTATTTTATTTATTTGAAAGTCCGGCCCCCGGAGTGTCTGCTTAAAAAAATTCTGGCCCTTGGAAAAATGTAGTTGACCCCTGGTCTAGCTTTACTGCTAATGGCACAACATACAGTGACAGTGGCTAGCAGAAATAAAGTCTTTAAACGCTTCAGATTATTCGCTGTCAAAGTGACGCCAAAATGAATGGCAGTCAATGGGATGCTAACTGGGGTGATGGCTTTCCATAAACTGTTGTTGCTTTAGCCTATTATTTCAGTTGCAACCCAGGCAGTGGTAAGCCATCGTGAGAGAAAATAAAAAATAAAAAAAAAAGTAATTCAAACCGATGTGTGGCATTGGCAACACACGGCTCAAGAAGCCGACAAATAGACTTTACGCAATTCCCTCCGCTGAAAATCTTTCATAACAATACCCATCAGGGAATGTTAACGGGGTTGTCAGTCTCTAAATGTTTGAACCTTTCTGAGTGCTCCTCTCTCTCTCTCTCTCTCTGTCTCTGTGTGCACCGAGCTCCACCTGATCTTCTAAGAACGGTGACGCCATTATCAATGGAGTATTGATTGGTCAGTAGGCGGTGCTTTTACACCGGTTGATCTCTAATCTCCAACATAACCTAGCAGGTTAGGTGTTCATCATAAGTTACCACGGCGATTGAACCCAGTAACAAGTGATCCATCGTCGTGATACACAAAACCCCGGGGTGAACCTGAAGTTACCTCGTTAACGCCAAATCTTGCTTCGTAGTACAGGCCGCAGGTATTTTATCTGCTGAACCATAACATTAGACATACCAACCAGATTTAATTGACAAAGCACATCATGGCTATACACTCCATCTGTATCTTTATCATCTTTTAGTCTGATATGTTTAATATTACTTAATAGTTATTTATTTCAAAATGATCTGTTAATGCTTCGTTGCCTGGTCATTGTTTTCAATAAATTGTTCATAAACCTTTGACTAGTTTATTAATGAACCCAGCCCTCGCACTGTCACATCCTTCGCCACCCAACACCACAAGGAAATTCTCAACCTGTAGGAAACACTGTACTCACAGCCTGCTTGGTGGACTTGCCCCCAGCCTTCAGGTCTTTGAGTTTCTTCTCCTGCTTGTCGTACTGTTTCTGCAGCTCTTTCTGCTTCTGCACGTACATCTTCTTAAAGGTCACTGAAAGAAAAGCACAAACACTGAGCAAAGGCAAGCAGCAGTTCCACTTTCCAGCTCTGTGTGTGTGTGTGTGTGTGTGTGTGTGTGTGTGTGTGTGTGTGTGTGTGTGTGTGTGTGTGTGTGTGTGTGTGTGTGTGTGTGTGTGTGTGTGTGTGTGTGTGTGTGGCAGAAGTAGCAGTGTGACTAAACAAATCACATCATGTAAATAGGAAAATGTTGGCGTTATTTTGTCACTTATTGGGAGCAGTAGGCTAGATGGAGCCGGTTACCTCCTGGATTTGTGCTAAACTAGGCTAGCGGTGGGTGCGTCAGACAGAGCTACGACACGCACGGAAATGAGAAGGGTGTGTATGGACTTATCTAACTCTGGGGGATACGGTGAATAAGACAAAGTCCCAATAAGTCGCGTGTTCCTTTAAGAAGCTTGGTGTTTTATTGTTCTCTGTTAACCCACCTCTCTCTTTTTCCTCTCGCTTTCCCCTCACACAGCCGCTACGCTAACTCCGACATCGCTCACACTCTCTCTCCGCTCACACTGACGTCACTTAGCGCCTGCCGTTCTCTCGCTCACTAATGCCTGGTTTATGCTTCTGTGTTTAGTCACGTTGAATCTGCCCTCTGAATTACGCTCCCCCATGGATGTATGAAGCACGCCCCTCGTAACAACGTCCATGAAGATAACCAGTGATCAGTCAGTGTGTTGAGGCAGTAGTGTGTGTCACATATGGTCAAGTATCAGAAGTGTAGAGCAGTTCAGAGCATGCAGACTTTAAGAAGAGGTTGTACAAAGTATATTTTGTTACTTCAATAATTATTATTTAACACCCATCTTAAATGTCATTGTTTATAAGGGCATACAAAATGTATTACCTTAATGAGAATTTGTATTTTTATTATTTATTGTTTCATTTATGTCATTGTACTGTTGAGCAAATCAAAAATGTATATTTTGAAAAGATTGCTTTTTGTCATTTAATTTGGTCAAATATTAAGTTATTTTTAAAAAGCTTTTTATGCTTGTTTAACTTAGTATGTTCAAGTCAAGAAATACACATTTCAAATTTGGTGCATTTTTCTTACTAATTGAGCAAGTAGACTCATGATACCATTATATGACAATGGCAGTATTGGAAATCCCAACATGACTTTTTCTCTAAATGGTGCAGCCCTGACGTACAACACGTCCTGTTGCTCTACAGACTGAAACTAACTGCTATCAAACTAAACTGACAAAGCTAATGGAGTGAGAAGGATGTTGTTATTGGGGGTTATGTCATGTATCCTGATACTTACAGTAGTTGCCTCTGTAATAGTAGAGTTTCTGGTTGTCTAAGTGGATGATATCTGTACACACTTCGTCAAGGAAACTCTGGTCGTGGGACACTATGAGCAGAGTCTTCTTCCAGCCTTGAAGGTAGCTGTGGAAAGAGTTTACAAGCACACAACTTCAATATAATTAAAAAGCAGTAGAAACATGAGTCGCCACGAAAATACTCCCGTCATATCCCGATCACGTGACTGCCCCCCCAAAAAAATCCTGTCCTGCAAAGTCCCGAGAGAAAGAATCCCGTCCCTCTCCCGTTTTGTTCCCTATGTTGTCTAAAGTTATCAGACTCTGTTGCGGACTCTATCGCGGACATGCGCTTCACACCGCGAGCAGGCTGGCGCCCCACCCGCCGGAAAAGAGAGAAAGAAAAAGAGATGTTGTCCGTCACTGTCTGGAGGATATCAAGTTGATATTGGTGTGTGCGTTTGGTTAATCGCAGTGAAATCACTGAGGTTGCCTCGGAAATGTAGGCTCCACTATACATGCATTACCTGCAGGGCTAGGCGATTTCATTACCTGCAGGGCTAGGCGATTTCATTACTTGCAGGGCTAGGTGATTTCATTACGTAATTCCTAACTGAGATCTTCTCACACTCAAAACACACAATTCTCCGTCCCACTCCTGTTGATTACATTCCGTCCCTATCACATTACCAACAGCGAAATTGACTCCTGTACCGAAACTGTCACTCTCTAGTCAGCAGTGGGCTCCTGAGATGACCTGTGGTCACCACTCTGTATTCTCGTGTCTTTGTTTGGTAGTTGTGGTGTTTAGTGTGGCTTCATCGTCTGCTTCACGTTTCGCTGCCAGTCCTTCCACAGACTGGTCCATGCAGCACAACCATGCAGCATTTATTCATATTGCTGCATGGTTCTGCTGCAGCAATATAACGCGGCCCGTTAGAACCCCTGCACTAACTGAAGCCAAGCAGCTGGCAGAAACCAGGACGCAACCCTTCAGGCTCACCGAGTGTCCCACTGCCAGGACATGCACAGCCTCGTTGTTTCCACAGTCTCAGTCACAGACCAAATAGCCACAGACAGATGTTGGGTCTGGGAACTCACCATTGACTGGGCTCAATCCGAGGGGCGGGATAAACGGTTGACTTTCAAACTTCCTCTGCATGCAATAGGATAGCGCTACAACCAACCAGAGCAACGCTAGTTGATAGATTAAACCTTTGCCGTATCTGGTCAGCAAAACTCCGAACACATCTTCCTTTTTTAAGAATGACTTCAGTGCCGTTCTTTGTTCTTTTCTCAAAGTCAAGCTTAACTCCAAGTCTTCCAGAGTCGCGGCCAAAGCCGATTCCAAAGCCGATTCCAAAGCCGATTCCAAAGCCGATTCCAAAGCCGATTCCAAAGCCGATTCCAAAGCCGATTCCAAAGCCGATTCCAAAGCCGATTCCAAAGCCGATTCCAAAGCCGATTCCAAAGCCGATTCCAAAGACCGCTGTTCGCCAGCAGCAGCCATCTTTGTTTTCAAGTAGCAGGGAATTTACACGGAACCGTCGCAACTCTGCCGTCATATGTTAAGCCCGCCCACCGACTCTATACACTATGTGATTGGCCTGACTAAAGTTTGGTTTTTCCAGCTCGCAAGCCAACGGAGAGTTGCTAGACGACCCTAGCTGCAAATTACCTTTGCTGCCGCTAGGGTGCATCTAGATTTCTAGGCTACAGACCAACAACAGTAACAGCCCTTCCTATTGTTAATACTTAATATAAAACTACAATTATCAGATACTCGCTGCTAAGATTAAGGGAAACATGGGAATAAAAAGCTGCTGTGTACTTGTTGAGCCAGATGACGGCGTTGAGGTCCAGGTGGTTGGTGGGCTCGTCCAGCATCAGGAGAGTGGGTTCCATGAACAGAGCTCTGTGGACACACACACACAGTCACAGTGAGGGGAAACGCCTTACAACAGCTCCTGTTGGACACCTTCCACACATCATGTTTGTGACCGAGTACCTGGCCAGGGACACTCTCATCCTCCAGCCTCCAGAGAACCTCTTGGTGGCTCGGTTCTGCATCTCGGGGGTGAAGGACAGACCGGCCAGGATCCTCCGGGCCTTGGCCTCGGCTGCTGCAGCTCCAATGATCCGCAGCTCCTCATACACCTGTGGAGCAGCACACCGCTACTTTAACAATGACTCAATCCTGTATGGGAGAAAAACTCTTTCTCTGGTTTATTGGCATTTCTTTAAACCAATCACAATCGTCTTGGCCGGTGCTTAGGGCGGAGCAACGGTGCCTCTGCAAAATAGCCTCAGGAAGGAACTTGTTTTGGTGGAACATGTGTATGTTTTAGTCGTGCAACAGAAAACTCCGATTGGACAGATAGTCTAGCTAGCTGTCTGGATTTACCCTGCAGAGATCTGAGGAGCAGTTAACCAGAGTCCTCACAAATCCACCGGAGGTTAGAACACCAACACAAAGAAAGAGGAAGGAAACGGACATCCGGCGGAAAATGTAGGAAAAACAAGGGAACCTCCGACGGCACCGGGACTATCCCATAAATGAAACATTGTCGATATAGACTAGAAGAATACTAACAGAGCTTCAATGAATACATATGTGTGACGGTGTGTTAGACACAGGTTAGGCTCTCAGACGGGACGGGACAGGCTGTCTCTGACCTTGTCCAGCCTCTCAGCCACGCTGTCCTCTCCCTTTTCCAGCAGAGCCTGCAGCTGTCTCTCCTCCTCCAGAAGCTTCAGACGCCGCGTGTCTGCCTTCAGCACCGCCTGCACCGCTGGGGTCTCGTCTGCTACCACCTCTGGGACACACACAGGACAACAGGACACAGTCAGAGACCACACAGACTGTGGGACAGAGACAGACAAAGGGACAGAAACAGAGGGAGAGAAACAGAGGGAGAGAGAGACAGATACAGAGACAGACAGAGACACAGGTCCCTCACCTTGTTCACAGAGCAGCACGTCGATGTTGGGGGGGATGCTGAGAGCTCTGTTGGCGATGTGTTTCAGTAGCGTAGTCTTTCCTTTGCTGAGGACAAGACAGAGACAAGTGGACAGTGAACAGAGACACAGACAGTAGCAGGAAGCCTGCACACTTCACATTACAGGTAGATTCCATGCAGTAAAACACAGGTTCAAGTCATGTCTATGAGTACAGTACTGCATACAGGGATGATGCAAACATTGTTTTAAATAGATGTTTTATCATTATTATTATTATTATTATTATTATTATTCATGCACCCTGGGAGTGGGGGTGCTGAGGGGTAGCAGCACCTCCAAAGATCAGGGGCCTCATTTATAAACATGGCGTACGCACAAAAGGCTCTATGCAAGAAATGGGATTTATAAAAAGCTAACTTGACGGGAAAATGTGCGGTCCTCCACGGACACTCTGACCCAGGCGTACGCACAGAAACAGTGAAATGACAAACGGTGACACCGACAGCAGATGGAGAAACACGTGAAACTGAGACCATTGTGTTAGACAAATTGAAATATTGCCTCTCATCGATGATATGAAGAAATCAAAAAGCCATTCTTACAATTAAGATCCCACATAAACACCTGTTTGATCCACTTGCGGTGAAAAGCAGACAAAATAAAACGAGATACTATCGTAAATTCTAATTAAGATAATTTTGCACAAAAAAAAAAAATCATACATTCTGTAATTATATTGAATTATATTGTTATGGAATTTATTCTCGTGAATAATACGATAAACAGGACAAATAATGTTAACATGATGCTGTTTTCGATGCCTCCGTTTGGTGGTGCACATCATTTTCATCTGGTCATCATATACAGTATCATAGTGTTTTATACAGTGTTTATTTTTATGGCTTATATCGTTTTATTTTTGTTTTAAATGTTTGTTTTTATTGTAGGTCTAAAGCATGTTTTAACCATTGTGAAAGGTGCAATAGAAATAAAGTTTTACTAATTACATGCTCCTTGCGAAGAACTATTTGTCATTTACCATTAAAAGGTGCACTATGAGTTCCTTCAGTAAAGTAAATTTCAAACAAAACAGAGAAAGCTCGCCCCTCCCCCCATGTTTCCGTAACTGTCACGACTAACTGACTAACTGTCACTAACCCCCACCACCAACCATCTTGTCGGTGATTGGCTAGAATGTGGTTTGTTGTATTTTGGTGCCCAGCCTGTGCCTCTAGTGTTTATTTGACGTTTACAACCCCTGTGTTGTCTCCCGAGACCGGGCTTTTTCACAGTGTGTTCAGGGGGCAGGCAGCTAGCTGATCAAGGAGAGATGCCTACCATTTGAGACAAAAATGGAATCGCGCTGAAACCATGCAGGAACTCATAGTGCACCTTTAAATAAATTCCCACACCTTTAGCTTTTTAGCTTTTTAGATACAATCAAATTGATGGGTATAAAAAAGGCATGTCATGCGTAATGACGCACAATGGCTGAGTGACCTCAGAGCCAGTTCCGACTTCATCGAGCTGTCCTGTTGGATCTCTGTGCTGTTTTGGGCCCAGCGTTACAGAGGAGCACTCGGAGAAACCAAGCCGTGCCGACACCTGTCCCACTTCAAGGGGGATCAGCTCCTGTGTCCCTTGGCATAAACACTTTCTCAGAGTAGCGCTAGGCGTTTTTTTGCATCAACTTTAATATGGTGAAAGACCGCAGAAAGCGTAATAAATGTAAAGCGTAAAAAACAAAGTACTAGAGAGCGAAGTACCGAGGCTGCCATCCGCGGCGCCATCTTGATCTTTTCTTTAAAGCCCCATTGTGTAACATTTGTAGTTGTTTATTATCAAAATCTGTATTGCCCTTCACAAACTTGTCCTTTTTTATGAATATTGACCACCACCATCAATTCCAAGTATTCCTATTGGCTTGAAATTTTACATTTGCGCTTACATGAACTGGGGTAGATGCTCCATAGACATACGCCATCTTGAAATACGGTAGCCTGTAAGTGACATACAGGCCATACTGCTCCACATTTCACACTTTTCACTCAGTGGCACTGACTGTGACGTATGTCAGGGAGGGAGGGAGGGGGGAGAAGATTACTCGTGACTCACCGCCGGCAGATTTGAAAGCCTGTTGCGTCTATTATCGAGGACATGTAACTGAGTCGCAGAGGAAATTAAAACGACAACGCGACAGGCAAAGCAACGCGACCAAAGTTAATATTGTTGTGGCTTTTCCAAGATGGAAAGAGCTGATGAGGATTTTAAAAGGGACGCCGAAGTTGCCTGCTTTCTTCTCAACAGGTAATTCTGCCTATTTGTGTGAAAGTTTTATAGTGTCTACTTGCTTGGCTAACTATAGCATGGTTGTGTATAACGCTAGAACGACGTGTAGGATACTTTTCCTCGCGTCAGTGATGAAAAAGGATTGTCTACCTTAAACGTGATCATATGTGCCGTGATTTCCCTGGCAGACAACTCACGTCATGGATCTGTAACACAGACTAGCTACTAGAACAGCAGCGTGGAAACGATGGAGACACTAACAGATCATTTCAGTTTCATTGACATTGTTCATGCTGCTCAGAGAAATATATTAAAAACACAAACCTCCGTTGCTTCTCTCCTACGCTGTAAACATCGCCTTACACTATTAATCTGGTACAATATACAGAATAACGACAGCACTGATACTTTACTAACATCAGCTTGCATATGTTTGGGAACCTGATAGCTGATGTTAGCAATGAAATGGTACCAAAATAACGTAAAATTATTATTACACTGGAAGGGACTCTCACGGACGGTTGTCGCTAATTTTGGGTCCGGCCACCGTAGAAGTTATAACGGGGTTAGGGTTAACGTTTCTCCTGTCTGGCTGTTACCATCAGTGTGCTAACGTTTCTCCTGTCTGGCTGTTACCATCAGTGTGCTAACGTTTCTCCTGTTTGGCTGTTATCATCAGTGTGCTAACGTTTCTCCTGTCTGGCTGTTACCATCAGAGTGCTAACGTTTCTCCTGTCTGGCTGTTACCATCAGTGTGCTAACGTTTCTCCTGTTTGGCTGTTATCATCAGTGTGCTAACGTTTCTCCTGTCTGGCTGTTACCATCAGTGTGCTAACGTTTCTCCTGTCTGGCTGTTACCATCAGTGTGCTAACGTTTCTCCTGTCTGGCTGTTACCATCAGTGTGCTAACGTTTCTCCTGTTTGGCTGTTACCATCAGTGTGCTAACGTTTCTCCTGTTTGGCTGTTACCATCAGGGTGCTAACGTTTCTCCTGTCTGGCTGTTACCATCAGTGTGCTAACGTTTCTCCTGTTTGGCTGTTACCATCAGTGTGCTAACGTTTCTCCTGTTTGGCTGTTCCCATCAGTGTGCTAACGTTTCTCCTGTCTGGCTGTTACCATCAGTGTGCTAACGTTTCTCCTGTCTGGCTGTTACCATCAGTGTGCTAACGTTTCTCCTGTCTGGCTGTTACCATCAGTGTGCTAACGTTTCTCCTGTCTGGCTGTTACCATCAGAGTGCTAACGTTTCTCCTGTTTGGCTGTTACCATCAGGGTGCTAACGTTTCTCCTGTTTGGCTGTTACCATCAGAGTGCTAACGTTTCTCCTGTTTGGCTGTTACCATCAGGGTGCTAACGTTTCTCCTGTTTGGCTGTTATCATCAGTGTGCTAACGTTATTAAACGTTATTATATGCTTAAAGTTATTACATGCTGTCTAAGCTAGCGGTTAGCCGAATTAGCTAAACTAACGCTAGCTTCCTTTATTCAGTGGTGTGCGATGGTTTGTGGGATTGTAGTTCCTTTGCTCGATATTGAAAATATGTACACAGTCTTGTACCTTTGACTTTTGGGGATTTTCTGTTCGTTTTTTCACTCAAAATGACACGTATGCTGATGAGACGTCGTAGCTGGTTAGCCTAATGCATGGTCTTAAACTCTTTGTACACGGATTCTTCCAGGCATCAATGGGAAAAAATGAATGGGAAATTTACTTCCGGAACCCAAGGTGTCTCGGAGTGTGGGCGGGACTGTAGATCTCTATACCCACCAGGTCCAGATTTGTTGCATAATGGCTGCAGCCTTGACTGACAGCTGAAGTCACGAGGACCCACGAGATCTCGCAAATTCACGTATGATCGCGCAATATAACAGGATGTAGTTTCTATAAGCAGAACCACAAAACCAACAACAGTTGACTTCAGGCCTGTCTCTGCCCATTACAACGTTTTCAAGGTGTAATGCAGGGAAATATGATCCACCGTAAGCACGGTGTATTTTATTTTGAAAATTAACCGGATGTTAACCATTTTTTAAGCTCTCCGCCGTCCGGCAAAAATAGAAGCTGTGCATATCTGCTCCGGAGGGCTGTGATCGCCGGAGCTGGGACAGAGTCGGAACGCAGCCGTTCCACAGTCAGTGAAAATACACACATTGGCCCTCATTTATGAAACGTGCGTACGACCTAAAACGGGCGTACGCCGATTCCTACGCCGATTCCTACGCAAAGCTCGGCATTTATCAATTTGAACGTGAGCGCAGGCTGCGAGCTGCCTGGCTCTGACTCATGAAAAAAACAAGAGTAAAATAAAAGACACTGCACTTATTTAAATATAGGTACACCATGTAGGCCTAAGAGATTCCAACATAAGCCTGTATATTACCATTAGGACTAATAGTATACGTGTGTCAAGGACATTAAATAAACTTCAGCTCGAGTCCGATTTACTACGGCAACTGTTGACCGCATCTCTTTTCATTCCGCATTCTTTCTCCAGCCTTTAATACCAGTTTTCAGGCTGCCAAATACTACACACGTTAGTGCAAATGAACCTGAGATATCAGGGTTTCAATCTCCTCCTCTGACAAGTGCCGCTTCTGAGCCGGATTACGTCTCGCCATGTCGTAAATTGTAGGGGCGAGGCCTCAAAACCGAGAATATATAAGGGCGTGACAATTAAATTACGATCGTTTCCAGGCGCTGTATTTATCAATGTACGACCATGCTTACGCTCTGATTGGTGAATGTTTCATGAATCACACGTGAAGCCTGTCGTAAGAGGATATCTGCCCTCATATCTGCGCTGGTTTCTACGATAGGTTGATAAATGAGGGCCAGTGACTTTAATGGAAACCTATAGACTCCGCCGCCGTTCCGGAGCAGATCCGCAGACGTTCCACACTCAGTGGAAATTAGGGGTAAGATCCTTGGGCAGGACCGTTCCAAAGTCAAGGTTAGAAACCAGAGGTGGCCGTCTCCGTAAGGACGCCTCGGCTTTGGAACCCCCTGCCCGAGGAGATAAGGCTCGCTGATTCACTGACTTCTTTTAAATCACTTCTTAAAACCCATACCATAGACTTGCTTTCATGTGAAGCCGTCTTTTTATATTTTTCATTGTCTTTTTCCCCTATCACCTGTTAATTTAATTTTGTTTATTGAATTATTATTTTGTTTCTGTCCTTTAAAGCTGTCCCATCTTTACTTTTTCACTATTCAATATTGTGTAAATATGGAATATGGAATATGTGTATTTATTTGCCTGTGCTTTAGTTTCCTCTGTCAAGGCACTTTGTGAACTATTGTTTTTAAAGGTGCTATACAAATAAAGTTATTATTATTATTACTAGTAGACACAAGTAAAAAGTGCTCCCCCGCCACAGTAACCTGTTTAGTATGTCAGAGAGCATCTTCACCACGTTGGTCCTCTAAACTAATCCCAACCCTGTTCTGATGGTTACATATCCAACCCAACACCTGATCATCAGAGTATTGACAGTCAGGTTAGATATTAAAGATATTTACCCATTTGGTCCAACTAAACCATATCTTCTTCCTGCCACGACCAGAAGGTCAGCATTGACGAACAGTTCCTTGCCGTGAGCAGATATGCTGAACCTCTCCAGCTACACCACACACACACACACACACACACACACACACACACACACACACACACACACACACACACACACACACACACACACACACACACACACACACACACACACAGAACACATGGTCACTAACTAAAGGTTTTCATTGTTAAAAGCATCTTAAAAACTTTGACAAAATATTCTTACAATTAGGTTCAGAGAACAGAACATTATGGAAGTACAGAACCTTGATATCAGAGGCGTTCTCCAGCATGGCCTGTCTGGAGGACATCTCCGCCTGGGAAATGGAGAAATCTCCCTCCAAGGCATCCTGAGCACGAACACTGGCCACCTGACGCTCATACTCCATCTGGAACACAGACACACAACATTGCTATCTGTGAATCCCTAAAAATCCCTGAGGGAGTGCAGCTGTTCACCACTGCATTACACCACTGTTTTCACATGGTGTATATAATGAGTGCATCATAACAGCATATTTAATGACATCATAATTACCCGTTTCTTTTTCTTCTTCTTCTCCTTTTTGGTGAGGTTAGCATACGGGTCGTCTTCCTGCTGCTTGGCCTGATCTGCTATCACATCCTCTGCACTCTGACGGTTATAGCCAGACGGGAGAAACGTTAGCACACTGATGATAACAGCCAGACAGGAGAAACGTTAGCACCCTGATGGTAACAGCCAGACGGGAGAAACGTTAGCACACTGATGATAACAGCCAGACAGAAGAAATGTTAGCACCCTGATGGCTACAGCCAGACAGGAGAAACGTTAGCATTCTAACGGTTATAGCCAGACAGGAGAAATGTTAGCACTCTGAGGGTAACAGCCAGACAGGAGAAACGTTAGCACACTGATGGTAACAGCCAGACAGAAGAAATGTTATCACCCTGATGGCTACAGCCAGACAGGAGAAACGTTAGCATTCTAACGGTTATAGCCAGACAGGAGAAACGTTAGCACTCTGATGGTAACAGCCAGACAGGAGAAACGTTAGCACCCTGATGGCTACAGCCAGACAGGAGAAACGTTAGCACCCTGATGGTAACAGCCAGACGGGAGAAACGTTAGCACACTGATGGTAACAGCCAGACGGGAGAAACGTTAGCACTCTGATCCACAGCAGAGGGGGAAAACAGACAGTTGCTGGAAGACAGACATACCTTCATCATGTCACCTCCGTCACTCTCCTCCTCCTCCTCATCCTCATCCTCACTGCGGGCTCGTTCAGCAGCTTTGCCTTTCTACATGGATAATGTTCAATCACACTTGGGTTACCATGCTGAAAATGACATCAAAATGATAAAGAAGTGAGCTAACATCAATGCTTATTACTTGCCTTGTGTTGTTCTTTCTTCCCCTTCTTTGGCTTCTTGTCTTCATCATTTTCTGGTGACTAAAGAGACAAATGCATGCAATTAAAAAAGGTGTCCAGAGCAAGATCAACACACCGGGAGAGTCCGGTGCAGCCTCACTCTGCACGGCCAAACTGAGATCCCCTAACCCCTATTTTCCACCAGGCGCGTCTGCTCTGCGTTCCGGAGGCTCTGCAACCCCCGCAGGCAATCGCAGCCATTTAAGTCAATGCTTGACCCTGTGTCACGGCTCATCCCAGAAGCGTGCGTGACGCAGCTCTTCGCTAAAGATGCGCGCCAGGCAAGACGCTCAGCTTCAGAGACGGTGTGGTATGGCGCGCGGTGGAGGACAGAACAAAACACAGCATGGACGCGCCTGGTGGAAAACGGGGGTTAGTGCTAGCTTCACAGCGGAGCGCTCACGTCCAGTCATATGATGCAGCAGCTGGTTTATCAGCGCAAGCTGCATGTGTAAAATAACACCGTGGATGAGGGAGGGGAGTTCTCTGCTGGAAGTCAAAGATGTTTTGGCACTGGTGATTTTCCTTTGGCGCAGGCTAAAACCTCTTTGGGGGGGCGGCAAACATTCTCCATGCAGAAATAACCCTGTTTAGAAAATAATTTTAATAAGCTTAACAGACTAGTATTTCTGGTGCCGACTAGCGAGGCTAGCAGCGTTTAATTGACAGTCGACTTTCACTTATCTTGACAGCTTGAACCTGTCTCAAATGAGTCTGATTGAGTGAGCTTGAATTAACCTTTATGGAACCACTTCAGTAGTGGTGTAAATCTTTTGGTATCTCTTGATTCAGATTCTTGTGGTCACGATTCCCGATTCAAAACTGATTCTCGATTCAGTACACAGGGGTGCTAATCTCAGGATCTAGTTTCAAGTTATTTTTTCACTGAAAACCTTGGGTCTGAAGATGGAAGGCTAAGGGCTAAGCTAAAACTAGGGCTGCATGACACTAGGACTACATCTTCATTTATTCAACAAACGCGTTTCCATCGACATATGAAAAGGAAATACATATAACAATGTTTACACTATTCACTATTATTTCACTTCATTTCTTTGATTTATTTCCATGCCGGCACTTTAAATCTTCCACACTAAGGGCCCTTTAGGAAATGTGCGCCAACCTCCCACCCCTCCAAACCAACTAAAATAGTCAGCTCCAGCCAAAAGGTAGCATCATTTCAACTCTGAGAAGTGCAATATCCAGAGATAAGATCAGTGAACACCACACAGACTCGTGCTGCATTTGTTTGGGGGGAATTTAAAGCCATGAGAAAAACAGCACTGTACCTTTTCTGCTGGTTTATCGTCTTCATCAAAGTCAGCTTCCTCATCCTCGTCACTCTGGCCCTGGCTGAGAGCAGCAAAGATGTTTCCCCCCTGCAGGAGACCACAGCTGCTATAAGGTTTTTTACACACCGGGGACCATTTTTTTCATGCGATTACTTTGCACGTCAATATATTTTTTTAAACGGTTGTTTTTGTCACGAGCACTTTCACACAGAGCGCGATTATTACACACCGATAAAGCGACTTAAATTTTTTTTCCAAAACAAGGTCGATTTTTCGGAGCTTTTGCAACGGTTTTGAGGAGCTGCAGCATGTATTTGTGCTTAGAATGCAGACTCTAGCTGCTGTACAATCGCTTGATATCTTCACTGCCAAATGTTAACTCTCCTCTGCTCTCTCTTGTCCGCTAACACTGCATCTCCGTCACTTTCTCTCTCTCTCTCTTCAGCAGCTGTCCCACCGACATGGTAGATGAGCTGGCACGAATATCCAAAACTTTATTCAAAACTGTCAAAAAAAAATCGATACCAGTGTGAACAGTTTTGATGCAAACTATTCCCAGGCAATTATTTTGGCATTTTCGCTTTGCTAATTCGTCACGTCTCCGGTGTGTAACGTGAAAATATGAAATATGTTTACTAGCAATCATGTGCAGTGGCTAATATGCTTTTATGTCCGTTTTGGTGAGCCCAGAGGGAACATATGGCAATTTAAAAGTAGCCTACATTTACGATAGCTAGCCAACGGTAGACTATTTTTACGTCCATTTCGGAGCAACAGAGGGAAAATATTTCAGTCGACACACCGGGTTTCGGTACACAACCCTAGTGTAACGGCCTTTACATTGCAACATGTGAGAGTGAGCACAGCGGGCCATGTAGACCGATACTAACCTTAGTCTTCTTGTTTCCTTTCCTGGGGGCCATGACTGTGGAAAAGAAAACATTACAATGACTGTACAAACATGAGAATGAGAAGGGTTGCATTGCTAGGAGAAGTCTTGAGATCTCCTACCTGGCTCATCTTCCTCGTCACTAGCCTGCACTGAGAGCTTCTTCAGCTTCAGCATGACATCCGCATCATCATCATCATCATCCACATCTCCACTTTTGCCTTTCCGACGGTCTTTCTTCTTTTTCTGAGACTGAAAAGAACAGCTTCAAATTCAATTTCACATTTAAAAGCTGACATTGACATTTGCTGATCAGAAATGCACCGAGTAAAATGAGAAGCTGGCTGGCCTAACGTTTCAGAAAATACTCATTGTGTATCCTACTGTTGGTTTCTAAAGCACTGTACGGTTTATTTCTGATCTGCTGCTACAGAATGAAACCTCCAGACCTCTCAGGGGGGGTCGGGGTCAGCTCTGCTTTCTGTCCCCAGAGTCACAACTAAACACGGAGAAGCAGCATCCAGTTTCTATGCTCCACATATCTACAACCAGCTCTCCGAAAACTGCAGGTCTGCCGCAACTCTCACTTCTTTTAAATCAAGGCTAAAGACTTTTCTGTTTGATGCTTCTTTTTAAGAAATTGTTAATTTCTTACACTGCACTGTCACTTTTATTCTTGTATTTCATGCCCTCTATTTTAGCTGTTTTTATATTCTCTTTAATGAATGTTTTTAATTGGTTTTATTTGCTCTTTAATGTTTTATGTAAAACACTTTGAATTGCCTTGTTGCTAAAATGTGCTGTACAAATAAAGCTGTGAGTGTCAGAGTTTAGCAAATCTGTGTAACGTTATGTTGCCAATCTGGGTGTCCAGACCTCACACACTCTCAAAATGCTCTAATTTTGCAGCGAAATACTGCGCCGTGGGGCTGGCTGTCAGAGAGCAGCCTGACGGGGACCAATCACAGCAGAGTGCGTAGAGTGGAGGAACCAGGGCTCGGCTCCACACTTTATACAATCAACTGGGTTCTGTTCTATTACCACTGGTCCAGTGTGTAATACCTGAGTGGAGATAGAAGGTGTGTGTGTGTGTGTGTGTGTGTGTGTGTGTGTGTGTGTGTGTGTGTGTGTGTGTGTGTGTGTGTGTGTGTGTGTGTGTCAAGTTTACAGCTACAGTCCTCTCCAAAAGTATTGGAACAAGGCAAATTCCTTTGTTTTTGTTGTTCACTGAAGACATTTGGGTTTAAGATCAAAAGATGACTATGAGACAAGAGATGAATGTCAGCTTTTATTTCCATTTAGATGTGTTAAACAACTGAGGACATACCACCGTTTGTATAAGACCACAGCATTTTTAGGTGAGTAAAAAAAGTAAAGGAACAAATAATCTTAAAGTAAACAACATTTATTATTTGGTGGAATAACCCTAGCTTGCAATAACTGCCTCAAGCCTGCGACCCATCGTCATCACCAAACTGTTGCATTCTTAATTTGTGATGCTATTCCAGGCTTTTACCGCAGCTTCTTTCAGTTCTTGGTTGTTGGTTTCTCCCTTCAGTCTCCTCTTCAGGAGGTGAAATGCTCTATTAGGGTAAAGGTCAGGTGATTGACTCGGCCAGTCTAAACCCTGATGAAGTCCTTTGTTTTGTTGGCAGTGTGCTTTGGGTCATTGTCCTGCTGCATGATAAACTTCCTCCCGATTAGTTTTAAAGCATTTCTTCGTAAATTGGCAAACAAAATGTTTCTGTACACTTCTGAATTCATTCTGCTGCTACCATCATCAGTTACATCATCAATAAATATGAATGAGTCTGTTCCAGAAGCAGCCATGCACTTCCGAGCCATGACATTACCTCTACCATGCTTCACAGATCAGCTTGTTTGCTTCGGATCATAAGCAGTTCCTTTCTTTCTCCACACTTTGGCCTTTCCATCACTTTGGTAGAGATTCATCTTGGTCTCATCAGTCCATGAGATTGGGCTCCAGAACTTTTGCGGCTCATCTCTGAACTTCTTTGCAAATTCCAATCTGGCCTTCTGATTCTTACTGCTGATGAGTGGTTAGCATCTTGTGGTATGGCCTCTATATTTCTGCTCTCTGAGTCTTCTTCCAACAGTGGATTGTGATACCTTCACCCCTGCACTGTGGAGGTCGTTGGTGATGTCACTTACTGATGTTTTGGGGGTTTTCTTCACAGCTCCCACAAGATTTCTGTCATCAACTACTGTTGTTTTCCTTGTTCGACGTCTGTTGCTCTGTACACCAGTAGTTTCTTTCTCTTTCAGGACATTGCCCAATGTTTGTCCAATGGCTCTGGTCGATTTTCCTTCTTTTCTCAGCTTGAAAATGGCTTGCTTTTCTCCCATAGACAGCTCTCTGGTCTTCATGTTGGTTTATCCTCTTTAACTAGAAATGCAGTCTTTATAGGTTTAAACCAAGGATAAAAATGTAGACTAGTCATGCAGAGCTATTTAATGTTTGAACAATCAACCTAAAAAGCAACACATGGGCAACAAGAAACATCTGTCAGTCACATGTTCCAATACTTTTGCTCACTTGAAAAATGGGTGGGTTCAAACAAAGGGTGGTATGTCCTGAGTTGGTTAACACATCTAGTTGTAAATACCAGGAAATAAAAGTTGACATTCTGAACTATTGTCTCATAGTCATCTTTTGATCTTAAACCCAAATGTCTTCAGTGAACAACAAAAACAAAAGGAATTTGCCCTGCCGTTCCAATACTTTTAGAGGGGACTGTATTTACCCGAAAGACAAAACAAACAGTTAAAGCGTAACTCTCGCCAAAATGCAACCTAGGGTCTTTTTGTGAATGTACCGAGTCAAACTTTAGTTTAAAAGCATATTTAGGACGGAAGCGCCACTTTTAAGATTCACCGTATTCTCGTTTTTGGGTCAAATGACCTTCTGAATGGGAGAGCTAGGGGCACTTTTATGCTAGCCTCAAAATATCTATTTTTAACCACTAAGAAGGCTCGACACAAGATGAAACGTTGCTCGAAGGATCTCAAGGGGCTCTACACATTAACTACACCGGTGCACAAAAGATATAGCCTACTAAATCTTGTGCTACTTGTTTTGATATTGACTCATTTTGACTGCCGGGATGGCAGCGACCGGAAACAACAAGAGCTACGGTGAGTTGTTCAAAACCTTTTTTAGTAAACTCTGTGTTCACAAACAATGTTCTCAATGCTGAGTTAATGTGTAGAGCTCCTGGAGATACTTGAAGCAAAGTCTCATGTTGTGTCGAGTCTTCTTAGGTGCCTTCAAGGCCGAGAAAAGCTAGAAAATGTGTTTTTGGCTCATATGGATAAAAGACACCAAATCCCAGAATGCACCTGCTTAGCTGCTTTACGAGTCCACTCCCAAGCGCATATTAGCATTAGCCTAGCGCTTGGTGGGCTGTAAACACTGAGTATAAACACAGCTGTGCATATTCTCCGATCTGTACCAATGTATCCCGGTGGTACACGTGCGTTTGAATGCACAGAATTGTTGTAAATGTTTACTGCTGAAAAGATAGCCTTAGCGAAGATTCAAGATGGCTGACTCTCGTTTTGAATCGGGCTTTTCCGAATTGACTCGGCAGTCCAACTCCCTGTGGGCGGGTTGAAAACATGCGGAAGTAGGTGGCTGTAGTCCACAGACTCTGCAGGGCTCCACACTAACTTTTTGCCTTGGTTGCATTGGTGCGCCTAACTTTTTATTTAGGTACACCAGCACAAAATGTAGGTGCACCCACATTTTGTCCTTGCGTCGCCAATAACGCCACAATTTCAAGGTCACCTTTTTAATCACGCTCCATATACTGAAAACTAAAACTAGGTCTCAACTAAAACTGAGACCTCACATTTCATGGCTCAAAGTCTTATAGCGTATCCATCCTCTAATGCTCAAGGGTAACCTAAATGGGTTCCATTCACACCTTAACATTAAGTCTTTTACTGTTATATGTCATCAAGATTCAACAAGACATTTTCACCTGGCTATACCCAATGTTTAGATCTGTTTTGGTATTTATGCAAATTAGCACAAACGTATGTTAAACAATTTAAAAAAAACTTGTAATACATTTTTTGTTTGTCTTGATGCAAGTAATCAACTCAGTAATTTTTATGGTGATATCTAAAGGTTAAAAGTTTTACCCTATTCACCTGAGTAACAGAATGAAACTTTTCCCCTAATGGGATTCTTTGAGGCTTTTTTCATAAAACGACTGGACTAATGGTTTACTTGTTTTTCACATAGAGCCTAACGTTAGCTACGATAGCTACTGACTATTAGCTAACTTTAGCACTTGTTTTAGCGGACCTCTACAACATCAGTTCAGCTAACTTTAAGCAGCCCTGAGGGCTATTTCACAAAACCAAGATAAGGGATTAAGCCGGGATTTCCCAGTTATCCTGGCTCAATTTAGCCTTGACTCGGTTTCACAAAAGCAGAGGCACCTAAGTTACCATGGAGATTTATTCTGTACAGCTAGCCTGCTCCTGACCAGGCTAACAGCCAGGATTTATTAATCCTGGAGCCTTTTCTGCTCACTCAGCAGTGGTTTTACCTTATTATTATCAGCCTGCATTAAAGTACAACAGGTGCATATTGCTGTTCATTTAAGTACTGTTATTATTTAAAGTTGTGACCATTATTTTTTTTATAATTATTCATGTGACAGTCATTGTTACTGTTATATTGCTGTATGAAGACTGCTGTTTATATTGTTGTTAGAAGTTTGATGAATATTACAGCAGTTATTGAGATAATTAGAAAAGGCTGATACAGTTGCCAAATGTGTTTTAAATGAAGTCAGAAACTAAGGGCAATACATAAAGTTCTGTGCATGTGTGTTTCTATAGTGGACCAATGCACCTTCAATTATTTTAGTTGATTCTTTTGTTGTATTCTTTAACAATAAAGGATTCAATAAATTGGCATTCTTAGCACACAATTTGTGTTGTCCAGTAAACTGGGACTATAATTTGGGAGAACTGTACAATTATAAAAACCTATCCTGATTGTACAATCCTCCTTAATTTGTCTGAGTTCATTGGACCAGTAACTATATAGTGGTGTAGGCTACTGTACATTCATTAACAGGGAGCAGACACCCCAATGGTTTTTGACCTCATATTTTGCTGGGGGGCAATAACTGATGAATATACTCGGTTACATTCATGTTTACAGTGTGCATTATATTTATCACTTAATTATCTTTATAGTTTCTAGATTTTAGAGTCCAATTTCTGCAGTGTCTTTCTTTTCTATCTCCATATATACGAGGGAGCAAAACATAGGCTATATGTAAAGAAGGAAACTCGGCCTCTATAAAAAATAAAAAAGTAAACCTAAAAAATAGCGTGTCAGATAACAGCTAGTCTAAAAATATACATTTACGAACTACTGCTCTTAACTGAAACCATTCAATGAGTTACTTGTCATTTGCAAAAACAAACTGTTGTACACTTTGCATTAAAAGCAAGCAGTGGAAATTAATATGACTTATGAATTTTATATTTTAGCCCATGAGAGAGAGGGAGAAACCGAGTGAAAGAGATATTTACGCATCATATTCTAGCGTTGTAGAAAATGGATCTTCATGGTAAATTTCCTGAGTAACATTATCTTCTGCTTACTTTTAGGACAAAGAGTTAATTTGTGTAAATGATTAGTAGTCTAATCCTTGAATGGTATGATTATGACCGTTTCAGTTCAGAGCAGTGGTCAGTTAATGGATATATTTAGGCTGCTTACTAGGGATGCACCGATCCACATTTTTTCACTTCCGATCCGATCCCGATACCTGAATTTGGATATCAGCCGAAACCGATACTATTCCGATACCAGAGCTGTGTTTGCTTTAATATTATTATTATCATTATTGTTGATTTTATATGATGCTGAAATAAACTCCTCAACGGGCAAGTATGATATGGACATACGTATGCATGTATGTCCCAAAAGGCAACTTGAGGTAAGTATAAGGTCAGAAAAGGAAGTCAGAAAAACAGGAAAAATCTCATTCTGAAAACAGATATGCAACTGTAAGGGTTTCAAATTGATTGTCATGTCAATATTTATTACATACCCAAAATGTCAAATACTTGAGTCTTGAAATATAAGAAAAGTGCAAGTGTAAAAATCTCTCACACACACACACACACACACACACACACACACACACACACACACACACACACACACTATCAATAAAACAGTGTGTGATCAGCGCAAATCAAGCACACTGGCTCTTGTAGCATCAACAAATCAACGTTTTAAAAATGTCAAATATCTGAAATATAAGAAAAGTGCAATAACTGTAAACATCTTACACACACACTTAATTACACACACACACACACACACACCTCTGTTTTCACGGCTGCGCAGCGGCTGCTCTGAAACAGCGGCCGCCGGGACACGTACGATCCGGGGTCTCTGGGGGACGCAACAACGGGGAATTGAAACGCCAAAAGCCGGCGACAACACCGGCAGACAGACGGTTGTGAAAGTCCTGTTTTGGTTTTGCATGTTGCTGTCTTGCTCTGCGGTGTTTCCACTGTGAAGTATTTCCAAACAGCGGACACACAGGATAGCATCGAGCTAGCCACAATGCTGCTCATGCTACAATCCTGCTAGCTGGCTGCAAACTGCGGAATGGACTTCCTGAGCGGGGGCGTGTCTCATAACTCTGTGTCTCATTGAGCCGCGACTCCGTTCAGGAAGTCTATTCCACAGTTTGCAACACAGCCAACCAGCAGACCAGCCGGCAGGAATCACTTTTGGAGCCATTTCAGCAGACAACGTTAAAGTGCAGACATGGCTCTTGGTATCGGAAATCTCCGCAGGTTGGATCGGGAAAATCCGATACCTGAATTTCGCTGGTATCGGCCCCGATACCGATACTGGATCGGACCCATCCCTACTGCTTACGCATTCAGTCGGTCCGCGATCGTCTGCCTCGCTTTCTCTCACTGTTTCTTTACAGCGCCCGTGTTTTTCTTTTTTTTCTTTTTTACAAATAATGTGTTTCACATTATCATACTTCTACAATAAGCTGCTGCTCACTCTGTATAAAGTATGAACAAAGCATATTCTCCATTGTAGCATCAATAAATCTGTGATCGACCTCGCGGTCTGTTAAGGAAATCCGTGAACGCGCATCTATCCGAATTACTTCACCCTGACTCGACCTAGTCGCTCCTCCTCAGCCTGACTCGACCTAGTCGCTCCTCCTCAGCCTGACTCGACCTAGTCGCTCCTCCTCAGCCTGACTCGACCTAGTCGCTCCTCCTCAGCCTGACTCGACCTAGTCGCTCCTCCTCAGCCTGACTCGACCTAGTCGCTCCTCCTCAGCCTGACTCGACCTAGTCGCTCCTCCTCAGTCTGACTCGACCTAGTCGCTCCTCCTCAGCCTGACTCGACCTAGTCGCTCCTCCTCAGCCTGACTCGACCTAGTCGCTCCTCCTCAGCCTGACTCGACCTCGTCTCTCCTCCTCAGCCTGACTCGACCTAGTCGCTCCTCCTCAGCCTGGCTTGGCCATCGTGAAACGCACCAAGCCAGGCTGCACAGATTAGACTAGGTCAAGTCTCCCTTTATCAGTTATCCTGGATTTATAAATTCTACATTTGTGAAACAGCCCCCAGTTCTATGTGAAAACAACAACGGCAGAGAGAAACAGACTGAACATGCTTGCTGTCTGGGAGTGGAGGTGAACTCATGAAGAGGTTAGGGTACGCTGGCTGTGTGCTGATGTCAGGCTTCTGAGCAGCAGGCTGGGGGTCCAGAACACTGACCTTTTCTCCACATTAAAAGGAAATCTCACTCCCCTGCTCCCTCCACTACAAATTGTAACATAACATTTGTTGTTTTGTTTTTGACTGTGGTAGCATATTGGGTATCGACAATCGTAGAATTTCCCTAGCATTGGTATCAATTCCTATGTTTCTGGCATGGTGACATCACTAGTAGCGGCATGTGTATATGTGTGAAATTAGGCCGTTACTCCTCCTCGAGCAACATCACAACCTTCACACATGGCGCCAATTTAAAACAAAGAGAGCCATGGACCGTTGTTTGTCAGGAAACATGCTGCAGTGCATCATCAGCGGCGGTAACCACCTCTCCATCCCTCTTCCCTGTCCCCGGTAACATGCCTAATCCTGACCCCGGGTGGCCTCTTCTGACTCAGAGCCGGAGCCTTCCACACACAAAAAGGCCAAAACATGCCTTTCACAAAGAATGGCTTGTCCAACACAAACAATTGATACGTGGGGCCCTATCTTGCACCCGACGCAGCGCAGCACAAAGCCCGACGCCAGTGTCTTTGCTAGTTTAAGACCGACGCAGTTGTCAATTTCCCGTCTAGCACCCGCGTAATTTAAATAGCAAATGCACCTGCGCACATCTGTGCGCCCATGGGCGTGCTGGTCTTACAGGGAGGTGTGTTCAGGTGAATTCTTGGTGTATTGCTAACTTGAGGCAGCAGGAAGTCATCGCACCACTGACCAACAAAAACCTGGTCTAAAGTCAATAACGCAGCATTTCATTGTTATTTTAACAGCACATTAGTAAAATGCTCCGAGGCTCGTGCACAGCACGTGCACACTATGCTTGTTACACACACAGGGACACGCAGCAGCACACACACATGCAGAAGAAAAAATATTACAGTGCAAATCCTCCATCATAATAGCAATGTGCCAAGGTCCAAACACGCCTGGCTTTTAAAGGGAATGGGAGATGACTCTCTGATTGGCTGATTGCTAATCCTGCCTGGTAACTGACCAAAGTTGGAGAAACAACCTTTCTTTTACTGTCTATGGAGCTAACTGACATGATCTACCATCTGAGCTACTGAGCATGTGCGAGTGGAATCAAAGATAGTACAGAAGAAAAGATGCCTCACTCTGTAGCTAAAACAGATCTGAACACAGGGTGAAAAGAGGAGCTGCAGCAATGTGCAGTACAACAAAAATATGGTGTTTTTTGAAAGTTAAACCATGTAAACCTATTCTGGTACAACCTTAAAATACAATTATGAACCTGAAAATTAGCATAATATGGGATCTTTAACAGTGTACTAGCAGTCATCCGACTTAGTGCTGGGCGTTATACCGGTTTGTACCGTATACCGGTATTCATTTCCCGTATGATATGAATTTTTCATATACCGTAATACTGATGCATTGTCGCAGAGAGCACTATGGCCGAAGTAATCTGTGAGTGAATTGAGAACGGGAGCCCTGTTAACTGCGTACCCTTCTCACTCATGGTAGTAACTTTATATCACAACAATTAATAACCCACAACTAACTCTCTTTTACAAGATAAAACACCATAGCACACAACTAGTTGTAACTTAAACTATTTCTAACGCTAATAATTTTACATTTACAAATTTACACCGCCGAACGGCATGCTGGGTAACATTACAGCTGCTAGCTAGCTAGGTAGCATAACAGTCTGTTAAGCTGGGAGAGGCTCCGGTCGCTACTGCACATTCAAAAACACAGAAGAAAGTTAGAGGATGAAGAAAGACCGGAGATACACCAGAACAACGTATGCTCAAGAGAGGAGCCGTCTGTTGTTCCCAAGTTTTTTGTTTCTAAAAAATCAGACATAATTTAGCCACTGTGGTTGGCCGTTGCTAAACATTACTTGGTTGCGCTAACGTTACTCGGCCGTGCTAACGTTACTCGGCCGTGCTAACGTTACTCGGCCGTGACCAGGTTGTAAAAACATGTCACCTCAAGCATGCAGCGGAGCAACATTATGAACACAATAACAATCCACCTATGGTCCCACTACAGACCGTCGAGAAAGACGGGTACAGAGCAGTGATTAAAACACTGGATTTAAGATGTCTTGCCTCACTGAAATACATCTGCCAACCTACTAACAATATTCAAATACTGAAGCAGGCTGACAGCGGAGCTATGTTCACTTTCTACAACAACCTAACTCACCTGTGGCCAAGGTAGTGTTTATACAACTATCTTACAACTATTTTGTTTTGAAAGGGAAACAATGTTAAATTTGTTTGTATGTGTATTTATTTGATTTAAGTTTATTTTACTACTTTGCAGTTTGCACAATACAACTAGTTTAGATTTGTTTGTTTTGTGCATTCTCCTTCATATAATGTTATTATTATATGATATATACATATACACATATATATATATATATATACACATGTATATATATATGTATATATATATATATATATATATATATATATATATATACACACACATATATATATATATATATATATATATATATATATATATATATATATATATATATATACACACACATATATATATATATATATATATACACACACATATATATATATATATATATATATATATATATATATATATATATTAAGGGTGCTCCGATCGATCGGCCACCGATCGGTATCGGCCGATAATGGCTTTAAATAGTTTGATCGGTGGTCTCCATAAAGGCCGATCAGATAGGCCGATCAGATGACGCACTACCATGGATGTATTAAGAGCGCACTACTCCTGAGAACATTTTCAAAATGGCGGCGTCCCTACATTCAGCGGTCTGGCAGTTCTACAAGGTGTCTGAACGGTGGCAGAACAGGAGTTGGCCCGCGGCCGCGGAACGAAGGCGGTAGGAAGACGGCTACTGCTTTTAAAAGCGTCTGCCACCGGTGGTGCTCCGGCAAACGTGTTTGTGATTACACCATTCTGACGCTTCTACTGCCTCTGGAGCACCGCTGGTGGTCCGCCGACTCGTTGCTATCTGGGAAAAAGACAATACACTAGCGATTAGCAACGTGTGTACCGAGGAAATACCACGAGGCGGAAATCTCCAAAGACATTTCAACACCACCAACCTCATCAGACATTTGAAGGTTAGTCACAGAAAGCAGGATGAGGAGTTTTCAAAGTTAGCTAACGCTAAGGCAGAGCGGAGTTGTGTAGCTAGCAGCTCCGGCGCCGCTCAAACAGCTGTTTCTCCGTGTGTGTGTGTGTGTGTGTGTGGGTGTCCGTGTCGGTCTGTGTGTGTGTCGGTGTGACTGACTGTGTGTGTCTGTGTGTGCGCCGCTCAAACAGCTGTTTCGCCGTGTGTGTGTGTGTGTGTGTGTGTGTGTGTGTGTGTGTGTGTGTGTGTGTGTGTGTGTGTGTGTGTGTGTGTGTGTGTGTGTGTCGGTGTCGGTGTGTGTGTGTGTGTGTGTGTGTGTGTGTGTGTGTGTGTGTGTGTGTGTGTGTGTGTGTGTGTCGTGTGACTGACTGTGTGTGCTGAAGAAATGTGCAGTGATTGAAAAAAAAAACAAACTAAAGTGTGTGGCAAAATTTCCCAAAACTCCCTGATTAACTTAAACTCTCTATATGAGATAAGGACTCTGAAGAAAGCCCAGTCAGTCCTGGCTGATATAACCCCCCCTCCCCCCCCTCTGAACAGCGACAAGATGTTTCCGTCTGGCCGCAGATTCTGTCTGCCAAAATGCAGGACAAACAGACATAAAAACTCTTTTGTTCCTGCTGCTATAGGCTTTGTAAATAAGTCATTGCGAGATGTGTGTGTAGTTTGTATTTATTTTGTCTATTATTGATGGGGTTTGTTTTCTGTATAGTCTATGTGTTGTTTATGTTGCATTCTATTGCTGCACAACGAATTGCCCCTCAGGGATAATAAAGACTCCTTGAACCTTGAACCTTGAAAGGACATTTTTTAGATTTTGAGCTAGGACAGAAAGCCAAACAGTTACTGATACATTCTCTAAACATGTATGACTGTTATGTAATGGCGTAATTTTCAGTTCATAAAAGTGATCGGTTATCGGTATCGGCCGATACGTCTTCCAGCAATCGGTGATCGGTGATCGGCCTCAAAAATCCTGATCGGAGCACCCTTAATATATATATATATATATATATATATATATATATATATATATATATAAAGCTTTTAGTAAACATGACATTAAAATGTTTTAGTGATATTCTATGTACTCCTGACAGTAAAATAAGCCATTATAAACCTATATAAAGACCCAGTCAAGCAAAGAAAGAAAATACCATGATATACCGTGAAACCACCAGAATCTTGAAAAATACCGTGATACAAATTTTTGGTTATACCGCCCAGCACTAATCCGACTACTACTACTTTCAGAGGAAGATTACCTGTTTTCCTTGTGTGTCTTTCACAGCCTCGTCATCTCCCTTCTCAGGTTTGGTATCTGTGGTGAGCTCCTCAAAGAACTGGAGAAAAACATCCACACATCTCAGAGATTACACAACCGTTAGGAAGCATTTCAATACTTCAAAATACAATGCAATACAAATGAGTACTCACACTCTTTTTCCCCTTTTTATCTTTCTTCCCCTTTTTCACAGTTTTTTCTGCTGGAAGAAAATGACATTAAATCAGTGGGGCGTTGTGAGAGATGATAGGACAGACTGGCAGGTCAGGTGTGTGTGCTCTGCAAACTGGGTTAGGAATCAAACAATGACTACGATGTTAAGTGTTGACTCTTTGAGGGAATTCACATCCATAAATAACTTATAGCCCAAAATAATCTCTCAACAGGGGACAGAACGGAATTGGACTTGTAAGTTATTTTCAAACAACAAATGGGACCGAAGCTGTTTAACATCTAACTACAGTTTCCAGCTAACGTTAACGGTTGACAGGTTGAGGTTCCCCCCCCTCAAACAGCCTGAACCTGACTGTCAGCACTTTAGGCTCACGGTCATTGTTTCATTTCTTTAGCACTTTATTTGCTTAATACAGTTAACGAAAATATAAAGTAATGGCTAGAGTCAAATAGTATGTGATTTGACTGTCGAACAGACTAAACTGCCACACTATTTCACGTCACTGCGGAGAGTAACGTTAGATATATCCATCACTTCCATGAATGGACAGACCTTCATGCTAACGTTAGCTCAAATGTGCTTTGTTGAAGTCATTGTGAAACATGACGCCATTCCCTATTCCATTTTAGTGTGTTTATCACTTAAAATATGCATGTATTACTATTACACTGGTGAATGCTGGCATAGTAGGCCTAACATTTGCTGGCCAAATGTGCCCGGAGTATTATAGTAGTAATTATTTTACTTGGTGGTGATGGCGCAGTGGATATGACACATGCCTTTGGTGTGAGAGATCCAGGTTCAATTCCCACTGTGATACATCAACCAATGTGTCCCTGAGCACTTAAGGCACTTAACCCCTAGTTGCTCCAGAGACGTGCAACCTCTGCGCTTTCGATAAAAGCGGCAGCTAAATGACTGATAACTTTAGCTACATGTCCCATTCTTTGGCTACACCTATCGCATAACGTTACAACGCCAACATCCATCTAACATGTGTCTCGTTTAGATTTACATTAACGTTAGACGCTGACAGTTTCAGCCCTGTTCGCCTCTTCATGCCACTTTGGGCATTTAACGTTACCGATATTGTTAGCGTTTAAGGCCATATCTGACATAACGTTAACGTTATCTAGCTAGATAGCTAACGTGCAATTGATTTCAGTTGTACAAGTTGGGATTCTATTACAATTGTTGTCTCTAGCTAGCTAGATAATTTGTCTTAACGTTATATCCGAATTGATCATAAGATGCTAAAGATTCATGAGACAGCTAAAGTCGTTTATTACCAGGCATACGCCGTTAACAATAGGAAGTTAGAGTAAAAAGTAAAAAGATTTTCAATGAAGTTTGGCGTTAACATTACTGATTGATTAACATTCGCTCTAAGGCTACTTAGCCTGCTGGCTAGCTTGTCACTAACTTAAAGCGTTAGCGTCATCTCACCACCAGATGCCGGGGCCACTTCATCGTCCACCCACTCTGCGTCTCCTTTCGTTTTCTTCGGCATTTTCTTACTTTGACTTCGACTTTATGAAAATAACGGAGCTAAAACGATGTCCCGCAATATTGATCAGCCACACAAGTCCATGTGCGGCCCAACATGCCGGGTCAACAAAGTGTCATTCTGCTTCGTCTTGCGTTTCAGCGGATGGCAGAAAGCTCACAGTGACACACCAGCACCACCTCTCGGCTGGAGGACTGGTGGTGGTGGTGGGGGGGTCCGCTATGTTTAGGGACTGACCAAACAGCTTCTGTCTTCAGCATGGCCTTCCTCTTGTGTTTCACTGTGCGTATTAATGACACACATCATCACCAGCCAGAACACTCTTCTCTCTCCTCTTTTTTTCTAGGTCCTCCCAAATTTCTAGGTGTGAGGGAAGATATGTTATGGAATGAGGGATCAAATTAATGGGACTTAGAGGGAAAGTTTTCAACTTATGGGCTTTATAAGTGGAAACACTATTCATGTTAAAACAGGGTCAGAACTACATGAAAACATGCAGAGAATGGAACTCCTCAGTGCAGGTGAGTGTTGTAAGTCCCATTTTGTCTTCTGTGGCGATAAATAATATATTTGGTAATGGGCCATTGGCTGAGCACAAGTCTGCTGAGGAGCAAAGGTGGGGGAAATATAAGCGCATCAGCTGCATGCAGTGGGTCATGTTTTCTTGCATAGGGCAGGCTATATGGCATTGCATCCCAGCACCATGACGTTATCATGTTTTCTTGCACATCGGGCCACAGTAGAGGCCACTTCATAATGTTTTATATTGGGCCATCCAAGAGGGCATTTTTCAGCACTTTTAGGAATATGGGGGCACTAGGGGACCTGATATTACCGTGGAGAGAGCAAGTTCCATTGAAAAAAAAAATATGAGGTGACTGGCAGGAGTGGAATGGGGAGCGTCTCTGAAATATACTGTAGATATGTAGTTCTAATTAGATCAAGGCTAGAAGTATTGTATGGATCAGTCTGGGCTCACAGAGCTGCACGTATTACAGGCTTTGAGAGAGTGTTTAGGGCAGTGAAAATAACACTACAGCTTGTCAACTGTTGGATAAATCAGAGGGGGCATGGAGATAGTCATCCTACCAAAAAGTATTGCTGGGAGAGGAGAGAAAACAACACATACACATGTATAATCCCTGTGTGAGTAGTATAGGTGTGGGGCAGTAGTGTATGAAGCAGAGGTTCTCAATTATTTTTCTGCCAATAACCCTTTCTTATTAGAATCAAAATCAGAAAAGGATTTATTGCCAAGTAAGTAACACTTACAAAGAATTGCCTTGGTGGATGGTGCATAAATAAACACTTAAATAAAATAAACAAATAAGTACAATATAACTGTTTAACAATGAGAAAAAAGAGGCTGTATGGATTAGTGCAGGATGTGCAAATGTTGAGGGATGTGCAAACATTCAGGATATATAGAATGTACAGAGGACAGGATGTAGGATTAGATTCGATGTCAGTGGGGGTCCGGGGCCTTGTTAATGAGGCTGACGGCAGAGGGGAAGAAACTGTTTTTATGACGTGAGGTTTTGGTTCTGAGGACTTCCGCCTCCTGCCACAGTGGAGGGGTTCAAACAGTTTGTGTCCAAGGTGAGAGGGATCGGCTACAATCTTTCCTGCCTGCCTCAGCATCCTGAGAACAGGTCTTGGAGGGACGGCAGATTGCAGCCAATCACCGTCTCAGCAGAGCGGATAATACACTGCACTCTGACCTTGTCCTAGCAGTGGCAGCAGCATACCAGGTGATGATGGAGCAGGTGAGGATGGACGCAATGATGGCTGTGTAGAAGTAAGCTAGTAAGTAAGTAAGTAAAATTAATTTTTATAGCACATTTAAAAACAGCTCGCACTGACCAAAGTGCTGTACATAGCACATTATAGAGTGTGGTCTAGACCTACTCTATCTGTAAAGTGTCTTGAGATAACTCCTGTTATGATTTGATACTATAAATAAAATTGAATTGAATTGAATTGAATTAACCACAGAATAATAAGATGAAATAAATACACTTACAGATCAATGATTTGAGCTAAGATGACATCAAGAGACAAACACTTAATTACAGACATAGCCGGGTAAGACAATTAAAACACAGGGAAGGCCAATGTAAATAGGTGAGTTTTGAGCCTTTTGAATATTGTAATTGAAGGGGCATTTCTGATGTCAGGTGGCAGTTGGTTCCACAGCTGAGGGCCAGCAACAGAAAAGGCTCTGTCACCTTTTAGCTGAAGCCCTTATCACAGAATCATCAGCATACTTGATTATATGCCTTGATTCAAACATACTCTGACAGTCATTGGTGTAGAGCACAAACAGAAGTGGTGACAAGACATACCCCTGAGGTGACCCTGTTGAGCACATAGATGAAGTATTATTTACCCAGGTTCTATGTGACCTCATAGTTAGGAAATCAACCAGCCAGCATATGGTACCAAAGTCAATATCAGGAAATTGCAATAATCTATGTGCAAGAATATGGGGCTGCACACAGTTGAACGCTGATAAGAAGTCAACAAAACACAAGCGTGCATGTGTCTTCTTGCCCTCTAAATGTCCAGTAACAAAGTCCAGCAGTGTTGCTGTGGCATCCTCAACCCCCTTGCTTGGTAGATATGCAAATTGGAGTGGATCAATCATGCCCTGAGTCATGAAAAGTAAACTCCTCTTTACAATACACTCAAAGCCCTTCATCATCAGAGAGGTCAGAGCCACGGGGCGATAGTCATTCAGCACCTTTGGAGATGGGACTTTTGCCACTGGAACCACAACTGATTCTTTCCATAACCCTGGGACTTTCCTTTGTGATAGCGAAAGTTGGAAAATAGATGTGAAAATAATGCTCAGGAACAGAGCACAGTTTTTAAGCAATCGGCCGCTGATGCGGTCAGGCCCCTGGCTCTTCCTTATGCTCGTCTGCTCAAGAGTCTTCCAGCCGTCAGTCTCATCAATCAGAATTTGACTTCCCTCAGACCCAGTTCTAAATTCTGCCAGATCATCATTAAGTTGGGAGTCATCTGCATAGAAATGGAATGAAATTTAAAATGTTCTTATGATGTTACCTACCCAGCATGTAAAGGCTAAAAAGTGCTGGACCCAGAATGGATCCCTGGGGGACACCATAAGACACAGGGGCAGGGGATGAAGAGTATTAGCCTATGGATACTGTGTGAAAGTGCACCATCATAGTCTTTGACAGGCTGAACTTGTCCTGCTGCAGCAGGAAGTACATCCTCTGCTGATGTTCAGCTCTAACTTGAGGTCCTTGGAGATGACGGAGCCCAGGAAGCGGAAGGACTCCACAGTGTTGACAGTATTTCTCATGTTACAGAAACTAGTAAGAGTGAATTGTGTGTTTTAATAATAATAATAATAATAATAATAATAATAATAATAATAATAATAATAATAATAATAATAATAATAATAATAATAATAATAATAACTTATTTATATAGCGCCTTTCATGAAACCCAAGGACACGTTACAGAATTACAGTGGCTAAACTGAGGGAGATTGTAGGCTGTGGTGTACAAGTGGTGTTTCAGGAGTTATCAGCTGTCCTATCCATTAAAGGCACAGAAATGTCCCAAAAAAATAATTTAAATTAAAAAAAGTGGTCTTGCTAGCTGAAGCTCATCGTATCCACCTTTTCCTCAGTGTTTACTCTGATTCCTGTTTATATTTGAAAACTTGAGTCAATTGGCTAGTCCAGTAGTAGCTAGTAGTGTTGGGAGGAGACTGGCAAGTTGATTTCCTGATTGTGCGCCTTCTAGAATAAGATGCAAGAGTAATGGGAATGAACTGCTTCTAAACATACATTAACATAAAATTTTATTATTACTGTTTTTAATGGATACGTTGTAGGAACTGACAGGATTACATGTCACTGAAATTGTATCAGTGAATCAGACCCCTGGCATTGGGTCTAGCTGCTGCCGTTTTCTTCAAGTAGCAGCCAGTCAGCAGCGTGTTGTGACCCCGCGCTAGGGTTTGCATTGTCTGCAGAAGTGGCGTATGCTCTCCTTCTGGTGAAGCAGTCTCAGTGGCAGGGAGTGAAACAGAGGTATCACGGCCGTGAATAAGCCAGCTAGCCAACCAGACAAATCTGCTGAGCTCATGTTTTACTGGCTCTGCCTCAGACAGATGATATGTGAGGCTACTAGCTAGTTGCTTTGGTCTGGTCTGAATCTGTGAGATAACCCCACCCCATTCATTTGAATATAAGAACTGGAAATAAAAAGAGAGGGAAACAAATGTGGCCTTTGTTGTCTTTGTTGTGGGGTGGAGAGGGGGTTGTGGAATCTGTTTATTATATTGTTGTTGTTGTTTATTATTGTTTCTAAACAAATGAAATTCATCTTTATTATACCTGTTAATGAGCTAATCATGCTAATTACACAAATTGCCCAGCATGCAACTCTTAGCAACCAAGAATGACCAATGACTTGCATGACAACAAAGTAGTGTACAAACTAGGTAGGCTACTTTGACAGAAAGTAGTATTTGGGTGAAATAAACCTTTAAAACTATAATAATTTGGACAAAGGTAGTATTAGATTATATATATATATATATATATATATACACATATATATATATATATATATATATATATATATATATATATATTCTTATAATTATATACATAATAATAATTATATATATAATAATAATTATATATATATATTTATATTTTTTTATAATTATATATATAATAATAATTATATATAGAATTTGGGTAGAATCAACCAACGTTAAACTAGAAATGCAGTCCCCGCTACTGCAGCGTGCGTGACAATACCATATGATGTCTACGTGATAACGTCACGGATCAGGAAGGGCAGTTTTTTGACGGCAGGACGAAGAATATCTGTGTTAATTTCAAACAGCCAAATAAGCAAGTATTATCTATACGTCCTTTCTTTTATAGTAAACGTGTTACTGTTGTTGACAATATGTTGTTGCTTCTAAGTCGTTATTGGTAAAGAACACGCTTAACGTTAGCTGTTTAGGATAACGTTAGCCAGTGTATCCTAAACAACTGAAAGCTGCCAAGTTAGCGCGAGTTAGCTAGAAAGCTAGCTAACAGCTGAGCATAATTGTGTAGTTACAGTTTCCCGTAACTTGCGGCAATATACATAGCTACATAGCCACTTGAGCTAACTAGCGTAATATGTAACGTTAGATCACAAATGTGTATACGAACCATGTTAACGATACGTTCCCACTGTGATTTAACACACATCACTAATCTTACTGTTACATGTAATTGATTTCAATCATCTTAAATGATTTGACATTAGCAAGCTAACTTGTTAGCGAGCTAACAGTTGACCAAGTTATACAAGCTAATCTCTCCCGTCAATAAAACAATAAAATCCTCATTATTCCCGAACTGTAAACGGGTCATGTGACACGTAGTAAGAGTGCGTGCACTACTTTGCCATAAAGTAAACGCATGTATTTGTATCCCCCCCTCAACCAAGCATCAGCTGTGTTGATGCTCTTGTTACAGTGGTCACTCTTGGGCCCACACTATCATTATTGTTGTCTTGCCTATTTAAAACTTAAAGCCAACCTGGCAGTTAAGAAACACATTTGATGGCATCTAGCTTGTTAAACCTTTTTTCCTTCTGTTTATCTGCAGCCAAAGGTCTCCAACTAATAAGGCACTAGCACTCTCTGGCAGACATGTCATACGGCAAAGCAGAGAGCTACCGCCCCGTCCCCCGGGACTTCAACACCCTCATACAGACATGTAGCTCCAACATCCAGAAGATCACACAGAACAGTAAGTGCTTCACTGCTCTATCGGTAGCTCTTTTTGTTACAATGTGAGCAAGACTGGCCAAATTGTTACTCGCTCACTCACTGAAGGATCATTCCATACCAATCTGTGTATCAATCGTTATTTTCATATTCAATAGGGAACCCAAACCGGACAATTTGTCATTCATTCATTCATTCATGGATGGCCTGTTAGACCTACAAAACAAGACATTTGAAGATGTCATCTAGTACTCTGGGGAACTATTATTCACTCATTTTATAGACCAAAAGTTAAATCTATTAATCAAAAAAAATACTCAATGAATATGATCGTCAGTGAGTTGTAATAATATTACATACATTCTGACTGTGCATATCATTAGGATTAATAGCTTATATATGCAGAGTTAGTCAGGCAAAGGTTGGCTTTTATACACATAAGATAAAAAAAAAACAATCTGACCACCTATTGCCAATCTCTGTTATGTGAAGCTGCAGACCCTGCATGTCCTGCAGAAAAATGCCAATGTCAATACTGCATCAATTTATAAAAAGACTTGCATTCATATCAGTGATAACAACTGAGGTCCCATCTCAAGCTGGCTGCAAAGAATCTCTTCTTAAAGCAATGTTCAATGTAAATGATGGGGGAAAAAATCTATAGTCCTCGTTCTGGATCTTCCAGACTGCTAGAGTACCAAATCCCTGCTTTGTCTTTCTCAACAAGGAAGCCCCCTATGTGGAAGAACAAACCTGATTAATTTGACTCCTAATTTGTAATTTATTTCTATGTTGTCTACTGACATTCAAATGTTTAACAATGTTGGATGACAGAATGTTTACTGGTCTGTTGAAATCACAGCGTTCATACCCCAGCAGTCACGGTTTGGTACAGCAGAAAAATAAAAATAAATACATAAGGATACATTTCTTTCATTTGTTTTGAGCAGACAGTACAAGTTTCAAAGACATACCAAATCCTCCCGCTGGGGACTGAGGCAACATTTTGCCCACCGCCAACTTTGGTAAACTATCTTCACTATTAAGGGTGCTCCAATCAGGATTTTTGGGGCTGATCACCGATTGCTGGAAGACGTATCGGCCGATACCGATCACCGATCACTTTTATGAACTGAAAATTACGCCATTACGTAACAGTCACACATGTTTAGAGAATGTATCAGTAACTGTTTGGCTTTCTGTCCCAACTCAAAATCTAAAAAATGTCCTTTCAATCACTGCAGACATTTCTTCAGCACACGCACGTACGTACGTACGTACACACACACACACACACACACACGGGGAAACAGCTGTTTGAGCGGCGCCGGAGCTGCTAGCTACACGACTCCGCTCTGCCTTAGCGTTAGCTAACTGTGAAAACTCCTCATACTCCTCTCCGTGACTAACCTTCAAATGTATGATGAGGTTGGTGGTGTTGAAATGTCTTTGGAGCTTTCCGCCTCGTGGTATTTCCTCGACACACACGTTGCAAATCACTAATGTATCGTCTTTTTCCCAGATAGCAATGAGTCGGCGGACCACCGGCGGTGCTCCAGAGGCAGTAGATGCTTCAGAATGGCGTAATCGCAAACACGTTTGCTGGCGCACCACCGGTGGCAGCCGCTTTTTAAAAGCGGTAGCCGCCTTCCTGGAGGCCACCGATCAAACTATTTAAAGCCATTATTGGCCGTTACCCATCGGTGACCGATCAATCGGAGCACCCTTATTCACTATGAAATAAACAATTTTGTATTACACTTTACTGACTCTGAACAAACACTCTCCCAAAAGGCAATAGGTCACAACAAGCTATAAAAAAGCATCTCTATTGCCATGACATTGAAAATACAAAATTAATAAATACAAAATTTAACTTGTGCATTGAAAAACTCAATTAGTTCCACTTCGGCTATATTCAAAGCACCCACATATTTATGTAATGCACTTGGGGGTGGGAAGGAAATGGATTCCTAGATGTGTCCTGATTCTCTGCAATTTAAATATCTCCCCAAACATGATAAATTTGCTATTGTTTATAGATGGATCATTTCCTGACATTGCCTCCGGTTAGCAGTCTGTTATTGGCTATTGGTCGTTCCAGTGCAGTTGGCGGCAACAAAGGCTCCACTGCGGGATTCGCGACCTACGCATTACATGTCATTCCACCTTCTATAACTTTGTACAAATATGTGTCCAAAGCCCTTCTTGTGTTAGCGAACACACTGAAAAACGTCTGGTGGCCCAAAATAAAACAATTCAGTAACGCTGCAGGAAAGGCTCCTCGGGGAAACACTGCACTTCAGTTTTATTTCTTATTTTTTCTTTGCAATGCTGGGAAATGTGTTGGCAAATGTAACCTTCCAGTTGACACATTTCTTCCATTTATTACTAAAAAAAAAAGATAATCAAAACATCTTTGTTTGAGCCGTATGCACACGTGCACCGTTGGCCCGTACAGGTGTTTGTTGCTTTACTGTGGTGTGTTGTGCCATTTGTATGCCCAGATGAATTCTTCCATTCGTAGATTGAGTCTGCTCACTGTTTTGTTCTCCCAACAGCTGCTCAGATCAAGAGCATGGTGAACCAGCTGGGGACCAGTCAGGACACCAGTGAACTCCAAGACCGTCTG
The DNA here is from genome assembly GCA_023631565.1 of Gymnocephalus cernua. NCBI lineage: Eukaryota > Metazoa > Chordata > Actinopteri > Perciformes > Percidae > Gymnocephalus > Gymnocephalus cernua. The sequence continues at coordinate 32,127,510 of CM042438.1, read as the reverse complement.
TACGTATCCACCGTATCACCACTGACTCCCATAATGTTTCTTCTCCCGACACAATCTCTCACTGTTGTCTAGTCATCTTGATCTGTTGTGGTTAGAAAAGTTGAACTTGCCTCAGAGCTACTAAACTGTCCAAAATGACATGTGCCTCCATGATTACTGTATCAGGGATGGTTTCTTTAAAATACACGTCATGGTCATCCTGAAGGCACGTTCAAGCTCACTTAAATTACTAGGGGTGCAACAGATCACAAAACCCACGGTTCGGATCGGATCACGATTCTGCAAATGCTTTCCATTTATTACTTAAAGAACTGTCATAAAACACAGCGCGTTCAAGCCGGGGAGTGAAGTTTGCTTTCCTCAGGGAAAACAAAGGACTTTCACCCAGGAAATGCGTGTTCCTTGGGAGTGTTTTAAAGCTTTAGTGCGTAACTTTTTGATATTAATGAACGTCTGTTACATTCAAGCCATTGCCAAATGAGTTGCTACAAAGCTAATCAAGACTATTGGCTCTACACAACTCTCTCTATATTTCTCAGTGTGACTATGTTCAGAAGATTGTATCGTCGGCGACTTTCCCGCGCAGAAACTTGAGCGAAGATAATGACCTCTTCTGAAGTGTCCATCATGTTTTAGACCTGCATTTTTTTGACATTTTTTTTTTACTGATTCTGACTCCTCTCCAACATAAAAACAAACTGGAAAAAACACATTTTTGGTAACTCATGTTTTTAATAGTATATTTCCATGTCCATTCCAATGGACGCCAGGACGAGATGGGCGTAAAATGTCATAAAAACTTTAAAAAAATAAGGCTAATTTTTCCACATAGTAATCAATCAGGTATGACCTAAACATCTGGAACTGGATGTTTGCATGGTTTTGAGTCTGTGTACAGTTCTGAACATGCACATGAACTTGATAGGGGGGGGGGGGGGGGGGGGGTGTATCTCAGCATGGGTAGGGAACAGCAGTGAGGTCATCACCAGGAAAACCCAGAGCCTGCAAGAAGACAGAGAAATGACGCAATCTTCATCTTTATACTCTACAAGAGCATTATGTACAAAAATATATATTTAAAATGTAATCATGAATAAATAAACTGTGACACCATACTTTACCTATGAAAAGCTTACAGGTATTTTATTTGTTTACATACTGACACTAAATGTGTGAGTGTTAGCTAAACCTGCCCACATCCTGATGTCCATTGCAATGGACATAGGACTTGGAAAAAATCCTATAAATTAATGATATGATATATGTTCAAAATAACTTCAAATATTATCACTTGTAACAGTTAAAATTATACCGACAGCAAATTAGTTTGGCCAGCATGAATATAAATGTATATTTTTGATTGAAAATGGGCACTTACTCTTCCCTCTCTGCAGTCGCTCCATCATGCTTGTCTTGTCCGATGTCACTCTCTCAGAACGTGCTCAAAGTCATGACATGATATGGTTGGATAATCAGGATCCAATCAGTAACCAGCATTGCTGACATTCAATTACAGAGTATTTATTGGTTTAGAGACAAAAATATGTCATGACTATTCCAATGGACACAGGGTCCGAAGGGGTTCCTCCATGTCTCCTACTGCATGGAGGAAGGGGGGCCTACAGTGTTGTCATTACTTACAATTCTTCATGGGGGCGACAGGAACTACGCACTATAGCTTTAGTCCAAACCACAATCTTTTTCCTAAACGTAACTATCGTCGCAGCATAACGCTCACTTTTTGTCAGCTTAACTTAACCGCAATGTCGGCCGCAATGTCGGCCGTAATGTCCGCCGTTTCAAAGCCCCCAATTCTCGGGTAACTAAGCCACCGACTGCCGCTGATACGACGGAGCTCTGTAGCAGACGTCACAGCTTTTTGAGTTCTTCCGCTCCTCCAGTAGCCATGACCGTCTCTATTAACTGATTTTAACATGCTCCGTTCAGATGAACAGAACTTGCGTTGCAAATTTATTTCACACTATTATTATGGTTAAACTTTGCAATTAATCCACGGTTTACATGCATTCTGAATCATGAGTGTTGATCCTTAAGGACCACGGTCCGTTACACCACTATGAATTACACATGCACTAGAATACTGTGCTGTCAAATGTGCTAGCAAAGTGTTCTTTATCATGCAGGATGATGGCTGATCAGATCAGATCAACTAGTCTTTTGTGATTCTGTTGGTGTGTTCACAGGCAGCAGATACAACATTACACCAACCAACTGGCAAAAGAAACCAACAAGCACCTGAAAGAGTTGGGATCAATCCCGTTGCCCACGTCACCCTCAGAGCAAGTAAGTATCAGTCTACATGTGTTGATTTAGTTAAAGACATCACTAGCATACAGTGATAAGTATGGGTGGGAGTTAAGGCCCTGACACACCGAGCAGACAGCAAAGAACTAGTGGCAAAGAAGGCCGACTGTGGCATCGCCTCAAGTCGCCTGTGTCTTGGACGCAAAGACTACCATGTACGTTCTGCATTAATGTCAGTCTTATCCTATCGGCAGTCCCAGCGTACTGCCTTTACTACCTCAGCAAAGGGCTGGTTACGGTGACCACATAATCAAAGTTATTATTACTGATTCAAACTGGTGTCACACCATCTCTCTTACCCTATGCTGTGTGGTGTCCAGAGGCAGCAGAAGATCCAGAGGGACCGGCTGATGAATGATTTCTCATCAGCTCTCAACAATTTCCAAGCAGTCCAGCGGCGTGCAGCGGAGAAAGAGAAGGAGTCGGTTGCCAGAGCGAGAGCTGGATCCCGCCTTTCAGTGAGTAGGAGTCAGTGCTTTCACACCACAGGGAGCACATAAAGAATTCACCTCCCCACATTAGTGAGACTGGAGTGATCAAACGTCAGATTCATGTGAATCATGTAAGGGATAATGTAGAGCGAGGCGGTTGTTATAGCGAATACAACCCCGACCCCCGGGTGATCAGGACTTGAATCAGCCTGAAGGGGTTGTATTCGCTATAACAACCGCCTCGCTCTACATTATCCAAATAAATAAATAATTTGACACAAAATATTGATTTTAAAAAGGAGTTTATTGATTTAAATAGGATTGTATTGCTTCCGCTAAAGAAAATAGTCCGTTCTGTCTCTACGGTTGGAATCCTGCGTCCATAGCAACGTAAACTCTGTATCTGTTAAGCTAATGCAACCCTTCATCTATTACTCACCACCACCTTAGGGGCTGTGGTAGTAGCCGTATATGTTATGGGGTGCTGCCGCGGTGGTCAAATTACCCAGCTGCTGTTTTAATCACTGCAGGAATTGACATGACATTATGCTGACACGTTGTAGTGAGCTAGCGGCTATCGGCTGCTCGTATTTACATTAAACTGAACATTTCCGTTGACGGTAAAGTGAGACGACGTAAATGGCTTCATGTCCTCATTCATCTCGTTTCCTTTTTGCACAGCCGCTGCATGTTGGCACACCTAAACGTGCAATGTAAGCTAACTAATTAGCGTTGTTGTCCCTACGGCTGAAGTTACTGCGTAGCGATCATAGACCGTATATAAAGATGTAGAGATCATAGACCGTATATAAAGATGTAGAGATCATAGACCGTATATAAAGATGTAGAGATCATAGACCGTATATAAAGATGTAGAGATCATAGACCGTATATAAAGATGTAGAGATCATAGACCGTATATAAAGATGTAGCGATCATAGACCGTATATAAAGATGTAGAGATCATAGACCGTATATAAAGATGTAGAGATCATAGACCGTATATAAAGATGTAGAGATCATAGACCGTATATAAAGATGTAGAGATCATAGACCGTATATAAAGATGTAGAGATCATAGACCGTATATAAAGATGTAGAGATCATAGACCGTATATAAAGATGTAGAGATCATAGACCGTATATATAGATGTAGAGATCATAGACCGTATATAAAGATGTAGAGATCATAGACCGTATATAAAGATGTAGAGATCATAGACCGTATATAAAGATGTAGAGATCATAGACCGTATATAAAGATGTAGAGATCATAGACCGTATATAAAGATGTAGCGATCATAGACCGTATATAAAGATGTAGAGATCATAGACCGTATATAAAGATGTAGCGATCATAGACCGCATATAAAGATGTAGAGATCATAGACCGTATATGAAGATGTAGAGATCATAGACCGTATATGAAGATGTAGCGATCATAGACCGTATATAAAGATGTAGAGATTATAGACCGTATATGAAGATGTAGAGATCATAGACCGTATATGAAGATGTAAAGATCATAGACCGTATATAAAGATGTAGCGATGGTGTCATTGCTTGAATTGGAGGACAGAAGTTGCTCCACGTTTCTCCACTTTTTGCCACAGCTGATAAATTATCCGGACTTCTTTCAGCGGATTGATTGATAGCTGTCCTCCAGAGTGAACAGAACTCAGTCCCTCCAGAAAAACGCGATTATGCGATCGCAGAATTCAATGCATAATCAGCCAAAGTCCGCATATTAATGCGGGGGCCGCATTTTTTCAAATACGCCGCACTTTCGCCGCATAAATTGCCGATTTCCGCGCAAAATATGCGGGGCTTGCATGATTTCATAATCTCTATAATCTCATAAGAAAGTAATCTCAGCAGAAAGTTGAAAAATGTTGCGTTTACTTCACACAAGAGCAGCCATTTTCCCCTGTTGCCATGGGAACGTTATGAAGTGACGTAATTTCACCTACTGAGAACACAGTGTTGGGGGAATCACTTCTTTTCTCTTTTTCATCAAACCGCAGTTTTTGCAAGTTCCCGCAAGTTCCCGCAATTTTTGCAAGTTCCCGCATTTTCATCGCATAAAATGGCATAAATATCCCGCATATTCCATCGCATTTTTTAAGAAAACGTGCCGCATAATCAAGGATTTTTGCCCGCAACAATCACAAAAAAACTCCACGTTTTTCTGGAGGGACTGAGAACTACGTCCATAGAAACACTCTTCTTTTGCATGGCAACGGTGTGTTATGCTTAGCAACGGTCTGTTATGAAGAAATTACAGACCGCATTCTACATTAGAATTCAACCAAGCCATGTAATATGTCTTGATAATCTGTTAACTTGACTTTGATAATAGTGGATTTTTCCCTCTCCTTCAGGCTGAAGATAGTTCTCGGGATGAAAAGCTTGTTTCCTTCGATAAGTAAGTGGAAGTCATTCATTCTTTGCAAGGTGTATTATGGAGACCCACAGACCCACACATTTGGTAGCTCTCTCACTTTAGCCTCTTTCCGACTAAAGCCGTTTCCGACCAAGTAGTTACAGGAACGTAGTTATAGGAAAAGTCCACTTCTAAGCAGTTCTACTAACTACCCCCAAAACCGTTTTTTCCATTTGCATTCACACTGGCCAAGTGGCCATAGGGACTGGTAGGAGGGGTAAGGATAAGGATGCAAGCACAGCAACGGTCTTTATAGCATTAAAATCAGAAAACAAATACACAAACAAGTCTCCCGAAGAGAAATGGGTATCTCTCTCTCCCCCGCCTCTGCCTGCCCGCTGTGTGCGTGTGTGCGTGTGTGTGTGTGCGTGTTTGTGTGTGTGTGTGTGTGATGGCCGGCCAGCGAGGTTGTCAAGCCTGCAGGCGCTTGTGGAGTTTAACTTGTTAAACCCGTTAATCTTATGATGGACATGTGTTGTGATATTTAAACAAACAATCCGTCAATGGCGAAATAAAAGCCTCTTATTTACGAGACCGGTCTGAGAGACCTCCAGCTTACAGCGGGGTCTCTGAGTATGACCATCCGAGCGACAAGCCAGCAGCAGGGGCAGGCACTAGCTGGCTGTCACGTCACAAGCTTCTCAACTCCGAAAACTTTGAATCAAATTGTCAATTCGGCAACGATTTTCGCAAGACTGCCTATATTCGAAATCTAAACAGTTTATTTCTCACCTAAAATGTTCTCAGAAGTGAATTTAGTGATTAATAAGATTGTGAAAATTGTCCTGTTCAGACATCCAGAAAAACGCGGAGTTTTCTTGTGATTGTTGCGGGCAAAAATCCTTGATTATGCGGCACGTTTTCTTAAAATATGCGATGGAATATGCGGGATATTTATGCCATTTCATGCAATGAAATTGCGGGAACTTGCAAAAACTGTGGTTTGATGAAAAAGAGAGAAAAAAAAGTGATTCCCCCAACACCGTGTTCTCAGTAGGTGAAATTACGTCACTTCATAATGTTCCCATGGCAACAGGGGAAAATGGCTGCTCTTGTGTGAAGTAAACGCAACATTTTTCAACTTTCTGCTGAGATATATGTGACTTTTTTGCAACGAAAATGCGGGGATTATGAAATCATGCAAGCCCCGCATATTTTGCGTGGAAATCGGCAATTTATGCGGCGAAAGTGTGGCGTATTTGAAAAAATGCGGCCCCCTGCATAAATATGCAGACTTTGGCTGATTATGCGTTGAATTCTGCGATCGCATAATCGCGTTTTTCTGGAGCGAAAAGACCCTGCCCTGAAGTAGGAGCTGAAAGAGTTACAGGAAGTACGGTCAGAGGAACTTAAAAATCCCCAAATTGGTCCAGTCAGAACACGAGAAAAAAAGGGTTCTAGGAATGTTATGTTCTAGGAACTGCAAAAATCCCTCCGGTCGGCAAACGGCTCACGTAGTTATAGGAACAGTCCATTTCTAAACATTTCTACTAACTACTCTCCCCCAAAACCGGTTTTGTCAAGTCCAAGTGGCCATAGGAACTGACCTTTTGTTGTTATAACACAGCCATCTAACCACCACTATGCGGCAAATGGAAAAGACCCTGTCCTGAAGTAGGAGCTGAAAGAGTTACAGGAACTGGAGTCAGAGGAACTTAAAAATCCCCAAATTGGTCCAGTCGGATCCCGAGGAAAAAAAGGGTTCTAAGGAACGTTATGTTCTAGGAACTGCAAAAATCCCTCCGGTCAATGGTGCACAATAGTCAAAAGCATCTAATGCCCTTTAAGAAATAACCCTGCTGTATATTTAGTATTTTCTATTGGAGTTGGCATTCTCACAAATCACATTTGTGTCACTGAAGTAGTCCTTTTAGTTCTAAAACCAAATTACAGTCAACATAGAATCTGTTAACAATAGATACATGTGTTTGACAGCCAACATTATGGAAGATATACAATGCCAAAATATGAACAAATCAAAAAGATCTGTGATTGGACAGTTGATTGTTGATTGACAATGTGTTTCCATCTCAAAAAAGAAAAAGCTCCCTTGCACCTCCTAATGAAAATGAAATGGCAGTACTTAGCATTTAGTATTGCAGGTCTCTGCTGCTCTCTGCTGGACAACTCTGACATGCAATACCACTTTGTTTCTATGTGGGCGTTTGATTTTAATGTGGCATGGAACATTCATATTGCAATGAAAAACAACTCATTCAAGAGAAAAAGCTCAATCATTGTCCTTTTACAGAAATAGAGACAGAGCGCAACACGTCACACGCTGAAAGCCACGCCCAGCGGAGGGGAAAACAATCGGCACCACAATATGCTAACAAAGTGCCTGTGACATCAGATCTAAGCATATCAAAGGGTTATTTTAGCACCCTTTCTCTACCAGAGATGATAAGTTAGCTAGTTAGTTAATAAGCTAATGTTAGCTTGCAAGCTTAACTTACAGAAATATAGTTAGCCTAAAACATACAGATATTTGTCTTGCTGCACAGGTAACGATGGGCACAACGTTAGCTTAGTGTCTCTCCATTCTCTCTGCCGATTCCTCCATCCCTTCTATTTTCACTTGTCTTCTTAAAGCTCAGTTTTTCTGTATGACAGCTTATAAAAAACTTCTGGGTTCTTTACCCTGTTGGTAGTGCATCCTACCACACAGCAGCTTTTAGATATGTTTCTGTTCCTTCATGCAGTACGAGTCAATGGACAGAGAGAAATAGTTTTCCCTCGGTGTGGGTGGGTCTCTATACATATACTTTTCCAAGCTCTGTGTCATCTTTGTGTGGGCGGTGTGTTTAGCTGAGCGCCGTTTGGCAGCAGTGTGCAGCGGAGCGGAGGTCTGTGATGCGGATCTCAGCGGGCCTCTGCTGTTTACGTTTTTCATTAAATTGTGACCGTAAATGCATGCATAAAAGAATCCACATAGCAATGTGTATTGTATTTCACTTTATTTACGCATTTGAGATCGTCCATACAGGAAACATGCCATACAAGTACATGGACTCAGATTGCATGTGTGAAAGCGTTAAAGACTATTTGCATAAGATTCAGTTTGCAGTTTATTAAAAGTTGTTTCTAAGTGGTCGGGTTAGCTCAGTTGGTAGAGCAGGCGCACATATATAGAGGTTTATGGGTTGGACTCCGACCTGCGGCCCTTTGCTGCATGTCATTCCCCCTCTCCTCCCTTTCATGTCTTCATCTGTCCTGTGGAAATAAAGGCTTAAAAATACCCACACACAAAAAAAAAGTACTGATACTGACAACGTAGAATCAACAGCAGGAGGAAGGCCAGCTTCAGTTTGTAGACATGTTGAGTTTTCTGCTGTTACAGTTGAACTGGTGGCATGTTTTATGAGATGTTGGTGTGTGTGTGTGTGTGTGTGTGTGTGTGTGTGTGTGTGTGTGCGTGTGCATGTGCGTGCGTGTGAAGCCAGGAGGACTGGGGCCAGATGAGCGCCCAGGCAGAGGAGGTGGCCATCACAGAGGAGGACCTGGAGCTCATCAAGGAGAGAGAAACCAACATCAGGCAGCTGGAGGTCCGTACTCTAATACTCTCATTACAGAGGCTCGGCCCCCAGCACGACTACTGGCCATGTTCTGGGAGGGAGCGTACACACACCTGCCACAGCTTGCTCTAACTTTCTCTGTGTGTGTGTTTCAGTCTGACATTTTGGATGTTAACCAGATCTTCAAGGACCTGGCAGTGATGATCCACGATCAGGGAGAGATGATTGGTGAGTAGTTACTCAGAAATACACCACCAGTGGACAACGCATGTCTAAACAGCTGATGCTCTTATTTTCTATTCAAAGTTGCACAACAGCAGTGAGACCCAAACCACCACTATAGTATAGCCTATATTGATATGCAGGAATATGGTAAGGAACATTCATGTCTGGTTATTTTGTCCATAAAAAAGTTTTTCAATTGAATCTTTAGGATATTTACTGGGTATTTACTATAAGACCATATATGTCCATATTGTGACTGAGTTTCCATATTCCCCACAATGCTGAATGAACATTGATGAGTGTGTGAATCGACAGCAAACAGGAGCAACAAAATAGTTCATTATTATTTCAGACTAACACAGAAATCATGTTTATTAGAGGACGAGAAACGCTTCTGTAGTTCTCTGAAAGACAAAACCGTTCTGAGCATGCTCAGACCTCCAAGTTCAAGTTTAGGAAACCAAAACTACTCGTTTAAGGTTAGAGAAGAATCAAATAAAGCAACAGTGGCTGTTTGTAGGAGATGGCACATGAACTGTGCTGTTAAAGGCCGAACGTCTACGGCACCCTGCTTCAGCCTTCACTTCTGATTATGCACACACACACACACACACACACACACACACACACACACACACACACACACACACACACACACACGTCTGGAAACAGGTGACCAATCCTGTTTCCTTTATGCTCTCTGCTGACTGATAACTGAAGAAGGAAGTAGGGGAGAGAGTTGTGTCAGGATGGAGGGCACAAGTGAAGAGAGGAAGTGTTTTTATTGTGGATGCTCCATACCTGCGGCCTGTACTACGAAGCAAGATTTGGCGTTAACGAGGTAACTTCAGGTTCACCCCGGGGTTTTGTGTATCACAACGATGGATCACTTGTTACTGGGTTCAATCGCCGTGGTAACTTATGATGAACACCTAACCTGCTAGGTTATGTTGGAGATTAGAGATCAACCGGTGTAAAAGCACCGCCTACTGACCAATCAATACTCCATTGATAATGGCGTCACCGCTAGATGAGAGAGAGAGAGAGAGAGAGAGAGAGAGAGAGAGAGAGAGAGAGAGAGAGAGAGAGAGAGAGAGAGAGAGAGAGAGAGAGAGAGAGAGAGAGAGAGAGAGAGAGAGAGAGAGAGAGAGAGAGAGAGAGAGAGAGAGAGAGAGAGAGAGAGAGAGAGAGAGAGAGAGAGAGAGAGAAGCACTCAGAAAGGTTCAAACATTTAGAGACCGACAACCCCGTTAACATTCCCTGATGGGTATTGTTATGAAAGATTTTCAGCGGTAAAGTCTATTTGTCTGCGTCTTGAGCCGTTTGTTGCCAATGCCACACATCGGTTTGAATCGGTTTTCTCTCACGATGGCTTACTGCTGCCAGGGTTGCAACTGAAATAATAGACTAAAGCAACAACAGTTTATGGAAAGCCCAAGTGCAATTATGGTCACATCTTGTGCCTGACTGATTCAGTTCAATTCAATTTTATTCATAGTATCAAATCATAACAAGAGTTATCTCGAGACACTTTACAGATAGAGTAGGTCTAGACCACACTATAATTTACAAAGACCCAACAATTCCAGTAATTCCCCAGCTGATGGTGAAGTGATATTGATAAGCGTTGTGATTTACACATTTACAGCTTCGTTTTTTTTTTGCCAGCTTTCCTTCCTGTTTTAGGAAGCAGCGACTGTATTACGCTTTACCTGTAAACTGTGTCTGTGTTCTTCATATTTACGTAGAATTATAGTTTGCTCTTCTTATGTAACATATGCGGCTCTGGTAGATGTTTGTGATTGGTCGTGCTGTGCAGGCACCGCCTCTTTTATGTGAACGCGCACGTCGCTGGGTTGGGAAACCCTGGGTTGATTGAACTAGTTGTTAACCACCGTCGTGACAGCTTATGCGGAACTGTGGTTGTTAGGTTAGGTGAAGCCGAGTAACTGAAATAAATCCAGGGCATGTTGATCTTGATTGGTAGTACAGGCCTCTGGACAGTTGCAGGGTGAGAGTCGTGGGCCTGAGCCTGCTGTGTGTTCTACCCTGCAGATAGCATCGAGGCAAACGTGGAGAATGCTGAAGTTCATGTGGAGCGAGGAACAGAGCAGCTCCAGAGAGCCGTCTACTACCAGGTGAGTCAGCAGCTGTCACTCTGAAGTCCTTTTCACAAAGGGGACCGATCAAAAATACGGTTGTTGACTATTGTTCACGTTCAACCCTTTCACACCAGGCTGACACCGATATTTGTGTTCCAAGCATTCCCCCAGAAATGAAAGTTTTGCACCGTCACGCAGTCATGGACTGATCATTGTTTTTACTATAGTAAACCGACAGTCAACTATGCCGTGTTAAACAGCTATGTGGTGGTATTTCCTATGGGCAGGGCCAAACAAGCATGTTATTCACTGCCCTGCTTTTCATCATTACATTACTACAAAACACAGCACAATGTTGGCTAATGCACATGGAATAATTCTCTTTATGGCAACAGAGTATGTTTATCCCTCTGACCCCTTCCACCCAGCATTAAAATCCATCCTAAGTGATCTGAAGTGTCTCCAAATCCATCCTGAGTGACCACTTGTGATCAGATCTCACTTTCAAAACGTGTGTGTGTGTGTGTGTGTGTGTGTGTGTGTGTGTGTGTGTGTGTGTGTGTGTGTGTGTGTGTGTGTGTGTGTGTGTGTGTGTGTGTGTGTGTAAATCTCTGTGGTTGAACTTTAGTTTATAATCACAAGAACTGCCTAGAGTGGAATCCAACAGCTCTAGTTTGAACAGAATTGTGCATGTCTACATTTTTTAAATAGACATGCTATTTACTGGTACAAATGTGTGAAAGACCCTCAGTGCTGTCGCTAACACTAACTGTACTCACTCTGCTTTTTCATCCCAGCAAAAGTCCCGGAAGAAGATGTGTATCCTGGCTCTGGTTTGTTCCATCGTGCTCGTCATACTGGGCATCATCATTTGGCAAGCTGCTAAGTGAGGTGACTGCACAACCCATGTGCCCCATCCATATTTACTCTGCCCTTCCCACATGCAAGTACCTGCTTGGAATCACGAGAAGAAGAAGAAGAAGAAGAAGAAGCAGCTTCGGGGGTTAGATCTGTGCAGAGGGGGGGTCCATGTGGAACACACTGAATCAGAACTGATCAAGCCTGTTTTTGTTATTTAAAGTGAGATGAAGGACTGAGGTGATGTAGGGGAGCGACCATTCATTTCTTGTCTAATTTACTGCACTAACACTATCTGCCACTGTATTTCAGAACAGGCTACATGAATAAAGAAACCCACAACTTGTCAAAGTAAAGTGATCTGGTTTTAAGGGGCCATCATGTTTTTGTTACTTGTTGTGACATCTTCTGATGTAAAGTGTGTGGCGTGGCTGGCTGACTGTATGACTCCTGGTGGTTGTAATATACATGTTGTAAAATGAAAGCTCAAACAGATTACCAATATGAATCCAATCCATGTCTGTAAATATTACAAAGTGCTGCGTTATATAAGAACATTATGGATCATAAATAATGTCCAGTCTTCAAACACACCATTTTTAAATTGATTGCTCTGACTCTTGACAGTATGCATAATAAATGTCTTAAACCCTTCAGCTGGCCTGGGCATGTCATCACTGTTCTGTTCCCGTGTCCTCCAGCAGGTTCTGGCTGGATGGTTAATGCTGAGTCATGCTAAGTTAGGACTGGGAGATGGCTGTTACTGGCACGCACGCACGCACGCACGCACGCACGCACGCACGCACGCACACACACACACACACACACCTAAACACACACCTAAACTAAAAAAATATATTTAAAAAATGTTAAATGTACATCAAATCACTTGATAACTTGGTCATGTTCAAAACTTATGAAATAAAATATATAAGAGCTGTCACCAGGGGCGCCGTATAGGGGGGGGGGGAATTAGGACAATTCCAAGGGCCCATGATTGACAGGGCCCCCAAAAAATAGGTAAAAACTAATATAAATGATTAAACCATCATCATTCAGCATATATATATTTTGAATATAATAATAATTAATGATCTCTTTGTTTTTACTTGTTTTTGGCAGTAAATGTTAAATATCCCCATTGACCAAAAAGTAAACATCCATATTGACCGACCACCCCCCTGTATCTGCATGAAATGGTTTGGTCCTGCCTTAGCGCACTAGTGACGGTCAGAGTGATGGTCAGAGTGATATAGAGAAAGACGGTGTTTAGTTGCAGTCAGTAGATGCGACAGAACTACAGCGACCACAATGTTGCCAAGTAACATTAAAGGTCCCATGGCATGAAAATCACTTTATGAGGTTTTTTAACATTAATATGAGTTCCCCCAGCCTGCCTATGGTCCCCAATTGGCTTGAAATGGTGATAGGTGTAAACTGAGCCCTGGGTCTCCTGCTCTGCCTTTGAGAAAAAGTAAGCTCAGATGGGCCGTTCTGGAATCTCCTCCTTATGAGGTCATAAAGAGCAAGGTTACCTCCCCTTTCTCTGCTTTGCCCGCCCAGAGAATTTGGCCAACCCATGAGAGAGAGAGACATCATGGCTTTCAAACGAGCAAAGTGGCAGTTGGTCAAGGCCACACCCCCCACCCTCCACCGTGCCCCCTCCACTCTCCTCCTCAATAGCTACAGACACAGAAATGGCACGTCCTGAGTAAAGTTCATTGTGGGACTGGCTCTAGTGGCTGGAATTCTGCACCAAGGCTGAATTCTGGGAAAGAGACTTCAGATACAGTATTAGGGGACCACTAAGGTCTATATAAAAGAGACTTCAGATACAGTATTAGGGGACTACTAAGGTCTATATAAAAGCATCCAAAGAGCACCATGTCATGGGACCTTTAAATCAAAATCTGGTTTTCAAAAAAGGAAAGAGAGAAAAGAGAGAGAGGAAAGACAAAGGAAAGGGTGTCAAACTGTAACCCAGTTTTTCACCAAGAAAGGTGGTAGCCTGTAGTCTGTGAGTGGTATTAACCTGTTGGCTTCATGTCCATAGTGACATAAGCTAGCTAGCTACAGACTAGTGTTAGCCTACATTTAATCACCATTTAATCAGTGCAGGGGAACGTTTAGCAAGATATCCATATTAAATCATTGTCCCTGCTCCTTTTAGCAGACTTAACAACAGACGACTCAGCAGTCTCCCCCTAACTGGGCCCCTCCCTGTCCCAGTGAAGAAGGTGAGCAACATTGGGTTCAGTGACATGCCAGTTAGCATCACTGCAGGGAGTCTGTGGGTCTCTTGCTCTTTTTACCATTACAAAAAAGAAAATGAAATATTTATTAATGACAGAAAGTAAAACACATTACTAACAATTGTTGTCTCACATAATGATAATTATGAAATAAAATAAAAAACAACAATCTACTGTCTGTAGTGATGCTGGACAGTTGGAAACAGTGAGTATCTTACCTGAGCCTGCATGTAAGATACAGACAATATTAAAATAATCCAGTTTGATACGTTCATTTAGATTGAATTATGGAATGACATCTATAGATACAGACTTTATTATTCCCATCATGAATGGCAGTTAATATATATTTATATATTTAAGTTTGTTTGTTTTTCTTTTTTATAATCTTTCATTGATAATTAATAATAATAATAATAATAATAATAATAATTCTCTTAAGAGAATTTTCCATTTTGTCAAATTTTACAATAAAAATACATTGAGACTGTAAAAGATGGCCTTCAGCACATTTTTTATGGTTGCTTTCAATCTTGCATCAAATAGTGAACTGCATACTAGACTTGCATGCATGTACAAATCACCAGCAGTAAATACTGTGCTAGTACTAGTATTGAACTACAAGAAGCAAGACAGTTGCAAGCCTTTAATTAGAGTTATGTAAAGCTTCTGATGGGACAGTGAGGTCCTAGAGATGTGGTGACAACAGCTGCGCAGAGGGGGGCCCAATTTGATTTTTTGTCATGGGGCCCAAAATTCCTGGCGGCGCCCCTGAGTGTGACTGCGAGAGGCTGTATTCTTCAGCTTTAATGTGACGGGGACAAACATGTGACTGTGCTCACCATCTGATCCAGTAATAATGGGTCTGGTGATTTGCTCTTGAAAAGGCGGCGAGGTTAAAGGAACACGCCGACTTATTGGGACATTAGCTTATTCACTGTAACCCCGAGAGTTAGACAAGTCGATACATACCCTTCTCATCTCTGTGCGTGTCGTATCTCTATACTATACTATATTCTCAGAAAGGCAAAGCAGTGCTACTTGGGTGGAGTGATATGCTTGCAGCTCTGCTCTTCGCCTTTCTGAGAATATAGTTCCCAGTTTATATACAGTTAGAAGATGTCTGTGTCTCATGTGACGTTGTCATTTGTACACCCTGTGACTATACAAATCACAACATGTAAATAGGAACATGTTGCCGTTATTTTGTCACTTACTCGGAGCAGTAGGCTAGATGGAGCCGGTTACCTCCAGGATCTGTGCTAGGCTAAGCTAACGGTGGAGCCGTCAGACAGAGTTACGACACGCACGGAGATGAGAAGGGTATGTATTGACTTGTCTAACTCTCGGGGTTACGGTGAATAAGCTAATGTCCCAATAAGTCGGCGTGTTCCTTTAAAGATGGTGGATTTTAAATGTTAGACAATGCTCAACAGCATTCACTGGCTTTATTTCAGCTACTTCAACTAATGTAGTCAATTTAAACAGTCCTTGAAAAGCTGTTGAAACTCATCCAGACTATACGCAGACTCTTTAAAAACAAAGTCTCTTTAAAACTCCATTCTGCAGCTGCACCGCCATCTTGCTCCCTCAGAAATATTACCATATGATCCCCCATATTATATTAGAACTGCTCTAACAAAGTCTGTGTTGTACATTACAGCCCTGGGTTTGTATAACTCTGCCAACCGTCACAGTCCCAATCCATGTCTGTCCAGACTCATAAAATATGTAGTGAAGACTTTAAAGTAATTTAATAAAAAAGGTATGAAGTACATTTTTTGGTGAAAAGTGGATGCTTCACACACAATCTGTACAATCACCAGTTTTAAGCTCAGTGTCCCCAACTCAGTATCTGTCCCAATGTCTCCCTTCTGTTCCTGAGTGATGGCAGAAACATTATGATGTCACAGTAAAGCTGACCTTTGACCTTTTGGATTTACAATGTCATCACTTCATCATTCTTTGCTGTTAGACATGTGTGTGCCATAATTAGTGTGGGGATTCTTGAGTTCTATTCTCTTGACCTTTGACCTCCAAAATCGAATT